>CM062292.1:114829233-115411994 GCA_031216915.1 Pictodentalium vernedei
TCTATCCACATACAATCCCATTTTTTGGACACTTACTTCTTCTCCTTGTTCCCTGAGGTGATGTATATATTCCTGTACAGCATACTTTTCTAGACGAAGGCCTCTTCTTGTAATTCTTGTTCCAGTAAACGATGAGTACAATAGTTTTTCGACAAGCTTATGAACAGGTATGGTTGGACTGCGTTTGACTATGCTGGCAAAGTTTGATGCTGTAATTCTTTTTTTCCTCTCATCGAGCCAATAACCAGATGAAGACTGTTCTTTAGTTTGGGACTCAATATGGTGAAGGATGGTTTCCGATACAGTGACCTCTTTCTCATAATAAATTTCAGATCTTTTCTCTAATTCTTCTTTGCTAATGTCTGTACTTTCTTCAATAATGTCAGGGCCATATTCAAGTCGAGCTTTTTTGGTTGTGTTTTGTTTCAAGGCAGACATCTTTCTTTTCCATCTCTTGACCTTATATTCCTTCTGATATATCCCAGCTTTTTCCAAGTGATGATCTCTCTTTGCATATTCTTCTTTGAATGCCCTGTCGGACCGTGTCCCAGTAGCCTGTTCCCATTCAAGAGGATCCCAATTCACGCCCATGTTTTTTTCTGAGAAAAGCTCCGTAGCATCTGCAATTCCAAGCACCCCGATTACAACGGTTCACTATTTTACCCCCATCAAACTTCATCCTCATACTCATCCAGCATTCGGCCAAGTTTGTTGTTGCACCAGTGAGTAGAGATTCTGCTTTGTCAGATATCCGCTTCAAATGGATCTTGATGTCGCGATGGAGGGACGGGTCTATCTCACAAGAGTCATCATCCTCTATCGATCTCACTGCAGAGAGCTCATCATGCGCCATGCCTTCTGACCAGTACTCTGTTAAATCTTGGAATATCTCAGCATCATCTTCAACACCACTGACAGGTTCTTGATCTTGCACAGGTTGGGATGGAGTGGAGCTCTTACTGGTACTACCCTTTTCTTTTTTCTTCATCTTTCAGAAGTCATAGCACTGCCTGTGGTCACCAAACACATGCTGAGCTGCATTCATGATGTCATATCTCAATAGCTCGACTGAAGATTTCTTTGATTTTTCAGTTGAAGGACCAATCTGACTTCTAAAGGATATCATCGACCTAACACATGATACAAGCCTCACTCTCTTGACTTTGGTCAGCATGTTTTTGCCCTTATACTGTGGATTGTCGGCTACTAACTGTTCTAGTTTGGTTCGTAGACATTTTGTGATATGGTTGGCACATTCAATTTTTTTAACTTTTCTATCCCATATGGGAACTTCCTGTTGTATCCTACTATAAACCGAACTATCTCCGTCTCCGACCATTCGCATATACCTTACTCCATGCATTCTTTATGCAGAAAGGAAACCTTGTACAATTATTTCACTCGCCATCCCTTGACTGCTCCCTGACCAATTTCTGTAGCATTTGTGACCTGGAGGATTCTGGTTGCGACTCTCGTAATATCTACATTTTGAACAGTTCTTATTCAAGATGCCCATGTATAGTAGTTTACTGGTCACTGCGCCAATTATTACGGCAACTCCACCTGCAGCATTATAGGAATGTTTATGCGATCTCTTACTGCACCCACCGTCGCAAATAACTGTAATTGCTGGAATCCCTTCGACATCAAAGTCCTGTCTCTCCAAAGCAAGTCGTCGCACCTCACATCCTGCTGCCAGCATCTCCTGTTGCACACATTCTTCCCAAATGTTCCCAATGCCACTTTCAGTGTTGCTGAATGTTTGCCTACTCATCCCAGGCATGTCTAATGTTGCGGCTATCTCATTCAGGGTACTACAACCTCCACCTGTCACCATCTGACCCCAAACAGCCCTCTCATTAACATCAAAATATTTGTGATCTCCAAAATGACTTTTCCCACTGGTGTGGAAGTGGAAGACATGACGACATCCTAGACACCGTGCCACCAGAATAGATGCCAAGCCATATCTCTTGGACTCTTTCAATAACTGGTATGTTTTGTCTTAGCAGCAATGCGTACTAATGCAGCAGAACAATTTGTAACATGGATGATAATATTATTAATATGATCCTCCAATGATGACAAATCCACTAGCCGGTAACCTTCAAGTGATGTAACCTTTGTTTTTGCTAATGATATTATAAATCGTTTACCATCTTGTACAGTTTTATTACAGGAAAAATGTGCCTGTCTGTGATCAGATGTGGTGTATCAGTATCAAGACGACTTATTCGTAGGCGGAGTCCATCTAACTGCGTTACTGTGTGAAAATTACCACTGACAGGCGGGCTGACGGGTACAAACGACCTCCTGGCTTTACTTTTCTTTTTATAACGGCCCGTTTTTCTACCAAATTTTCCACTTTTAGAGTATTTTTCTTCTTTGTGAAGAACCCATTTTTACAACAAAGAGAAGCCAATGGAGCACCATAGTTTGTGTGAACTTGTACATTTTCCGTTCTTACAGCCGATTCATTTTTAAAATGATTTCTCGGATAACCTACCTGCTTTTCATGTGAGAACATCCGACCCTGAGAAGCAATTTTATGAAAATACTCATTTTATAATATATTAAAAGTATGTTTACATTTTCACGTTGTAAACAATGAACATGTGACATATGTTATACCCAAATCAAAATCACCTTTATTGAAGAAACTGATTGCCGATCAAGCACCATCCATCGCTGGACATTTCAGTTTGACTGAAGTAAATATATTGCAGTCTGTTCCTCTGCAATCGGACTAACGGTTGTTTTGGAACCTCATTGGAAGAAATTCTGATCTTGAACTTGCAGAAATCTTCTAGCGCGTAGTAATATCTAACACGATATAGTTCTCTAGGGTCCAATTATTTATTGAAAGTTATTACACTTTTTGTCCTGATTTGTAACATATTGAGAAATAGGAATATACTACCTAGTAACATCACACACAAACAAGTGGAATATAAATGAAATCAGCAAAAAGTGGACGATTGTTTTCCATGTTGAATCGTCGTGAAGAGGCCGATGAAAAATTTCTAAAATATGATTATACTAAAGTCTGCAGATCTCACCTTAAATGCTCAAGTTCAAATAATCTATTATGTTCGGGTAATTTAGTTCAGTGCGTATAGTAGATGTGTTAGAATTTATATCACGCACTCTTTTTTTATCGTAGAGAAATTTTCCTTTATTTGTCAACATCGCCTAATTTCGCTACTTCCCCAGATGGTTTGCGTTTCGGACGCTGTTTTGGAGAACGAACAAATTATACCTGCCTGTCTGGATATGTTTCTAGTACGTCACAAACTAGTGTCCCATTTGTATTCACACATTGCAGAAGGGGTTGTATGTTATCCCATTTTAGGTATTTTGCGGACAGAAAAAAATCAATTTCAAAGTATCTGTAAATACATTTTACACATTATTGATGCTGGTAAACAGGTGTTCTGCAGTCTATAACTGATATATGTTAATTAATGGCTATGTATCAGTCAGTTGGGTTCGATTATTTTGCACATTGAGCACTTGTATTTTGGTCAAAATTGGGTTGACATAGTCCTTAAGTGTTGCTTGATGCTTCAACAGATGCGTTCTGCTTTGGCAAATACAACAGAAGTAAATTAGTTCTTAACTTACCGAAAAGCAACAAAATGGTATGAAGGAGAAGCACAAAGAGAGAAAAATAAAAAAAATAAAAAAATAAATAAATAACTAATCAAAAAACAATTTGAAAACAACAGTCAAACGCATGTTCCACCAATTGTTTGCGAAAGTAAGCCTAGGCTGCTTTATCGGCAGCTACGGCTTTATTTGGCAAACAATTTCTGAAACTTACATGAAAATAATATATACAATGAATATAATTTGTCCCTCAACCAAATTCGTGAAGAGTTTGTTTTTTGTTTTTTTTTTCGTCGTATTAAGCATCGGCTGCTGATATGACAGCCACAACTTCCCCCGGTTAATAATATCTGTAACTCAGGAAGAAAAAGGGGAAAAATAGACAGCGTGAATATTAGCAGTCTTTCAATTAATTTTCCTCCTGATAAAACTTGGTTGCAGTATCGGCAGCCATGGCTTGTTTTGGAGATTAACTTCTCGATCAATCACAGTATGTTGCCTGCTTAAAAGTTGTTGTTGTCGCAGTTTCTGCCTGAGCTTAATATATACACGCTCCTGGCTGCTGTTATGCAGGCACACCTATATATATTGGTAATTGACCTAATTGTGTCTCTTCCAGTTTCAAGCTAAGGTGAAAACGTACTCGCAACTTTGTTGCTGCTATCCTTGTGGCTGCTGCATGGAAGCCAGACCAGTACTCATACATGCAAATAAAATCCATCAAAACCTTGTTCATTCCAGCAGTAAAATGTTAATCTTGTTTAAATTTCAGCCTCCTTTAACCTAATTAACACTTTGGACCCTACTTTCCTGAGACGGTATCGTCTTTGTGTACACTGACAGTGAACGGATTGCGGATGTTGCCCCCCCCCCCCCCCCCCATACACATATTTTATGTTGTACTGAGACCATGTTCCTTCATCTACAAAGAGGTGAACGATACTGTCGGGGAGTGGGGCCTAAAAGGGTTAATGACCACATGAACAATGTCGTCTTAACTCACATTTGGCTATGGCAGCCAAGTCTGAATTGTTGTGTAAATAATTAACCATATAATGTAATTCAGCTGTACAGAAACCTACCTGGGTATCCAAGGAGGCTCAGACTATTTTTGGAGTAATATGTATACATAGGCTGGAAGTATTACTTCATTATTATTTTTTTAATTTGTTTTCCCCCAATTAAATTCGTTTGTTTGTTTGTCAATTGTAAAATGTCACATCCTGATTTCCTCAAATTAAACACCATAAA
Organism: Pictodentalium vernedei; assembly: GCA_031216915.1. Taxonomy (NCBI): domain Eukaryota; kingdom Metazoa; phylum Mollusca; class Scaphopoda; order Dentaliida; family Dentaliidae; genus Pictodentalium; species Pictodentalium vernedei. The sequence goes on from CM062292.1 coordinate 114,834,094, forward strand.
TGCTCCTTTTAAAATCCATTAGCACAGCACTCCTCTGAAATGGCAGTTTTATAAAACAAAACACATCAACACTAGTTAACGACAGTTCCCAATTAAATTAAGTAATTAATCCTCTCCTCTGCAAGGCGATATTTCCACAAACACTGGCATAACAGTAGAACGCCTGTTTTGATGAGTAACACTATTCTGTTGTTACGTGAAAAACACAAGGAAAGTCGACCTGAGACTTACTCAGTTTACAATATCTGACAACAATAATACTGCCAGGTTCGGTAAAAATTTTTCGGTTGCACTGTTTTGAACTCGAGGGAAAAACGCTATCTCCAGCTTCTGATCAGTAAATTCCACACATTTTTAAACACGACAAGGGTGTGATAAACATATAATCTAATGCATTTAATTGCACTCGGAATGTCTGCTTTGTCTTTTCCAATCTGTGAAGCTCCAAATATTGAAATGTATGTGTATATATATGTTTGTGGTTTCGTCGAATTGCCGTCGTGTTCGGGAGGTTTCTTCCTTCTAAGCCGCTTGGAGGGGAATGATCTCCCGGGCATGGCGACTGATTGACGAAGTTATATGGGGTGTTTGGTGAAGTGTATTCATATAATTATGGTAGTCGTGTAGGTCTCGTTGACGTATGGAATGTTGGTGGGTGTGGCACCTTGAAGACCTATTTTGGTTATTTACTAAAATGGGTCTTCGGGGTGTGGCACTTGCTGATATTTTATGCATACATATATGTATGTATGTGCTTCATCGATGACTTTTTATAGGTTTGTCGGGTTGCCGTCGTGTTCTGGGGATTGCTCCCTTCTGGGCTGCTTTCATTTCTGTCTCATCTTTGAGTCAGGGGGTGGGGGCCGCGTGGAGGGGAGTGGTCCCCCAGGCATGGCGGCGGTTTGACAGTGTTATAATATATATATGTATATATAAGGAGCAAAAACTGGTACCAAAATGTCAGTAAAGCGACCCACATCATTATATTATCCATCCCAGGGTCGCCCGAAAGGTGGGACATGGGGGATCAATTGTCCTTTGCCCTGAAGACAGCTGCCATACCTTAATGGTAAAAGTGGGAATGCTTTTCCGATTTGGATCTGTGTCTGAAACAAACTCTGGACAAAACTAAACATGCTCAGAGATGACGCCCGCATACTCCAGCTACTTACCATATAGTGTCTTACACTCATATCATCATGGGGATTGAAATAACACAATATAGGCAGTCGGTGGGCGTCTTCTACAACTCCATGTACTCCAAAGTAAAGGCCTGTTATGGACGCTATACTGCGTCATCGTACGCAAATATCTTGTTTTTGCTCACAATTTTTCTATTTTCTATTTCTGTCGTCATGAACCTAATAATCGTTCGATGTGGAGACATCCAAGTAAATCCCGGCCCTACAAACACATCAGCTGCCGAATCATTTACTATAACAATACTAAATTACAACATTCGAAGTATTCGTCACAAACTGCCTCTTCTTATTGATGATATTGACGATTTTGACATACTTTGCTTCACGGAAACTCACCTTGAAGATGAGTATGATATTAGCAATATTTTATTACCTAACTTTTCAATTCCCTTCACTCACAACAGGAACCAGTTCGGTGGTGGTATCGCAGTGTATTTCTCAGACAAAATTTATCACAAGCAAATAGACCGTCTCTCGTTCAACGACGACATTCTCTCGTTCGAGGTCGGAACCAGCCACCAATTCCTTTTATGTGTGACGTACAAGTCTAAGAGAGAAAGTATTACAGAATATTGGTCTAAATTAGAAGAGAAAATAGATCTTGCATTAACAATTAACCCGGCAATAGTTATTACAGGAGATATGAACTCTGATCTCCTGAAGCCTCAAAGTAAACTGTACTCTCTCATGACATCGTTCAACCTAAACAACGTAATAATGGAACCCACTAGAGTAACTGCTACGTCGCTGTCACTGCTAGATCCGATAATTGTAAGTGACACAGCCAGCGTGGTCAATTCAGAAACACTTGAACTGGGGTTATCCGATCATAGAGCTACATATGCCAACATTTCTCATTCACATTGCAGCAAATCTGTGACCACACGCGACGTTTGGCTTTACAATAAAGCCAATTTTGAAAGAATGAATATTATGATAGCTGAAACAAATTGGGAAAATCTAATATGTAAAGCCCCAACAGTAAAGGATTCTGTATCCAACTTTGTTTCTGAATTCTTGAAAATAGCACAACATTGCATTCCTAATTCCACAATAACAGTACGGAAAAATGACAAACCATGGTTTGACAGCGTCATTAGAAGAGAGCTACGCCATCGTGTCCGACTAAGGAAATCAGCCTTGAAAAATAATAAGCCTCAACTATGGGCAAAGTATAAGTCAGCCAGGAACAAGGTCAACAACATGAACAAATTTGCCCAAAATGCGTATTTGGAAAAAATTGACGATTCCTTATCTCATGATACGGAACCTCTGCAGTTTTGGCATGTTGTTAAGAAGTTTTTGAACAACTTTTCCAGCTCTGCAGGCATCCACTATCTCCACCGTGTATCTGATGAGGGCTGTGAAATAATCGAAAATGACACAGAAAAAGTAAACCTCATAAACAAGACTTTTATTATTAACAGTGAATTAAACTCACATTCCAAAAAACTCCCACACTTTATACGTAGATGTTCACAATCCATCAGTAACATATCTTTTTCTGAACAGGACATTATCGATATTCTAAAAAGCTTGAAAACCAACAAGTCAAATGGTCACGATGGAATAGGCCATAACATGTTAAAGGAAACATAGTTTTCTGTCAGTAGACCACTTTTCCTTCTTTACAAGAAATCCCTATCAGAGTGTGCCTACCCAGACCAGTGGAAATTAGCTGATGTGATTCCACTTTTTAAAAAGGGGAACAAATACGACCCCAAAAATTACAGGCCTATATCCTTATTATGCTGTATTGGGAAAATCATGGAAGGAGTTGTTTTTAAAGATATTCATAAATACTTCCTTAATAACAGGTTATTTTATAAATTTCTGTCTGGATTTTTGCCGAACAATAGTACCGTATTCCAATTAATAGAAGTCTATTACAACCTTTGCAACGCAATAGACAAAAACATGCAGACCTGTGGCGTTTTCTGTGATATTTCCAAGGCTTTTAGGGTATAGCACAAAGGATTAAATTTTAAACTAAAGCAGTATGGGGTTTCTGGTCCACTCCTACGATGGTTTCATAGTTATCTTACAAACCGAAGGCAAAGGGTGAAAATTAACGGCTGCAAATCGGATTAAAAAGATATAGAAGCTGGAGTCCCAACGTGTACATCAACGAGATAGCCGACTATATCGAGTCTGTTGTTCGACTGTTCGCTGATGATACTTGTCTGACAGAGTCATCTTCTGATACTCATAGAATTCAGCCTAACATGAACAAAAAATTAACAAATGGGCTGACATGTGGTTGGTCAGATTTAATGCTAAAAAAACTAACGTTATACTAGTTACACTCAGCAGGGATGTTATATTTCCAAATGTTGTTTTCAACAGCGAAACAGTAGATTTTGTTGTGTCCACAAACATTTGGGTTATCTATCCAATCCAACTTTAGCCCATATTGATGATATCTGTAAAAAAGCTTGTGCAAGACTTTCTCAATTGAGAAGAAAATTGAAACGCATTTTTAACCGACAGATCCTGGGAAAGATGTATAATGCTTTCGTACTACCAATATTAGAGTACGGTAGTCCTGTTTGGTGCGGTGCTCCGCAACATTTAATGAAGCGCCTTGGGGATATACACTGCGATGCCGCACGAATCGTATCGGGTCTGACACGATCACTATCACGCGATCGCCTCTTGTTAGAAGTTGGGTGGAATAATCTAGAAACAAGAAGACACGTTCAAAAGATGTATATCTTTTACAAAATCATACACAATGATGCGCCAGATTTTCTCTATGAACTTCTACCACAACGGGTTTGTGACATATCGTCTTATAACCTTCGCAATTCGTCAAATTTCATGCCTTACAGCATGCGAACTGAGCTATTTAAACGACCATTCTTTCCGTCTTGCACGGAAACGTGGAACAATTTATCCCAATCAGTACGAAATTGCTCATCGCTTACTGAATTCAAAAAACTCATATCGCCCCCCCCCCCCCCCCCCCCCCGTATGCAGACCACCTGTATATTTCTCGCATGGATCTAGAAAACACAATATCATTCACAGTAGAATTAGAATTGGTTGTATTGATCTGAAAAGTGATAAATTCCTCAATTACATCTCTGAATGTCCATATTGTCCACATTGTATAACTGTTGTTGAGGACGCAGAACATTATTTCCTTGTCTGTCCATCTTATTCAAACGCTCGTAACGCTCTTATTGGTAATTTATCAAATCTTAATATTACTCTGAATTCGGTGGATAATCTATTGTACGGTGATCCGGTGTTAGAAACCAAAACTAACACTTTGATTTTTAAATTTGAGCAACAATTTATTTGTAGCACTGGGAGGTTTGACAACGAGTTTCCCATCTAGTAATATTTGCAAAACAATGCTGACTCAAGGTATCCACTTCAATATAGAATATGCATGGAGGGGTCACGGAATGGACGCGTCATCGGGGTGACGTTGAGCCAGCGCATCGGTACACAGATTGTGCAGTCACGATGATAGTCACGGTTGCGCTGTTTGTGGCCTGAGTCGCTGATGCGGCGTTTCCCCTACCTCTTGTGTGAACCAGCATGGATCTAATGAGACACGTCCCTAAGCTGCAGTACAGAAGGCGAAGACATGATGATTATTATATTATTATTATTATCATTATTATTATTATTTTATTACTATTATTATTATTATTATTATTATTTTAACACATCCTAATCAGAACAGCGGTCAAGCGGCCCTTGGCTTTGAATATTAATTGATTCAAATCGAGAGAGACACAGAATGCAAAAGGGACATCAACAGCTTTTCTTTCCTTCTTTCTTCATTTTTTCTGTCTTTGTTTACTGCTACATATTCATATTTATTTATACACATACACACATATATATATATAAACCCATTCAAATAGTTTATTTTACATTTATGAATTTCAAAAACTTGTTTGTTTCGCCATTGTAACATTTTCTGTATTCATGTTATGGGAGCGGAGGTTTTTACTAAGTGGAAAGCACTTGTCCTCCTATCCCTTTTTGCTCAATAGTTATGGCAAATACAAATATGTTTAAAGTAGATCACCTCACTGTAGTAATAATATGTATTTACCCCGGATCGCTACTAAGTTCGCTTTTGTAATGTCCAACTAGCACATTTCTGGAAATACCCACGCTCATAAATCTTTTCCCATGCTTTACCATCCATGTTAGTTTTGCAAATGATTAATTCATTTGTTTATTATTGAGATTAAAGACACATTCAACAGCCAGGGTCGCTTTGTGTTGGGCAGTTTTGCTGGTGGGGCAGGTCGGTGTACCCGTGCGAGTATCTGTCATACTCCCAAATTCACTAAGCCAGCACAAATGGGGCTAGTATCGGTTGAAGGCATGTGTGCTATCGCCGTGTCATACGACGTAGTATACGGTGCTACCTTCCTCCAACGTAGGTAATCGAGATGAAGTGCTTTTCCCAAGAGCACAACGCAGATTTCATGGGTCAGAATCGTTTCATAATTGACAATTCATGCACAATACTTTTACAGACTTGACTCGCACATTTGTTTGAATGCTCCAATGTTCTTTTTCACACTTTACCTCCAATTCATCTTCGATTCGTTAATAGAGGATCTCTGATGTGTCGCGATGTCATAGGAATTTTCTATACCGTATTCGATCTCATTGAACGAAATTAAGAAATTTCATGTGAAATCGTGACGAATTTGAGATTCTTTTATCACATAATGTGTAACTTAACCTTTTAGTTAACGTTACAACCAAAGTTGGCTAGCGCTGTTCTTAAAAATCGTCAGTCAAATTTTATTATTTAAAAAAAAAATTACCTCAAAAACGAAGCTTATGACTCCTCACTGTGACGAGCTCGTTCTAATGTGACAACACATGAAAATATTTAGTTATTCAGGAAGTGTTTTCTGCAAATGGCGTCTTCTATTTTAACCCTTTACCTAACATGAAAAGCAGACGCAAAAAAAAAAAAAATTATTGAATGACTATTTTTTTTCATTTTTACTATAAAAACATAGCTTATGACCCTCACTGGAACGAGCTCGTTTAGCTCGTTCCAATGAGGGGTCATAAGCTATCTTTTTGAGGAAGAAATGAAAAAATAACGAAAAGTGAACGGCATTTGTTTGTGAATAGCGCCGGTACCGTTACGATGGGTAAAGGGTTGATTCAATTCTGTTTCTGAAAGCAACTCACTCACAACGCTACGACGTCGACGTTGCCTTTTGACATCATCTGACGTCATTAGACGTGCTGTGAACGATAATTTCTGTAATGAGCTATTTGATGGTGATTATGTGATAATTGATCATACATGCAATTGTAATTCATTTTTCAGTTACATATGGATCATGGTTTGAACATACGTTGAAATGGGAAGAATTTGCTAAAGAAAAAGACATTTGTGTAGTTTCTTACGAAGACATGTGCGAGGTATATGTCTTAGTGCAGCTTATATTACGTGGGATGGGCGTATTTCCTTTCGTACAGATGCTAATTTCAAGATTTCTTTAAAGGGCGGTGGAGCCGAAGGCTCCAGAACGGGACTTCGGCGGGATAGACGACGTCGAGCGAAATCGTCCTTTAAACAAATAGTTTTCACATTTTTTTTATCGGCGAAAGTTATTCGCTGGACGTGATTCGCCAAGACTTCACAGTGAATCAAGGATTGTTCAAAGAAGCTCAGGTCCGAAATGTAAGTTTTAAACGATCTTTTGGAAACTATGATTCCGAAATAACGGCATGTGGTTTTATAGTGATTCAGGCAAAAATAAATGAGGGTTAACATCCCGCACCCAACAAGTTGGAATTATTCTCTTATTAAGGAGTAATAATGGCACGTGACTACATAGCAACGAGGGTGCTTTCTTCACAACGGGCTTATTACTGGACTGATTTTGATACAGTTGTATACAAAGGTCCACTCGTTAGTCATGAACTAAAATAAGATGACAACCAGATCACGTGATCACTATAGCAACCAGTGTGCTTCCTTTGAAACGGGTTAACTACTGGGTCGATTTGGATGAAATTTAATATGGAGGTTCACAACTTAGCCAGAAACTAAATAAACTACAAGCCAACAGAATTACGCAATCTCCATAGCAACCAGAGTGCTTATTAGTGGCGATCTTGCTGTAATTTAATACACAGGGCTACAGACGTCTGAACCGATCGTCCTTTATACTAAAATCACGTTTTTTAAACGTCGAAAGTTGTTTTCGAGAGGAGACTCAACGAGAATAATTACTGTCTCATGGATTTTTTAGAAGAAAATGAAGACAAAATATCATCAATTTCAGGGACCTTTAGACACTCACACACGCAGGACGAAGCCAATGAATTTGACAAGGTGGACAAGATTGACCCATCGAGCCACTGACCATGCCACTTAGCTCCCACAGCAACACGCGATTCCCTAGCAATGGGCATACTACTGCCCCGATTTTAACCGAAGTCGGTATGTGGACCCACAGTGCATTACGAATTCAACATTTTGGGTCATTAACACCGATAGCAACCAACTCGACTCCATAACAACGTGCAAACTACTGGGCCGATTTCAACCAAACTTGGTGTATGAAACCATAATGCCTCGGGAATTCGATCTATTGGGCCATTGACCAAGTCACACAACACCCATAGCAACCGGCGCGGCTCCCTCGCAACGGACAATCTACTGGGCCTATATTAACCAAATTTGGTATCTGGGCCCATAGTTCATTGGGAGATCGACATATTGGGCCATTTATCATGGCACGTGACATCCATAGTAACCAAAGCGACTCCCTAGCAACGGGGAAAGTACTGGGCCGAGTTTGACCCAATTTGGTATATGGACCCATGATACATTCGGAGCAGATATGAAATGGTACTTCTCGCCCAGCAAAAATGCATTTCTGGCCCACCCCAAAATTTAAGCTTAAAAGCAATGGGAATTTAGCTTGAAACATTTTCTAGCCCAGCTAAAATCGGACTTAGTCAATTTTCACCTGGGCTCGCATTTCGGCTAAGGTTAATCCAATGGGGGAAAATAAAAAAAGAAATTAAACTCAAAGAGGCCTAGAAAAAAAATGATCAGTGTTCAATGTAAATTTTCATCGGAAATTGTAAAGGTGTCAAGATCACTGGCCTGGGACATTTACAAAAACGAAGTTTTCTGCACATCACTCAGTGAGATTCGAACGGAGAGTTTAATAGAGAATTGTGATGTACTCCCTTCGTTCCCACCCTCGCAAGTGGGCTAGAAAAGACAAAGCCGAAAACACTTCTTTTCTGTGGGTTTTTTCCATAGGAAATTGTAATGCAAAACGTTCTGGGCACCTGTCAGACTGAGGATTTGCACACATTGCCGTTTTGTCCCATGCTATTATAATGGGGATTTTGTTAGATTTGTAATTGAAGGTTCATCGCCGAGAGAGCGAAATTAAAAATAGGAACTCGACTTTTAAGAGCACTTTCATTATTTTTTTTATCTTAAATATAGGAAAAGACAAAAAAAAATAGCTTAAATTTAATTAAAAAAACAAAATAAAGGGAAAAATGGTTGAATATTTAAAAAAAAAGAAGCATGTCATTTTTACTGATCAAAGATCCTAAGCTGAGAGACGAGAAGGTTAGTCTATTTCTAGCATTGAAGCGGAATATAAGAAAGAATGCTAATTTACTGTGTCTGTTTCGTCACGATTTCAAGAATTTCGATGACATTTACGACGATGACGTGGCCAATGACACGAGCAAAAACGAATTCAAGAGATTTTGTAAGTTGGTGTGGGATTGCACATCTTATAATTTCATGGTCATCAATCTGACGAGTAGAAAATACTATAGAAAATATAGGAATGGATTCCAACGATTTTTATATCCCGGACGATTCCAATTAATAATGAGGAAAACAAATCATATTAAGTAGAAAGTAAAAAAATCCTATTAAGTAGAAGTTAAAAAAAATAAATCAATAAAATAAATTATACAGTAATTAAAAATATAAAAAAAAATGTTGCGAGACTACGAAACCCAATTATCAGAAAGGATAGCCGAGAACACAAAAGGAACGACCGATAATACAACAGCAAAAGATTCTTTTTCGATCATGGTGAGGGACGACAAGTCTCGATCCATGACGAAATTCAATCCACCGATTGAATTGAAGAAGGATAAGAAGGACGAGATGGACTGGTAAATCTGGAGATGTACGATTCGTTTCCCAAAATAATGGAAAAAAATAATATGTTCATGTATTTGAACAGAATGGAATGGTGTTGCCGGCTTTGGGGAAGGAGCTCTGTCGGGATTGGCCAGTTCTGGTGCGCAGAAAATAATGGGGAGTGCATTGTTTCTGAAATGAGGAGGAGCTGAGTATTGAGTTGAAATGGATGGTAAAGGATTGTATCTGAAAGGCGCGAAAGGTAGCAGCGTATTTCAAGTTCGCCGGGACGGTCTTTATCAAAAAAAAGGAAAAAAATTTGATCGATGGCCGAGGACTGTTATTGGGTCCGAATTCGCCTTTTAAAAACGTGCCCTTTCTCAGTATGTTATGAGATATTGTTTTGTGATGTCAACAAAGATAGCATAATATTATATTGTTTATATATTAAATAAGATAGGAAGTAAAAAAATAAATAAAAAAAAAAAGTAAAAATAGAATTAAGAAGTGGCAATCTATACCTCGACTTACCGGCGACTGTATTACCGACGGCACCTCCTCCGGAAGATAGAGGCGACACGTTTAGCATCGATCAGATCAATAGAATTCAACATTATTTGACGATGGAAAGAGGTACGATGTAACTTGCAATCCACAGTGCCTCTTTTACACCGTGTTTAACCACAGTGTAAAAACAAGAATACGTGTATACAAGAGCAAGCTATATGGCTAAGAAAGTATCCTTTGTTTATTATTAATTCATGCCTTCTGCTCGGTTATGTTGGAATAAAATAAAAATACATAAAATTTAATATTTATGTGCAATAAAATATTACAGATATGGATGTCATTGGAATTGGTTCATTGAGCCAGTTCCAATAACATCCATATTTGTCTGGTTTTATTTAAGAAACTTGCAAAGTACAAATTTTCTGTCAGTTTTTGCTCACAATGTAGGATAAAGTATTAAGTACACAAAATTCATGGAAATAAATCTGTTATCCTTGTGTTTTCCAGGGTGTATGGGAATTTACACCGGTTTGGGAACTCATACACCCCTTCGGCTTCGCCTCAGGGTGTACGAGTTCCCAAACCGGTGTAAATTCCCATACACCATGGAAAACACAAGGATAACTAATAATGTAATGCGTAAAATGTAAGAAGTCTATGGATATGGATAACTTGTGAAAAGTGCAAACTAAAAATAATAGGCAGATGTAAAGTGTGCAGTTTGACTAAAACTCAATTCGTCAAAAGAGGTGGTGGAGAAACGGTCAACAGACTCATCAATAATCTTCCCTCGAGATGTATCTGCCAGGACATCAATTTACGGGACCGGGTACAAAATCGAACAAGAGATTGAATAAAGATCTGACACTGAAATCGTGGAGCAAACCCATCAATAGAGTGGATCGAGCTACCAACGGCCACGATCTCTGTTATGCTCAGCATTCTGAAATGAAGACTGAAAACGATGTGTGTGACAAGAACATGTTGACAGATTTGAAAAATATAGTCAATCCCACGATGAGAGAGAAATTCAAACGAGTCAGTAAGCTGATCGGCATAAAACGTCGATTCAGAAAGGGAAATAAAAAAAATTCACTAATGCATTAGCGAACGAACTTTTCAAGCCCATCGTGCACAAATTTCGAAAGAGAAGAGTATTCGTCAAACGATTGGATTGGGAGTGGGCTGCCGATCTGGTGGACATGCAATTACTCTCTGGACACAACAAAGATATGAAATATCTATCGACGGTCATAGATGCGTTTTCGAAATACGGATGGATGAGAGTGTTGAAAAATCAAGTGGGATCGAGTATGGCTGAAGCTTTTGAAAGTATCGTCACCCCTTCTTCGCGAAACCCGGATAAATTATGGGTGGATGAATGTCAAAAATTCTACAACGTTTATGTTCGTGGACTCGTTGACATCTATTCCAGAGAAAACGAGGAGGTGAGTGTGGTCGAACGATGGAATAGAACCATGAAGGAGAAAATGCACATATACTTCATGGACAACTCGAATAAGAAATACTTAAATGTCTTAGACGACTATAACAATACGCGCCACAGTTTAATCAAGATGACACCCATGGCAGCTAGCGATCTTTGAAACGAAAAGGAAGTTTACGAAAATCAAATCTCTATCCATTAAAGATGGCGGCGACAAAACGACCTAAATTTGCCTGGGTGATCGAGAGAGAATTTACAAGTGAAAAAAGTTTTTGAAAAAGTTTATACGCCTAAATGGATGGGAGAAATTTTCGTGGTGGTTCGAGAGTTCTACAATGATCACATCACTAATGAGATAGAAGCGTTAGATGGTAAAGAAATCATGGGGAAGTTTTATGAACAGCAAATGCAACAGACAGCATTTTAAAAAAAACAGGAGGGGAACATTGTTTTTTGTTGCATATATATAAGTAAGAAATAAAATAAAAATAATTAAACAAAAATTAGAGTGAAATAAAAAAATGAGAAACATATTTTATCACATAAATGGCTGTTTAATAGAACAATAAAGGCCTGGGATAAATTTTTGCTTTATTCACCTAGTAGGGTGATAAATTTCCACCATTGGTTTAACACTGAAAGAATTTATTCCCCTAGTAGCGACGGACTTGTTGACCACTGGCCTCTACCACATTTGTCCAGCATAATTAATAGTTCGATTGTTGATTTCTTTAAATCTCTTTGAATGTATTACACAATGCTAGTAGAAAACACCACCCACTACTCATATAATAAAGTAGTTTTGCAAGTTTAGCTCAAGTTTGTAGGGGAATTATTTTAGACAGAAATGGATTACTGCGCCTTGTTTATTTTTGCCAATTTTGCTGGTCGATCGAAGTGGACCAATGTGCTCCTCACTTCTCGCTGTGTTTTGTAGCGAATTATAGCACGACTTTGCCGCGACTGCCCTGTAGAGGATTTATGGGATAAACAAAATAAACGTATAGTGTTTTCAAGTAAAATATTTATTCTACTCGTAGAATTAAGAATGAAACCGACTCGCCAGAGGCTCGTCGGTTTCATTCTTAACCCTACCCGTAGTTTTTTACTTGAAAACACAATACGTTTATTCTATATATACATAACGGAAGGTATAATAAGAGATGAAAGTATTCAAGATTATGAAGTGCATGAATATTTACCTGTGGCTGGAACTAGTCACAATAATAATGGAGCAATAAGTCTCAATATTGAAAAGCAAGATCTCTTTCTCCATCCGAGCGAAAGTTATCTCCAGATAGAAGGACGATTGACGAAAGAGGATGGTAGCGATTATGCTGATGATGACATCATCACATTAGCTCATAATGGCATGATGCATCTTTTCAACAATAATAAAAAATCTCAGGTCAAGAGGGAGAAACCTTGTTTCATCCTAATCAGGCAACCACTATGTTGAGACTTTCGAAATATCCAGACTCTTTTTTCAAAACTAAAGGACTCAATCAAATGTTTATGAAAGACACTACTCCGATGCGACTACCGAGAACGTGGGTGCAGGCACAAGATTTAAACACGTCGTTCAAGCGTCTTTCCCAGAGAAACGTCCTCATTTACTATTCCTCTGAAACACATCTTTGGACACTAGTTCGTAAAAGTGATGATGATATCATCGTGGGAGCTGCCACAACAGATCCGGGCAAAGCGCATCTAAACAAGATGTAATGGTTCATGCCACACATACTATCGAACAGCGAGCAAAGAATGAAACCCTTCAAGATCATTGAATCAAAACCCAGATTACGTGTTGGTTTTAGAATGAGAGAGTGTTACGTAGCAAACGTTCTGATGTCGATGTCGATTGGAGATTGTCTGTGAAATCTTCTTCAGAAAAACTGCATTTCATCATAGTGGGATTTCAGATGGACAGGATAGGATCTCAAGAAAATAATCCATCTCTATTCGATCATTGCAACTTGAAAAATATGCAGGTGTTTCTCAATTCCATGAGATATCCGACCATAGATTACAATGCCTCGTTTGAGAAGAATGAAGTTTTCAGGATGTACAGTGATGCCGCAGACTTCAGATCGAAATATCATCACGTGAACGAATTGATAAGCAATCCGAATGTAACACCCACCGAATACAATGCTTTCTATCCCCTGTTCGTGTTAGATGTCAGCAAACACAGCGAGAACTCAAGAACACTGTTCTGGACACCATCGTCAAGAGGCAGTTTAGTAGGAACGTACCTTGACAAACAGAAACTTTCACAGTCGTCATATCTGACAGAGTGTTGACGTTCCAATCAGATGGAAATAAAATGTCTGTCATTCAATAAGTTAAAAAACACAACTCAGAACACCCTTAAAATAACATAAAAAAGCTTCCAAAAAATCTCCAAAAACTTAAAAATAAATTCAACAAACTTTAAATAATTTTGAAAACTTAAAACAACATAAAAAAGAAAGTTTAAGAACGTTAGAAGTATTTAATAAAATTCTCAAACTCCCTTATTTTTTCCCTCAAGTATTTCACATGTTCAATTGAATTCATAAACAGCTTATTCAAGGATCGCATTCGATCAACATAGATACTATAGAAGAAATAGCTTCGTGATTAGTCGTCTTCGATTTGAAATGAATTCTGTCTCCCTCTTCAGCTCTCAAAGGTGTTTCGAATTTGCTCATATTGCAATATTGACTCGTCTTCTATCTATCGTTTTCTATAACATCTACCACCAAGTTAACGACGGCTGTATTTTTCGAGTTGCTAGCAATCAGACTCACTCGGACGGGATGTGTCCATCTATCGGCATAGGATACTCTACCTGACCATGGGGAGATCCATTTCCTCAATTTCCGGAGGACCATTCTTATTTCTCCAGAATCCAATGCACCATTTTCCTCGGCCCACATAGTTACCAACTGTCTCGCGGACTTTATTTTTTCATCCGTCATCAACTCGGGATCAGGTAGATTCCTGATTCGATTACCACCCATGTCCAGATCGCCTTTCATCACATCGCCGTTTTTCTCAACTTTAGTGCCATTCGTGTATTTTCTGCTGAATGCGCTTGAATCGTATTCCGGATTGTACTCAAGACGAATAATTTGTTATCGTTCATGTTGCTGCCAGAGTCCATCATTCCTCCCGATCGTTTTTTGAGATAGAGATCGTTCGCATACTCTTTGAGATTTGGTGAGAGCAGAATTCACATAGCCTTTATTGACTGGGGTCAATTTGGTATCCTCATCACTGATTTGTTCCGACCATATTTAATCTGGCGTTCAGATCGGTTTTCATTTCATTTTTCTCATTCAAAATATCAATGATCTTTCATTCCTCCATGTCTACGTATTGTTTGGTGGCAGCATCACTGGGATGCTCCGGTCCTCCTAGGTTCGATATCTTGTGAGAAATTGCATTCACTCCAAAATCCATGGTTTTGGGAATGTAGCCTTCTCTCAGATGTTGAGTGAAACTTCTGTGCAATTCGTCAGCATAATGTATCGCACACTCATCACTCGAATCCACAGGATCTGCCACACTCACCAATCAACTATATTTTAGGTCTAGATCATCAGTCATGTTTTTATCCAGGTAATTATCTCTCACTCGGTGCTCAAAATCTGCAACTGCCTAATCTGCATACTTTCTAGTGGCGACATCACTGAGGTCTATCAGTTCTGAAGCGTTATAAAGCTTGTGATTATTCAGGTTGAGTGGTTCCTTCGAGGTTCGTATCTCCTCACACAATGATCATTCACATATGTAACAGACACTCCACTGTTACCTTCAATCTTTCTTTTTCTCACAATTTCATCAACAGTTCTTCCAAATTTATCGACTGTCATTTTCTTTAATGTTCTATCTAATTTATTTTGATTATTTTATTTCATTTTTATTTTATTTTTTTTATTTCCTATTATTTATATGAAAATTTTTCTTTTTCTCTCTGAGGATGTCTTAAAAATGAAGTTCTGAAGACCATTTCTTCAGAATGTAGAGACAAAACACTTGATCACGAGGTTGCATGCTTTTAATATTGTAATAAATCAACGATTTTAAATAATCCGGCAACCCATTGGCTGGTGAGATTCCGTAACTGTCCAAATAATAATTTCTTCTTGCGTTCTTGAACCACGCCACCCAATGTGTGCGCTCACCCGAAAATTCATCCAGGTTCCAGATTCCGCATTCATCACCATCTTGCAGTTTTCTGGACAATGCATCTCTGGAAAAACACAGCAAAAATGTTTTACTTGACTGTATCCAGCAGATCAATGTTGGACAGAGGTTTGTTTGATAAGATGACACATTCTACCGATTTGCTCGTATTTTCCATTTTCCAATTTATTTTATAGCTCAATTGTTTTGAATTTTTGAAAAAAAATTATTTTATTTTTTATGCAAATTTTATTTTCTCCAGAAAATATAATTTCTCTTAAAATTGAATCATCATACATGTAGTTTTGTCTCTTCGACATTTTTAATCATTTTCCCTTCAACATTTCATCCATATCTTCACATCATCTCTTAAATCTCATGCCAACCAAACAATTTTGTTGTCAAGTTCCTTTTCACGCTTCTCTGTATGCAAAATCCCAAACGAACATTGGATATATTTTATTTTTTGTTTCATCAAAACTAATTGAACACGTTATTTTTTTTTCAGTTTTTTTTTATTTATTTACTTTTCTTGGCTATTAATTGTATCATTCATTTTTCCAATGTCTTTATCATTAGTGTGCAATATCTTATCTTCTAGATTTTCTATGTCTTTATCAATCTGCCTAATCTTGATTTTGAGGAAAGATCGACTTTGTGGAATAACGAACGTGAGCTAATGTGTTTATTCCATCCGATTGCACAATTCTCTTATTATCGTCAGCCGATAAAGCAATTTTTTGATTATTTCCGTGTTGTCGCACTGAATCATGTTCATCGTCTTGTGGACATCTCAATTTTTGAACAGAAATCTTTTATACTCTTCAAAAGTGATGTCATCATTAGCGACGTTTCTTTTGACACATTTACATTTCTTAATTGCTTTCCCATCTAAAGTGGTAAGCATACAGTTTCGCCTTTAAACCCACAAATTCCGTGATCTGTCTTCCTCCCGCCTCGTCCTTGAATTTTTCCACCGCCTTCTTATTCATACCAAAGGAATATTAGATTTGTGATCGCTTGGATAATTGCTCATGTCGAACCATGCATCGACATCCATAGATACATCTCGGCAAAAAGCCTTGGTCTCTATCTCATAAGCCAGTAAACAACAGTTTGGCTTTCAAATCATATTTCTTCTTTATGTATTCATAATGAAATTGGTACATCAACTGTTTGCTAATATCTGAGATGCACGTTCCCAAATAAATCGGTTTGTCAAATGTCAGACACGTTTGTTTCATGTGAACGGCCACTAAATTTTCATCAAAGATGGCTCGATGTTTATATTTGGTTTTGAAATGTATTTTCTACCCTGACTATCCGTCATCGCCAGACAAATGTCAGCCCTGTTTCTGATCCATCGATTTTCCGTACACACAATTATTCATGAGTTTGAAAAAATCTTTCTCGAATTCGATTACAGCCTGCGTTCTCAAATTCGTGTTAAGATCTATATACTTCTTCACCCAAGGCTTTTCATCAAATCAGATGATGCGATGGATGTCGATTAATTTCCTGCCATAATCTATGTAAAATTTCCGATTTTCACAGTAGACTGCGTATTTACGTTTTGTCATTTAAATTTGGAACGAGTTTATCGACTTCATTCATTTTCATTTGTTTTGGTGCTAAAGGATAATCATTGTGCGAATCATGTAACGTTTCCGGATATTCTAGGTCCACCTCTAGAAGACAGGGATAATGTCCCCAATTTTCCATCGCCTCGCATTTCTCGTCCAATTTGAAATTTTTCGTCGGTAATGATGACTCCTGGCCAAACTGTATAAACTATTAGCATCTAGATATGATATGTATTTACTCGATTCTCACACATCGAAATCCTCTTCCATTTAGCAATTGTTCACTTTCACTTATCTGTGAGATATCATCAACACTCCACCTCTCACACTCTTTTCGAACATGAGAAACATGTCAAGGTCGGATAACAATTCCAAGTCGATTCAGTCATCCTCAACAGTGCGTCCTACCAAGCCAGATCTAGACCGTAATGTCTCCAACAGACGTCTCGAAAAGTTTCGAACACGTCTACCAAGAGAAGGACGTCGGTTTTCAGATAGAGATCATGATAATCTCTTATGGATTTCATGTCGAATATTTCCCGCAGTTTTTGAGCGTGTTCATAGTCGACATCGGAAATGTCAGCATCGTATAATTTCGAATAAAAATTATCTTTGGAAGGTAGCTTCGACTCATCGAATTATACGGATAGACTCCTTTCCTCAAAATGCTCTCAAATTGACGTTCATTTTTAACCCTTTACCTAACATGACAAGCAGACGACACTTGCAAAAACAATTCTTGAAAAACTAATTATTTTTATTTTTTGTCTCAAAAACATGGGTTATGACCACTCATTGGAACGAGCTCGATGAGCTCGTTCCAACGAGGGGTCATAACCTATGTTTTTGAGACAAAAAAGGAAAAAATAATGAAAATTAATTGGCGATTTTTGAGAATACCACTGGTCGGTTTTGGCCGTTACGTTGGGTAAAGGGTTATAGCGTTCAGTTGTGATCTTGAATTTCTCTTTTTCTAAATTACCGACTAATTTTTCGAGACTGGTCGACGTGAATTTAAAACTATGAAATGTTTTTTCTCTCTGATATCAACTGCTGACATTTCTCCACCTATTTTTTTCTTCTTCCTTTTATCTGCGACTATAAATTTCAGGAAAGATATGTATTGTTCATCGCTCTTTGTGATACAGTTTATATATCCTTCGCTTGCACTACCGAGATTCTTCACGGACAGATGACTGTCTTAACCCAACAAATTGTGAAATATCACCGGAAAGAACTTAGCATCTCGATGTTTTAAATTGCAATTACTGTGCACGGCACCTCGAAATTTACATGTGTAGTGATCGTGATCTCCCACCTTCTTGTATTCGGGTGCCGCAGTTTTGGTCAACGATTCTTTACAGATGTGAAATTAGGTGGCGCTCTTATTTACTCATCTGCAATGATCATCTTCATAGGAGTTATAAATTTCTCGCATATTTTTTTTTGATTTGAGATTCCAAATCCTCCACGAATTTTCGAGCCACTCCATCATCGTGTGACTGTTTCGTGTAGGTGTACGGACCCGAAGAATATCGATTGTCGAAGGAACATTTTATGTAAAAACGATAACCAGATGTCGTGTGCTTTAATTTTTCGGTGTAACTCGGTCGATCGCCGGCCCTACACTTTGAAACATTCAAAATACGAATACACCACAAAAGGCACTCTAAGTCTTTTGTTGTGATGTATGAATTTGATGACAGTGTGAGGTTTGGGCATGTCAATGGCAAGGCATTGATATGAGTTCCAATACTCCTCATGACGTGCCAGTGATTCTTTGCTATGGAAGGAATTCAAACAGTTAAAACAGAAATATCTCTCGTCATGGTGTTTAGTAGTCTGTGTCCTCAATAACTGACTCGTGTTTTTGATCCAACAATAATGTTGATTATCATCATTCGCAATTAATAATAAATTAATGTTTTTCTCGCGATTTTTTTTCTGTGAACTTATCCTCAAAGGAAATATGTTTTCTTTTTCGAATCGTCTTATCCCAAAACGTTGATGGCGATTTTAGGATTTTGATCTTCAAAACGATTGATGTGGCTTAGTGGAGTTGGAAAATTTATTCCCAATCATGTTAAATTCTTAGAAGTTTCGTCATATTTTGATACTCTATGCAGATGCCTTTCTATGTGATATGGGCGATTCTCCAGAAAACGTATGAATCGTGTAATTTGTCGTTTTCTCCCCCAATCGAGAACACATTCTCCATTGTCTCCAAATTATTATGTGCCTTGGACCTGCTCATACATGACTGTGTATAGATTTTGGTTGGGCCACGGTGATTAAAAAAAATATGACTGTTACCTGTGCAGATGGTAAATTGTAAATTATAAGCTCACGAAATACTAAATAATGCGGTCGTGCAAACAAAACAATTTCAACTTTTCAAACTGTGAGTATCCAGGCTGTCATATGACGCGGCAGAATTTCCGCAGAATCTTTTCATTTTTAGCTCAACTTTGACGAAGTCAAATTTGAGCTATTGTCATGGCCCGTCGTCCGTCGTCCGTCCATCCGTCCGTCCGTCCGTCTGTCCGTCTGTCCGTCTGTCCGTACGTCAACAATTGGCTATGGCTCGGGCTAGAGGTCGTATTTATGAACCGATCTTTACGAAACTTCTTGTGTACCTTTGTTACGACCCTGGGACGGGAACGAGTGTTTTTAGGTGTAGTCCGAAATTCAAGATGGCTGCCAGTGACCATTTTGTACCGATGATGCAAAAATCAGTTTTTTGTACAGAACTTCTGTATGAAAGTTCTGATTTGAATAAAGTTTTGTATAAATGTTTAGTACCATGGGATACATCACATATAATACGGGTTTTTTTCTCGTGCGTAAATTATGCAAATTAGACTGACTTTGATTTATTTAGTGCTACTTTCAGAGCTGTAAGTGCCAAGCTGCTATGGCTCGGGTTAGAGGCCGTATTTATGAACCGATCTTTACGAAACTTCTTGGGTACCTTTGTTATGACCGTGGGACGAGAACGAGTGTTTTTGGGTGCGGTCCGAAATTCAAGATGGCTGCCAGCTGCCATTTTGTACCGACGATGCAGAAATCTGTTTTTTTGTACAGAACTTCCATATGAAAGCTCTGATTTGAATAATTTTTTGTATGAATGTTTAGTACCATGGGATACATCACATATAATACGGGTTTTTTTCTCGTACGTAAATTGTGCAAATTAGACTAATTTTGATGTTTTTTGGGGTTACTTTCAGCACTGTAAGTGCAAATGCCAATACGGCTCGGGCTAGAGGCCGTATTTATGAACCGATCTTTACGAAACTTCTTGGGTACCTTTGGTATCACCGTGGGACGAGAACGAGTGTTTTGGGGTCCGGTCCGAAATTCAAGATGGCCGATGGCAGCCATTTTGTACAAAATTAGGTGCAATCAGATTTTTGCACAGAACTTCCATATGAAAGCCCTGATTTGAATAATTTTTTTGTGTGAATGTTTAGTACCATGGGATGCATCACATATAATACGGGTTTTTTTCTCGTGCAGAAATTATGCAAATTAGATGAACTTTGATTTTTTCAGTGCGACTTACACACAGTAAGTACACATGTCAATACGGCTCAAACTAGAGTCTGTATTTATGAACTGATCTTCACGAAATGTCTTGGGTACCTTTGTTATCACCTTGGGACGAGAACGAGTGTTTCTGGGTGCGGTCTAAAATTCAAGATGGCTGCTAGTGGCCATTTTGTACCGAAATTAGGTCTAATCAGTTTTTTGTACACAACTTCTATACAGCTCAGACTAGAGGCCATATTTATGAACCAATCTTTACGAAACTTCTTGGGTACCTTTGTTATCACCGTGGGATGAGAGCGAGTGTTTTTGGGTGTGGTCCGAAATTCAAGATGGCCACCAGCAGCCATTTTGTACCAAAATTAGTGCAATCAGTCTTTTGTATAGAACTTCTGTATGAAAGTTCTGATTTTAATAAATTTTTGTATGAATGTTTAGTAACATGGAATACATCACATATTGTAAGGGGTTTTTTTTCGTGCAGAAATTATGCAAATTAGATGAACTTTGATTTATTCAGTGCTACTTACACAATGTAAGCACACATGTCAATACGGCTCAGGGTAGAGGCTGTATTTATGAACCGATTTTCACAAAACTTCTTGGGTACCTTTGTTATCTCCTTGGGATGAGAATGAGTGTTTCTGGGTACGGTCCAAAATTCAAGATGGCTGCCAGTGGCCATTTTGTACCTAAATTAGGTCCAATCAGTTTTTTGTCACAAGTTCTATACAGCTCGTATTTATGAACTGATCTTCACAAAACTTCTTGAGTACTTTTGTTTTCACCTTGGGACAGGAACGAGTGTGTTTTGGGGTGCCTTTGTTATCACTGTGCTATGAGAACAAATATTTTGGGGTTCAGTCAGACCCACTCTGGGACTCAATGATTTTTTTCTAGTTTATCATCTGACTGTCACCTATCTTTACAGTACTTTACCTATACATTTGTTACAGGCAGCGGTCAGTATTTATGTACAGACCATTACAATACTTTATATGTACCTTTGTTATCAGGTCATTACCTAGATGTTTGTCATTGTGTCACATACTATACATGTACATGTCTTTGTCTTGACAAGTTGAGCTACAGTGTCATTGACACTTTCATTTACACTACAGTGGGTAGGTGATCTGTAGCAAAAACAAAGTCAGTGGTGTTACCTGATCCGTTAAGATACGTAACTCTATTGAATTGAGCTTGATATTGGAGTTTTCTCCCTTACATCAATCTTTCCCAGGGTTCTGCTTCAGAGAAAAGAAGCAGATTTTTTTTGTCCTTGGAAAAAGGAAGAAAGCAGACAATAAAGGTAAATTATGTCGTATATAATTTTTACATGTCAGTGGTGTTAATGGTATAGAATCTGTATGCTTACCTTTTAATATTAAATAACATTATCCAAATATGTAATTAGCTGGAAGTCTAAAATTCAAACTAGCAGCAGACAACAACTTTTTACGGGGATGAGAAGTCAGTGGTGTTACCTAGTCAGTGATGTTACATGAAGTAACACCACTGACCAATGGGTAACACCACTGATACAAATTACTTTTGAACCTATCTTATCCTAAATATTTTCATTTAATATCATGATATTAGATTAAATATAACTTGTAAGAAACTTCATTATTAAAGCGTGTCCAAGTGTGAAAATTAAAAATTATTATATTGCGCGGTACCTCAATGGTTGCGCGTGCGCTCTTGTAATGTCTTCACACCGAGTTCATGAGTTCGAGACTCGTCGCCTGGATCTGAAAAACTATGTTAGTGGCCTTAATACTGGGTTGGTGACATTCTTGAGTAATACAGTGATTATCGCGGCGCACTGGGCCGTAAACCGAGTAGCAGGGGTCAATACTATAAAACTTCTGCTCTTGTGTATTTATAATTCGGGGGAAGGGGGGGGGGGGGGTGGTGTTGTAGTCGATACATGTTATTCAAAACTTTGGAAACAAAAATATATATATATAAATATCTATATAAATTTTGCTTGAAATTTAGGGGGTAGTGACTACTGTTTTAAAGCTCCTAAGTTTTTTATTGAAAAAAAAACAAAAAACAAAAAAAAAAACAGAGAGGGCGCATTTTTCGACCGGCCCGCCCTACGGGAGAGACACTCGGCCCCGTCCATAGGGCGGGGGTTCGATCCTGATTTTTGTCGCAAACGCATTTGTGAGCGAAAAAAAAATGCCCCTCCACACCCCCACCCCGGCACTTTTTTTTAAAACCGCACCATTAGATTCCTGATAAAAAATACCCCCAGTAGACCCCCTTGAAGACCTATATCGGTGCAAAAATGTTTGGTCATAACTTTTAGTGCCCCTCTCCACCCCCACCCCCGGTACTTTTTAAACCTGACGATGAAATACGCCACAAAAAATACCCCTAGACCGGCCCTAGTAGGCTCATTTTGGGCACTCTGGATGACCCCATATTCGTTTCTATAGCGGACAGACAGACAGACAGACAGACAGACAGACAGACAGACAGACAGACAGTCAGACAGACAAATACCACTCTCGAGCTGGAGCTCGGGAGTAGTATTGATAATTTTCCACTTTTTTATTTGGTTTTCAAGAATGTTGCATCTGAAATTATAAGATTATTAAATTATTTATTATTTTGTTTAACAGTTTAGTGACTATCGTGGCTTCGGCCCACGGTTTTCCAGTCGGCCAGGCGCTTAGCATCGAGGTGACTAGCCGCTGCAGCTTTGTCCAGCTTGAGATTAGTGCCCCGCTATAGCCACGTATACATCGCGGTCTTGTATTCTATATCTCACGAAAAGCCGTTGCCGCTTGTTTATATACTACTCAGAGTTTGCTAAGCACCACATATTTGACAGATCATTGTGACATTTTCTTGTGACACATTTGCGATATTCTTGGTGGATATGATTGAGGAATGTATTGAGATGGTCCCCAGTGTTTATATTAGCACTCTAGGCAGGCAGACTTTTCATGACAGTCATGGAATGCATGTACCCCTTGATTTCCATGACGTTTTCGTGTACTGTCCACATGTATGTGAGGTGTATAGGGTATTCAGTCTTCATTTCAACACAAACCATTGTGATTTAATAATTGAATATGGCGAATGCAAATGTAAGAAGACATTTGTCTGAAGCAGAAATGTGGTGGGCTGTAGGGATGGTGGAACAAGGGGTTACCCATCATCACGTTCGTGAAGCCCTTGGGATGCTCCATACGGTGATCACCAGAGCCTGGGCAAGATTTCAGCAGTATGGCACACCAGTCAGACGACATGGTGGTGGCAAAGACGGGGCAACATCTGCAGCTGAAGACCGGTTTTGATCCTTCAGGCCCATGGGGACCGCTTTGACACAGCAACCCAGCTTCGCAGTGACCTTCAAAATGCATCCGGGGTAAATGTTTGGTCGCAGACTATCCGGGCAAGGTTGCACGAAGGTGGTGTCCGATCGGGAAGACCATGTATTCGCATTCAGCTGTCCCAAAACCACCGCCGGGCACGATATAAATGGGCCATGGATCACGTTGGATGGATCAGAGATGACTGACGACCTTTTACTGATGAGTCAAGGTACTGCCTAAACAACACAGATAGGCGTTCTAGGGTATGGAGAAGACTAGGAGAGCGATTCCATGCAGCCAACATTGCTGAGCATGACCGCTATGGTGAAGGGTCAATAATGGTCTGTGGCGGCATCACCTGGGAGGGACGTACAGAGCTATGTGTACTTGACCGTGGTACATTGCTGCACAGTGGTATATTGATGAGATCCTGGATGCCCACGTCAGATTGTATGCAGGTGCAGTGTGTGATAGATTCATTTTGATGGACAATAATGCCCGTCCTCATGTTGCCCGTGCTGTCCGGGAGTACCGACAGAGGGAAGGGATTGAGCGTATGGACTGGCCAGCTAGATCCCCTGACCTCAATTCAATCGAACATGTCTGGAATGAGTTGCAGCTTGCAATTTCAGTCTGTCCATTCCAACCAAGAAGTGTCCAGGAGCTTGGTGCCATGCTGGTCCAATAATGGAACAACAATCCTCAAAGGACCACCTGGAACCTGATTGGGAGCATGAGAAGGCGTTGTCAAGCTGTAATTAACAATAATGGGTCTCATACTCGATATTGAACCTACATGAGTTCGCTCCGTCAACTTTTTGGCAAATTTGAAAAATTTCTTCTTTTACCAATAATATCCATTTTCCATGGTTATCGTATTGAAAAGCTAAAAAATAATGTCCAACACAAATGAAATCTTAATTTCTGTACTTAAATCATTAATGATATAATTAAATATAAAATATATACACTTTTCTTAACAATATTTCAACTAAAATGTAAAACAGGTAGTTGGATATACTTGGTGCTTAGCAAACTTTGAGTAGTATACTTGGATATACATGAGTAACTCGTTGTCAGAAGTGATATTATGAATGTGCCTAAATATGAATAGCTGTATGATATAGGCCAATGGATCATGCAATAATTGGATGTGAAGATAACAGAAAATTCTGCCTACTATTCTACCCATGTCAGTGGTGTTACCTGGGTGTCAGTGGCGTTACACGAATGTCAGTGGTGTTACCAAGACTTTACTGGTCATAATTATTTCCTTCTTTTTAACTGATAATTGTAAATTTACCCAACATTATAATCACATCCAGTCTACCTGACTGATTTATTTTGTTTCAGAAAACAGAAATAATCAAAATAAAAAAACTAAATAGACATTTTGCTAAAATGCTCATTATCAACAATTGTCATTTATAATTTGCTTTTTTCTGGTGCATTTGAGCAATTCACAAGACATGGACAATTATTTTCAAAATGCACACCATTGCTCCATTGTATATCACGCAGCTATTCATATTTGAGCACATTCATAATTTCCCCCTGTTTTACATTTCGTTGGTAACACCACTGACAACCCATCATGGTATCCTGAAGTCTCAGGTGCTGAAAACAAAAAATGTAAAGCTGAGGGATCTTCCCTGTTGTATTTCTAACTGATGGTATCACAGAGCAACAAATGCCACATACTTGGCAGTATGATAACCAATTCATTTTTTTCTAAAAATCAAAAATGAAATCATACCTTCTCTGGAGAATCACCCATATAAATGGCAGACGTGACAGGCCATTTCAAACATTGACTGGCTTCTTTATTTTCCATGTTGATTACAGCTTTTTTATTTTCTATGAAAAAAAAGCAATTTTATTTTTGAAGACGCTCACATTGGAATGAACTTATCAATATGAATTTCTAGATTCAATACTTCGTCAAATCTCCAACTGTTACCTTCATTTTAATGCAGTGCTAACGTTTGGATCATTTTTTATTTCATATTATTGAAGATATCTGATAAAGAAGAGCATTCGGTCACGTTTTTTTGTGCGAGATAGAAAATAAGCCATATTTTCCACGACTTCTCTCATGTTCGGATTAGTCTTCTCCATCTGTCACTTCAGTACCATTTTCGTTTAATGCCATTGCCTTGCATTTGACGAAATAAATCAAACACGCTAGCTTTTATCTCATTCAAGAAATTTGGTGGGTGAAACCTTTTTATATCCTTTAACATCAAACGTTTTTTTTTGTAATCCCTTGATGACCTCCTCTCATTCTACGGGAGGGGGCAACAGTTGTTCGCACACGACTTCCACTAGAATTTCTTTTAAATCCCCATCATTTTTTTCCCGAGTTCAGTCATCACTACATTTACGATGTTTGATAATTGATCTTCCTTTCTTTTTTATTTCCGCCATTTGAATAGGGATGTTTTGTTTTCACTTCCTCTTTCCATGCATTGTTATTTTTATCATCTTATCACCTTCTCCAAGCTTCGATTTTATCAATTCATTTTTATTTTGCGACAGTACACCTTTCAAACCCATCCGACGCGCTTTAGATCTCAATTCTGACACCTTTTTCTCACTAGTCTCAGCCCTTATGACTCTGATCATTTGTGGTTTACTTTTATAACTCGACGATCTTGCAATGCCGAGATTCTTCACATGATTTTTCAATTGAGGTAAATTACATGCTTCTAATAATAATGACATTTTTTAATCATTAGAAATTGGTTTTTAAATGCTAAAAATTGTTTCAAATGTTTTTTTTATTTCCTATATATATATATATGAAATTATTGATAGCAAATTCTGTTTTTTTCAGTAAGTTAAAAACTTTTTTAATTAAAAAGAATAAAATTTGAAATCAATGAAAAATATTTCCTATAATAGGAAGTAAAAAAACAATCTAAATTAATATAAAAAAAAACATTTTTTCATATTATATATATACAGGAAATAGGAAAAACATTTAATTAAAAAACGGCAATGGAGAAAAAAATCGAATTGAAAAGAATCGCTTCACACAATGATAATAAAACATTTTATTTGAAACCTAATCCAAAAGTAATACAGTTTGAATAGAAATATGATAATCATAGCATGGGATTAACACTGAATGATGATCAAGAAAATTTATTTTCAAATTTGGAAAATTCCTGTTGCAAACTCTTGAAAGAAGAAGGGGAAAAAATATCAAGCAGTTCAGTCTGATCTATTCCAAAAACAAAATATATCCAAAAAATGATAATGTATATTAGATCAACTTGGAGAAGAAGCTCTAAACAAGGTGAAAAAATGATTATTCCATATCTAAACAATAATAAAGAGGGGACAGTGACAGGTCACAAACAAACAAAAGATATGATTTTCTAAAAAACATTTTGAAGTTATTTTTTCATAAATAAATATTTATAATTTTTTAAATGTGTTTGTTTTATTTGATTTCTTTTTATGTTGATTTGATTTGATTTTTGATTTTTTTGTAAATGTGTTTGGTTTTTTTCTTCTCTTCGTCTTCTTCTCACGAATTGGATTACCAAATCACTCCATTCCCATTGTCGCCACTTTCATTAACTAATAAATGTCGGTTGGGATGATAAGTATTGTCACACTCATTTGTGCTAACATGTTGAGGTGAAGTCTCTGTAAAATACTCTTATATACACTTGGGACGATTTTGTTTGTATTTTCTAGAAGATTCCGTCATGATATCATAATATTTATCATATTTGAATCATTGATTTTCTTTTTTATTTTAGTAATTTTGTTTTAATTTAGTGATTTTTTTCCTTGATTTTTCTTGAAAAATTTTTTCATCTTTTTTTTAATTTAGTACTTTTTTCCTCCTTCACAAAATCGGGTATTCTCTGTCCAGTAAATAATGCAAAATCGCTTGTGAGATGACTCAGCCTAAATCGAAAATGCGAACATTCTAATTCATCGGGGCTCTGTTCTTCTATGCGAAAAACCGTCTCCATACAAATTATCTTGGTGGGTTTGTTGATCATATTTAATGCCGGCATGAAACACATGACCATTACGTCTTTATATTCAGTGTCTTGACAGTCGTGACCGCAGTCCCATCCGAACTAGCAATCAGAACATCTTTCCTCCAATGCTCTTGGAATGTTTTCTTTCATGAGATGGGTAAACGTTCTGTAAATACTTCTTGGAGAAATCAGCGACGCTTTACTCCTTTTCGTTTTATCATTTTGTCTATGAATCTATCCATTTTATTTTATTTATTTTTTTAAAAATATGTACATTTTTTCTTAGTTCCTATTTTTAATTTCGCTCTCTCGCTATCTGACACAATGCCCATTATAATAGCAAAAACGGCAATGTGTGCAAATCGTGCCCAGAACGTGGCGCATTACAACTTCCTATGGAAAAATTCCACAGAAAAGAAGCGTTTTCGGCTTCGTCTTTTCTAGCCCACTTTCCAGGGTGGGAACGAAGTGAGTCCATTACAACTGTCTATTAAAATCTCCGTTCGAATTGCCCTGAGTGATGTGCAGAAAAGTTAGTTTTCACCAATGTCCTAGGCCAGCGATCTTGACACTTTTACAATTTCCTATGAAAATTTACATTGATAACAGATTATTTTTTTCTAGGCCACTTCGATTTTAATTTCTTTTTTATTTTCCCCCATTGAATTAACCCTAGCCGAAGTACGAACCCAAGTGAAAATTGACTAAGTCCGATTTTAGCTGTGCTAGAAAGTGCTTCAAGATAAATTCCCATTGCTTTCAAGCTTAAATTTTGGGGTGGGCCAGAAGTGTATTTTTGCTGGGCTAAAAGTCCCATTTCATATCTGCTATTCGGAATTCGACCTATTAGGGCACTGACATGGTCATGTGTTTTTGTCATAGCAATCAACACGACTTCCTAGCAACCAACAAACTACTTGACTGATTTTAACCAAATTTGGAATGTGAATCCATAATACATTTGGGAAATCGACATACTGGGCCACCGACCATTTTGCGTGACAAACATAGCAACCAACGCGAGTCCCTAGCACCTGGGGAGGTACTAGGTAGAATTTAGCCAAATTTGGTATATGGACCCATAATACATTTGGAATTCGGCCTATTAGAATTTCAATAACAACTAAGTCAGTCCGTCTGTCTGTGTGTTCGTCCATCTATCCTTTTGTCCGTCCGTCCGTCCGTCCGTCCGCCCATCACCACTCGTCTGTCCTTCTCTCTGTCTGTCTACATGTCCGTCCGTCCGCTCATACATATGTCTGCCCGCCCATCAGCACGTCCGTCCGTCCGCCCGTCCGTCCGTCCGCCTCCCTGTCTGTCTGTCTGTCTGTCTGTCTGTCTGTCTGTCTGTCTGTCTGTCTGTCTGTCAGATAGCGAGCGTGCTTGTTTTCAGAGGATCTAACTCAATTAGGTTTAATACTCTATAACTCCCGAACCCACCCTCGATATCGTTCCCATTATAAATACCATTATCCTTTCCATAACAGTTTATATAGTTTGTTTTGTTCATTCTCTTCTTTTCAGTGATGTCCCTTTTTGCATTTTCAGTCTGGATCTGTGTTGGCAACACCAAATTAAACACGATAAAAACTATGTTTCAGTGACTCCCACTGCCTGCACCAACTTTCTACTAAGTATCTTACAATCGAATAAACAAGGGGATTGAAGTAGCACAATACAGGCAGTCAGTGGGCGTTTTCTACAACTCCGTGTACTCCATGATGATGGGTCGTCATAGGTTCTGTGGAAAGTCATCATTTGCTAATAAATTATATTTGTCCACATTTCTTCTAATTGCTACCAGCTTCGTCTTTCAACTATTAATCATTAGGAGTGGGGACATTGAGGTTATCCCTGGCCCCAATACAGTAAGGACATGTCAACTTCTGAAACATCTGCGATTTCGATACTGAACTACAACATTCGTAGTATTCGCCACAAACTCCCTCTTCTCAGCGACGATATCGATGATTTCGACATTCTCTGTTTTACGGAAACTCACCTTGACGATGAGTATGATATCAGTAATATTTTGCTACCTAACTTCTCTGCTCCATTTATTCACAACAGGAACCAGTTTACTGGCGGCATCGCAGTGTATTTCTCAGACAGTATATACCATAGAAAGATAGACTATCTCTCATTTAACGACGACATTCTCTGGTTTGAGGTTGGGGTTAAACATAAATTTATTTTATGCCTGACATGCAGATCCGAGAGAGAATCAGTTGCCGACTATTGGTCTAAACTAGAAGATAAAATAGATCTGGCATTATCCCTTAACCCCGCGATAGTACTTACAGGTGACATCAACTCTGATCTCCTAACCCCCCAAAGCAAACTACATTCTCTCATGACATTATTCAACTTAAACAACGTAATAACAGAACCCACCAGAGTAACTCCTATTTCGCAGTCACTGCTTGATCCGATAATCATTAGTGACACTGTTAATGTGTTCAACTCGGGAACATTGGAACTGGGGTTATCCGACCATAGAGCTACTTATGCCCATATTGCCAACTCGCATTTTAACAACCCCGTTACGTTTCGTGACGTCTGGCTTTACAACAAAGCCGACTTCCAACGAATGAATACCATGATACCTAGGTCCGATTGGGAAAATTTAATAAGCGACGCGCCCTCCATAAATGATGCTGTGTCAAACTTTGTCTCGGAGTTCTTAAAAATAGCGAAGCAATGTATCCCCAATTCCACAATAACAGTGCGAAAAAAAGACAAACCATGGTTTGTCAGCGCTATTAGAAGAGAGTTACGCCACCGTGATCGATTAAGAAAATTAGCTTTCAAAAATAATAAACCCCAGCTTTGGGCAAAATATAAAACAGCCAGGAACAAGGTTAACAACATGAAAAAATTTGCGAAGAATGTATACATGGAAAAAGTTGACGAATCTTTATCACACGACACGGAACCTAAGCAGTTTTGGCATGTTGTTAAAAAGTTTCTGGAAAATTTTTCTAGTACCTCTGGCATAACCCACCTTTACCGCCTGTCCGAGGAAGGCTGTGAAATTATCGAGAACGATACAGAGAAAGCAAATCTCCTAAACGAAACTTTTATAAGTAACAGTGCATTAAACTCGCGTTCAAAACCCCTTCCGCCCTTCAAACGGAGATGCCCTCACTCCATTAGCAGCGTATCGTTCTCTAAGCAGGACATCTCGGATATTCTAAACAGTTTAAAAACTAAAAAGTCACATGGTCACGACGGAATAGGTCACAAAATGTTGAAGGAAACAAAATATTCTGTTAGACCCCTTTTTCTCCTCTTCAATAAATCATTGTCAGAGTGCGTCTACCCCGACGAGTGGAAACTTGCTGATGTGATTCCTCTTTATAAGAAAGGAGACAAATACGACCCGAAAAATTATAGGCCCATATCGTTGTTATGCTGTATCGGTAAAATAATGGAACGAGTTGTCTTTAGAGATATCCACAAATATTTCCTTGAAAATAGTTTATTTTACAAATTCCAGTCAGGGTTTTTGCCGAATAATAGTACAGTGTACCAGTTGATAGAGGTCTATCATAACCTTTGCAACGCCATAGATAAAAATATGCAAACTTGTGGTGTTTTTTGTGATATTTCCAAGGCCTTTGACAGGGTTTGGCACAGCGGTCTAATTTTCAAACTGAAGCAATATGGGGTTTCTGGTCCCTTGCTGCGATGGTTTCAAAGCTATTTGGCACACAGAAGTCAAAGGGTGAAAATTAACGAATGTAAATCCGAGTACAGAAACATAGAAGTGGGGGTTCCTCAGGGGTCTGTTCTTGGACCTTTTTTATTTTTGGTCTACATCAATGATATAGCCGATGATATTGAGTCTATTGTTAGACTCTTCGCTGACGATACCTGTTTGACCGAATCATCTATTGACATTCATAGCATTGAGTCAAAAATGAACATCGAACTCCAAAAAATCAACAAATAGGCCGATACCTGGCTGGTCACATTTAATGCTAAAAAAAACAACGCTGTGTTGTTTACACTTAATAGGGATGTCATTATTCCAAGTGTTTTGTTCGACAGCGAAAAAACTTGACTTTGTTGGCGTCCACAAACACTTGGGATTATCCATCCAATCAAACTTGTGCTGGGAAGCGCATATTGACGACATTTGTAAAAACGCCTGTGTTAGACTTTCACAGTTAAGAAAACTAAAGCATATTTTCAATCGACAGATTTTGAATAAGATGTACAATATGCCTTCATTTTGCCAATATTGGAATACGGGAGTCCGGTGTGGTGTGGAGCTCCCCAATATATGATGAAGCGTCTAAAGGATATACACTGTGATGCCGCACGAATCGTATCAGGGCTGACGAGATCAGTATCGCGAGATCTCCTTTTGATTAAAGTTGGGTGGGACAGCCTCGAAACAAGAAGACACATACAAAAGATGTGTACCTTCTACAAAATCGTAAACAACGATGCGCCCGATTATCTGCAGGAATTACTACCACCAAGAGTTCATGACACATCTGGTTATAACCTTCGACATTCGGCAGATGTTATGCCTTATTGTATGCGAACAGAGCTATTAAAAAAATCATTTTTCCCCTCGTGTGCAGGAACATGGAATAGTCTACCCGTTTCCGTGCGAAACAGCAGTTCACTTAATGAATTCAAAAAACTCATATCACCGCCTGAAGGGAGACCTCCAGGATACTTCTCCTGTGGTGTCAGAAAATACAACATTATTCATAGTAGAATTCGAACTTGTTGCAGCGATTTGAACAGTGATAAGTTTCTCAATTACATCTCCGAATCTCCATACTGTCCCCATTGTCCAGCTGTTGTTGAGGACGCAGAGAACTATTTACTCTTTTGCCCCTTTTATTCAGAATCTCGCAACGCTCTCATTGGTAATCTATTGGAAATTAATGTTAATTTGAACCCCGTTGATATTTTACTGTACGGCGATCCCATTTTAGAACATAAAACTAATATCTCACTTTTTAAATTTGTTCAAAAATGTATTCGTAACACTCGAAGGTTCGATAATGAGTTTCCATCCTAGTATTGTTTAGCACATGCTATTCATTGCGACTCCTTAGGCGCGTGATTAGGCGGCTAAAGTGTAATCAATGGATGATTACGGAAATTAATATGTAAATATTATTATTATTATTATTATTATTATTATTCCCCGCAGGAGTGCTATGTCGGTGGTAAGATTTGAGCGCCATAGTAAAAGTATTATCTATAGTAGTAGCAGTAATGATGGTGGTAGTAGTAGTAGCAACCACTCAGTGCAGCGCCTGGTCGACCATCGGCATGGAAAATCAAATTGACAGAGACAGACTCAAGGTGCCGAAAGAACATCAATCAATCAATCACTTTTTTTTCTCTCTCTCACTCTTTTTTATTGCGAAGTTAGATTTTCTTGTATATATATATTTTTTTTACATTTCTCTCATTTGTTTGTTTCGCCATTATATTGATTTTTTTGTATCATGTTAAGGGAGTGGAGGGTATACTAAGTGGAAAGCACTTGTCCTCCAATCCCAATTTGCAACTTATTTGTTTGGCAAATAAAAATATGTTTAACCTAATAACAACTAACGTGACTCCCTAGCAACAGACACCACTACTAGGCAGATTTAACCAAATTTGGTTATGGACCCATAATGTATTGGGAATTCAACCTGTTGGGCCGTTGACCATGCCATGTGACTCCTATAGCATCCAACGCGACTTTCTAGCAATGGGAAAACTACTTGGTCCAATTTGGTCAAATTTGGTATATGGACCCAGAATACATATGGAATTCAACTTATAAGAGTACTGACCCTGCCACCTGACTTCCATACCAACCACCGTGACTCCCTAGCAACATGCAACTTACTGGGCCGATGTAACCAAATTTGCAATATGGACCAATAATGCATTGGGATTTCTGCCTATCGATACAATGACTATGTCTTATGACTTTCATAGCAACCAACATCACTCCCCAGCAACGACAGGGCTAATTGTAACCAAATTTGGAACCCATAATGCACTAGGGATGCACTAGGGATTCGACCTATTGGGCTATTGACCGCACCTCGTGACATCGCATAATAACCAACGTGATTCACTAGCAACGACAAACCACTCGGTCGGTTTTGGTCAAATTTGATATTGGTCGCATAATACATTGGGAAACCGGCCTATTAGGTGACTGACTACGTCACGTGACTTCCATAGCAACGAAAGCGATTCTCTAGCAACAGGGAAATTACTGAGACACTTTTAACCAAATGTGATATATGGACCCATAAAACATTTGAAGTTTGACCTATTACGGTATTGACCATGTTGCGTGACTTCCAAAGCAAGCAACACAAGTTCCTAGCAACAAATTTTTCGCGAAATCTGGCTTCTTAGCCGATACAATATTGTCTAAAAAAACCATGCAGATCTTCGATACTATCTCATAACGTGTCCACCAACTAATGTGACTGGGCAACCTATTGTGTTGGTTTTAACGAAATTTGGTTCACGGACTCACAAAACACAGGTAATCCGGAGACAGACTGGTCTGTGATAATATCTCATAATTTAATTCTCCTAGCAACCACAGTGACTCTCTTGCAACAGAATCTTACACATAGTTATTGGTACGTAGTCTATATTACATTGGGTATCCAAGTAGGAGAGTCAACAATAATATCACGTGAATCCCCGCTAACCATCCTGACTGCCTAGCAAAGGCCAAACTTAAGTACACCCCTCTATGTGCAGTCGTAATACGATGGCAGCACTCATGTGACCAGGCGAACTCCGTGACGTCATTCAAACAAAGGAAAGAATTCCTGCTGAATTTGACAAGGTTGTGTTTCTGAAACAGAAGCAGCGGAACTAGGGAGGGGGAGGGGCACAGAGGACACGTGCCCCTTCACTTTTTTTCATAGACCTGCTGCGCGGTTACACAATGGGTTAAACAAACATGTCAATATACACGTTTCTTGAACTTCAAACATCTTCCAAGCCGAAAGCCAGCCTTCGGGCAAAAAGATAATTGAAGTAGAAGAAATGGACCGGACAGTGACCACACCGCGACATGCTCATCTAAATGAGAGACTATAGTGTGTCACGGTACATTCAAGGATATATGATTGTAACTTTTCTCCCACTGGGCCGAACCATAGTAGCCTTTAGAATTTGTGCCCTCCATTTTTTATCGAGCTTCCGCCGCATCTGTTTTGAAAGACATAAAATCTTGGGAGATTCGCAGAAATCGTGTTTTTTCTCATCGCCCTTTTTACATAGCTTTGCTGTAATTTATCGTTTTCGTTGATTTTTAAATATCTAGTACCGTAGTTAAATTTTCTGTCCGTCGAAAGCCAATGCCCATGATCTATATACCGGTTAGCAGAATCTCATCCAGGATCTGACCGTGAATGGTGGCGACGAGTTTTCTCTCCATCCAGTTGGATCAGGCGGGTAGGATAACACTGTATGACTAGTATTGTGTACTATAGTAGGCTACAGTGCAGTTGCTCTGGAGTCATCATAATCCACGCATGGGCAGTGATGTCCGCGCAGTGCGTTTACCAAGTAATAAAAATCATCAGAAGCAAACTTTTAATTAACGAAGCATCGAGTTGTACTCGGTGCTTCATTAATTACAATTTTTGATGATTATTCCTATAATTAGTGTTTGGAATCTTATATTATTGCCTCCGAGGAAATACTGCCCGTCCGTGGGAAGTGACCAGTCCACGGCGGCCGTACTCTATGATATATGTAGTGTTGTATGTCAGTACATAGCGTTTGGGTATTTTGTATGGGTTTCTGATAGAAGTGTGATGGGGAAGCTGAGTTTTCTTGAAACTTTTCCCCGCGAACTGGTGAAATGGGAAGAAATTACAGATAGTACTTATTAGCTTAGCAAATCGTCCCCTGAGTTCCATTGTGTTCTATGTGCCTACTGGCACATAGAACACATTGGAACTCAGGGGACGAAATAGTAGTTTACCAGTGTTAGGGCATCAGCAATAGTGAAAGAAGATATTCCGTACTGTCATCGTAAAACAAAAAGTTGTGACCAGAAGACAATGCTAGTCACTGAAGCAGTAGTAGTGATCGAAGTGAATGACAAGATAAAGAGAGATATGGCGAAGGTACTCAAGCCTGTAGTGGTATTACTTGCAGTAATGATTGGGCCGAGACGTGGGAATGGAAGGTTCCACCAGTCGTGGTGGGAGAAAACTATGGTACTGAATGAAGACGGCGGATGCTAAACATAGGACAGATATCGATGGTCGTGGAGCTGAAGCTCCTGTGGCCTTATTTATTACACTCTTCTTATACGGTATGCTGATTGATTTCAAAATTTTATTTCATGCACGTGATTATAAATGCTAATCGATGGGCTAAATATTTTATGCCTTTTTTCCAGAAACCAATCGATTCATTGAGGCGTGTAGCAGATTACTTGCAAATACAAGTAGATGAAGAATTTCTGGTGTCTGTCCATAAGGCTTGCCAAATAGACAACATGAGACATAAGATATCTTACCTACCCAGAGCTGGAATAGAAATGAAAAGCTTTGTAAGGAAAGGTGAGAGAATGAAAGGCTTACATTCAATATTCTGTTTTATCATAGGAACAGCTTATTTATCTTGTGCGGCAAGCATTTCGTGTCGGGGAAAGTTGAAGCCTTTAACCAACGTAATAGCAAAAACAGGCCAGCACTATTCACAAAAATCGCCATTCAGTTTTTATTATTTTTTTCATTTTTGCCTCAAAAACCTAGCTTATGACCCCTCGTTGGAACGAGTTCGTTGCACTCGTTCCAACGAAGGGTCATAAGCTGTGTTTTTGACGCACAAAAAAAAAAAAAAATCAATAATTTTGATTGCAAGTGTCGTCTGCTTTTCGTGTTAGGTAAGCGGTTAACCAACATCACGTTTCTCGCAAAGTCCTAACGAAATGTCGCATCACATTGCACTTCTGCAAACTTTTGTCAGAAGGTTGATGACCTCGTCGCTAACATTTACACTAACACGGAAATATCCATTTTTGTATCTTCGATCTTAGCATGGCCGGTGCAGGACTGGAACGGCGAGGTCATATATGGTGTATGCGCAAAGTTGGGAACATTCATTTTGTAAACGTCAACTGATATTGAACTTCAGGTTACGATAGATATAGACCAGTACCCTGTTAATTAAAAAAAAATCAGGCTAAATCGAATCTCGAATTGAATCAAGAAATTGATTGGTTGGGGAACCCATCTGCATTTATTGTTTCGCTGTTGGCCCACACTCCAACATTTGCATCTCTCTGGAAATCATGACCAGAATTCCGGCCATTTTCTTCGGGGAGACGCAAAGGTAAGCCTGCAGTGAAATAATAAAAAACTGCTCGAGTTCTCCAATGCGCGTCTATTCCCCCACCCTAATTTACCCGTAAACCCAACCGATTTTGCATGCACTGTCGTGCAGTCACATTATTTAACCCATTACCCAACGATGACGATATCAAAATTTATTAATTTTAAATATCATTTTTTAAAATCTTTCAAACAATGTCAACAAAACCATATAATGTGACCCCTCGTTGGAACGAGCTCGTTCCAACGAGGGGTCACATGATATGGTTTTGTTGAAATTTTTTGAAAAATAATATTTTTTCAACTGCTGAATTTGCATTTTACGCAGGCGGATGCGGGCGATTCGTTGGGTAAAAGGTTAACCTTTTGAACCCCAGAGGACGTTTTATGGCCCAGGAACATGACATTTCATAAATTCAATAAGTAGTAGCTAGCTGCTAAGTGAATGTGTGGTGTAGACCAATAAATCAGAAGGCTGCACGCGGAAAATATCAATTGATCTACCTCAATACAATAGTAGTAGGAGAGGAATGAAACGGAGCACATTGGATGGACCCCGGGCTGGACCCCGGAAGTGACTTCATGTCTCGTGACCTGGTGGCGCCATGTTTGGTTGTCATGGTAACCCGCGTGAGCGGCCATCTTGTGACGTCATCCCCATAGTGATACGTGGTGTGAGTGCGCATGCGCAGCGCGTGTTGTTAGGGTGATACGTGTTTCCGTCGGCCATTTTGTATACTGGAGGCCGCCATCTTGGTTTCTATGGTAGCACGTGGTTGCTTTGTGACCCAAAACCTTCTAACAAGACAGGGGTATATTCGTTCCTTTGTAGAAGAGCAATTTCCCGATTTGTAGAATTACCCAAATAAACCCGACAATCCCTCCAAATCACCAAAAACGACTTTATTTATACGGTTTGCCCAATTTATCGGCTTAGCACGTAGTGCTATAGCACCAAGTGGGTACCGGGGGTGTGTTCCTTTGTTCTGGAGTATACTCCAGTAGCGTAGAAAAGCCTATTATTTGGAACAGCTTTACTTATTATTACTATATTTAACATTTATGGCATATTCTTCTTAGTTCTGGCCCTATTCCGTGTACTCTTGTAGTTTCCATTATCTAGATCCTTCATATGAATTATAACTAACCAATCAGATTGCTCGGTTTCCCATAATCTGTATGCAGAGTTATCTTCCCTTATTACAACGAAGTCCTATCCGATTCTCATCACCTCTATATCCAATGGCCATATCCCATGGAATCCCATTTTTGGGGAAACACCCGTGGCTATGGAATCCCTTTTTTGTCGTATGAGGCCATGAGGGCCATGTAAAAACCTTCAATGAGGCCTCATTTATTATCCCTCATAACCTCATTGAATTGAGGTCATGAGGGCCATGAAAAATCCCTCAATGAGGTATAATTTACAACGACTCTTAGCCTCATTTCGGTATTTAACGGTATATCCTATGGAATCCCATTTTGGAAAACTCCTGTTACTGTGGAATACCTTTTTGTCGTATGAGGCCATGAGGGCCATGTAAAAGCCCTCAATGAGGCCTCATTTATTATCCCTCATAACCTCATTGAATTTTGAGGTCATGAGGGCCATGAAAAATCCCTCAATGAGGTATAATTTACAATGACTCTTAGCCTCATTCGGTATTTAACAGGTATATCCTATGGAATCCCATTTTGGAAAACTCCTGTTACTGTGGAATCCCTTTTTTGTCGTATGAGGCCATGAGGGCTATGTAAAAGCCCTCAATGAGGCCTCATTTATTATCTCTCATAGCCTCATTGAATTTTGGGGTTATGAGGACCATTTAAAATACCTCAATGAGGTATAATTTACTGCGACTCTTAGTCTCATTTCAGTATTTGAGGATACCTATGACCTGGTATTGTATTATTCGAGGATACCTATCGAGGATACCTTTTGGAGAATCCCCTTTTTTGTCGTATGAGGCCATGAGGGCTACGTAAAAGTCCTCAATGAGTCCTCATATATTATGCCTTATAGCCTCATTGAATTTTGAGTTATGAGGACCATTAAAAATACCCCAATGAGGTATAATTTACTACGACTCTTAGCCTCATTTCAGTATTTGAGGATACCTATGGTCTGGTATTGTATTATTCGAGGATACCTATCGAGGATACCTTTTGGAGAATCCCTTTTTGTCGTATGAGGCAATGAGGACCATGAGTAGTCCCTCAATGAGGTCTAATGTAGTCTTACCAACTGCTTCCATCTTGTCGCCAAAGCTCCAAGGCCACTACTGGTCTATGATCTATCTGTCCTATCATTA
Source organism: Pictodentalium vernedei (assembly GCA_031216915.1). Taxonomy (NCBI): domain Eukaryota; kingdom Metazoa; phylum Mollusca; class Scaphopoda; order Dentaliida; family Dentaliidae; genus Pictodentalium; species Pictodentalium vernedei. The sequence continues at coordinate 114,873,690 of CM062292.1, forward strand.
GCTTCTACAACAGTCTTGTTCCATTGCGGCCTTGTACCAGTACTATTGACTTCTGTTATTCTGCCCCATATCTCATCCATTACTTCCTAGCTATACCTATCTCAGTCTCGACTATAACATTGATCAATGTTGAATCAGATTTCCCCTGTATACATATAAGGCATTCCGTAATTAAGATTCCTAGGCGATTCCGTAAAATTTGGATTCCGTGATTTGACATGCGCACTCACACCACGTATCACTATGGGGATGGCGTCACAAGATGGCCGCTCACGCGGGTTACCATGACAACCAAACATGGCGCCACCAGGTCACGTGACATGACGTCACTTCCGGAGTCCAGCCCGGGGTCCATCCAATGTGCCCCGTTTCATCCCTCTCCTACTACTTACAATGAATATGAACTCTTCCGATTGCTGCAATTGAATTGATTTGGAATATACCACCAGGGTTCAAAGGGTCAACGAGATTCCGACTGGTTTCCTGACCATCAAGGTGGTCACATGGGATTAATACACTAGCGTGCCCCATCCTGAGTGTGGATGAACGAAATCGCATGTGACACTCTTGATATTTGATATTCTGGACACGAAAGAGAATCGAATCGAAATGCAGAACCGATCAAGATTCGATTTGTTTTTCGAATAATCATCACGTGGCCCATAATAAAGGCCTACATGCAGCGCAACCTAAGGATTCAGTAAGCAAACGTTATGATTGAGAACCATGGATTAGACCACCAGGTAGTCCAGAAACAGTATAGTTATACTCACGCTTTCGTTTTGGATTGAGAAGCAATCAGACGCATGTGTGGGTACTCGTTCGCTGGATGGAACCACCCCGTGTGTACTGTGTTTAAACCAGGGAAACCACCAAGAAAGGAATAATTCACTTAAAATTCAGGTCTATCTCGTGCATTCATTTTCGTAATGAATAGTGTGTATTATTGCGAAAATAGTATACATACTTTAGGGCACTATTCTCGTTGTCTTGACTTCTATCAACAATAGTTGTTTTTGTCTTATGTCAAAAGATGTGCTTCGTAAAAGCATGTGAAATTCAAGTTTTCAAACAATCCCCATCAAATAGCTCATTGCGGAAATATCAATTGCACAAGTCTAATGAATGCCTGACGCCAGCGAACAATGCCAAGGTCTTAACCCTTTAATCAACGAATCGGCCGCATCCGCCCGCGTAATATGCAAATTCAGCAGTTGAAAAAATATTGTTTTCTCAAACGGTTTCAACAAAACCATATCATGTGACCCCTCATTGGAACGAGCTCGTCGAGAGGTCACATGATATGATTCTGTTGAAATTGTTTTAAAAAAATGAGAAAATGATATTTAAAATAATAAATGTTGATATCGTCTTCGTTGGGTAAAGGGTTAAACAATGTGACAGAACGACAAAATTGGGTAAAGGGTTAACCCTATGAACCCTTGATGGTATCTTCAACGCCAGTTCAGTCTCATCAATTGCAAGAGTCTAAATTCGTAACTTGGGGAAAGACTAATCAATTTTTTTTAACGTGCAGACTTGAAGCTGCGCGTTGAAAATCTTGATTGGTCTGTCGCACAACTTCACTGAGCAACTACCTTACTTTATGAGTTCAGTTCATATCACTATCACGGGCCGAAAAAGCGGTCTTTCGGATTTAAAGGGTTAACATTGTGAGTGAGTTAGTTTCGCAGGTATAATTGAATTAAACTTCTCTTATAATCCAATAACTGTTTACCAAATACGAATAGAAGACCATTGGAAAAAAATTATCCGAATAAGCAAGCATTTTCATTTTGTGCCACAAAAACATAGCTTATGTCCCCTCAATGGAACGAGCTCAATCTTCGAGACTGAAAAATAATACTTTTGATTTTTGGTGAATATCGCTGGCCGGCTTTAACTGCTACATTAGGTAAATGATTAAGTTAGTTGGACATTGTATGGTATGAAGAATCGAAAATTCCTCACTATATGAAATGAAATATCTGCTCCTTGTTCATTAAAATTGATCCAAGCCTGGATAAACCATCGTTCAGGACGAGTTTAGTGAACTCAGTTCAGAAAATTCATATCAAACTGTGACTCTTTAGATTTTATCTTATCTAAACTGTCCAAAAAAGTTAAGTTCCCCCCTACCCGCCACTTCCCTATAATACCAGTGGGTATACAGTAAATTGGTAAATTCTCCCGAGAAAACCTGCTATTTGAAGTGGGGGGAATATGCCTTATCAGTGAAACAAGGGTTTCTTGAGCTTTCTTTTTTATTGAATGAATATTAGGCACCGCGGACGTCAACACAACGTTAAAAAACGTCACGTTGTTCAGTACCTGGTGGAACAGCCTCGAGAATATGCAACACATCTTAACCCTTTACCTAACATGAAAAGCAGACGACCCTTGCAAACAAAATTCTTGAATAACTAATTTTTTTCATTTTTTTTGTCTCAAAAACATAGGTTATGACCCCTCGTTGGAACGAGCCCGACGAGCTAGTTCCAACGAGGGGTCATAACCTATGTTTTTGAAAAATAATAAAAATTAATTGAAGATTTTTGAGAATAGCTCTGGCCGGTTTTGGCCGTTACGTTGGGTAAAGTGTTAATCGGCGTGGCATGCTGTCCAGGACTTTCCGAATTTCTCTGACTGTGATGTTGTCTCATCTCTCTATAAGCACACGGCAGTGAAGTGGTCAATAGCCAGCAAATATTCACCTGTTTTAAGGCTGTGTGCTCGATCCGACAGAGGAATGCAGAACGTCACAATATGAGCTAATCGTATACCCACTCACAGGTATTAGGGGGGGGGGGGGGTGGCTTAACTTGTTTTGGACAGTATATATACGCGTTACCGTCACTGTTGGGTAGCGTCATGCGCCCATTTGAAACTTGATTATGTCAACTTTGGGATCAACCAACCTGCGTGGATAAATGGTTGCGGCCTAGGAAGCTATATTAGGTCGATGATGACGTAATCGTTGACTCCATATGTAAGCAATGTTAGGTGTGAGTCCACCATATTGTTCTTAGAAATAAAATACAACCACCTCATCTCAAAAAATGGCAATCTTACAGCAAACGTTCTGAACTGTCCGTTGAGTGTGATTAGAGTTTCATTAAGCTCACTTGAACAAAAAGAAATAATCTGTTTATAATATGTATCCCAAATTGAGAAACTTATTTCGATCGATAACCTCATCCGATAACTCAGCGTGAATCGAAACACGCCCAACATTCACAACAGGTTAATCGTACCGATCGATAATCACTTCAGCACATGCCTCAGTTCAGTAATTGCAGCATTAGCAGCATTAGCAGCATCAACATTACGATAAACAACAAATGAATGACCTACAACGTTATTGTTAATCCATATTGATTATAATCCAATTAAATATACTTACTTTGTTCCAAAAATGTTTTATTTATTTCAAAAACACCACTGTGGTTTGCTTGTCCGGATGGCCGGTGTGATCTCCCTTGAAATTCGATTGTTGTGAGAATTCCAGATGCAAACCAACCCAAAGAGAGAATAAATTACCGGACCGATAATTAAAGGGACATACTGGATTTTGTCCGCTGACATAATAAATACGTTACGGGATGTTTACTGGTCGGATATGGTGTCATGTGAGGCGAAGTGAGATCGATATTAGGAGAGGCAAACGCCTCGCCTAATATTGACCTCACTTCTCCTCACATGACACTCATATCCGATCACTAAATGCCCCGTAACTTATAATATTTCCCGTTTATACCTTTTCCGGACAACAAAAGCATTACGCCTTTTGGGTGATGGAAAGCTCTATTCTGACTTCACCTAACAGCTCTAAACTTTTAGTGTTCGTTGTTCGTTGTTTGGCGGTTGGCTACAATTCGGTCTCTCGGTCGTATTAATAGCTTGTTTGTACTATGCATGACATTGTATTGAACTATGTACACGGTACGGTTCATTGTCTTTACGGGGAGACAATGAAAATAACCAGCGTCCGTCCGTCCGTCGATACGTGCGTCCGTCCCACTTTGGTTTCCCGATTATAAATTTAGTTATAGTTGGCCAAATCAAATAAAATTTAGTATGTATGTGTATCAAAATAAAATACAAGGTCAAGTTCGAATCGGGGTGCGATCCGACAATTTTGTCAGGGTTATGCACCTTTTTCGACTTCGAAGATTTATTTGTTTTTGGTTTCCCGGCGATAACTTTAGTTGTTGTTGACCGAATCAAATAACTTTCGGTGTGTGGGTGTATCAATAGAAAATACAGGTCAAGGTCAAATCGGGGCTTGGTCCGACATTTTTTGCCACAGTTATGTCCCTTTTTTGACTTCGAAAAATTCAATTGTTTTCAAATACCTCGAACTGCACACTTTTTCTGGGGACGTGTGGCCGGACGGCCTTTTATTTTGTTCATTTCTTAAGATGTCTTCAACCTAACATAATTGAACATTTGAGTGCATAATTCGTTCAATCTGAACTAACACACCGTCAGACATCTTGACTCATCGATAGTTCCAGCACGAATATTAACTTGTTGTCAAGTTATGCCCGTCGAAGACGCACAGAACGGGTTTGGGGGCCATGCTCATTCGCCCACGAGCATGTGGAAATAAGACTGTGTTGTTAAAAATGACAAGGTACCAGGCTTTCTGCTATTCTCAAACATGAGATATTAAGTCCCACGCAAGCTACTGTGCCACCACGCTCATTCGAACTAAACCTTTCGCTGCAGTTTTTTCATTCACATTTTTTTACTTGCATATGACCCAGGTACTCGTCGTACTATCAGAAATAAATAATGAAATTACCACCATACTATCAACACCTGTTCTTTCTTCGGAGTTGAAACACTGGGGACGTACTATTTTAAGATATGTGACGCTTTCCAGGCCGGGCGGTTAATCAAATTGAAAAGCAGCGAACAATTAATAGATTTTGCTCAACTAAACGGCCAAATGGCGTGTTTTTCACGCCGGTGTCGGAATAGTGAACGTTATCTTTTGTCTTCAAAATATATATATTCTACATCACAAAGTGACATAATGTTTCTCTGTTTGCCGAGTGGTTGATAACCATAACCTATTCAACCATAACCTATTTAAAGAAGATCGGGAATAATGTGGAAGTATAATATGGGCAATTTGGGCCCATTTTGATTCATTTAAGGCCACGGAGACGTCTGATAGCCAAACTAAAGCCTTATACTATATGAGCGTTATGCTATAGTATGGTGTTCTATGGGAGTGTTGATTCTTTTAGGGTGTACTATTGTAGCACAGAAGAGCCTTTAACGTGAAAGAAAATGCACTTTTATGACTAGTTTTAGTTTTATGGTTATCTATTTTGTCTCTTACGCATTCCTTTCCGGCTACGCTCCTGTTCCGAGAAACCCAAAGTATGTGGTTTATACCAAAGGAATGGATCGATCAAGTCTCAAAGGGACCAAGTACATGTACATCATACTTTTCTCTGTAGGCCTTATCTGCCTATAGATACTTGACCGAACTGACTACTTAAGGCAATCTGTTTGTTGACTATGCTGATTGAAGCAGACACCACATCGTCACAGTATAACTGATAATAATGATAGGAGAGAAGGCTAATCATAAGTCGTACCTTGCCGTGCCCCTTGGCAGTAAGAAAGTCTCTAACACAGTAGTACACATACCACTGCTCTCAACTACCCCCCAATAAGCCACGAACCACTGGTTTCTACTAGTCCATAAATACCTGTATGTGTCCACTAGTTGTATGTTACTCACTGTGTTCTGGCACGTAGGTACATATTACCATTTCCGATGGTGATGCATGCGTTGTGCTGTATAAACTGTCAATGGAACAATATTGAACTCGTATGGACGTGGTCAAAGGACTTCACAGGAAAAAGCTGTGATCCGATTGGATCTTCTAAAACTTGGTATGTCCAGTTATAATACGGGAGATAATGGTTCTGGGTAAACGAAACGAGACCAAAAATAGTCATAATACAATCAGGAGCATACAAAACAGACCTAGAGAGCTAATATGGTAATTGTTAATTCTGTCCGAAATTTAAAAAATCTTCAACGCTACGCTTCCGAAGTATACGCCATAACAATTGACCAGGCCCTCAATGCACCGTACTGGAGAATAACACAAACAGAGTCTACAGTTCAAGGCTCTAGATTGAGCAGCAAACGTTCTCCAGGGTAGAATTTAAAAGTTCGCAATCCCACTTCGTTCCTGTAGTTTTCATTGGGGTTTAACAACACTTTCTACAGTCAGAATGACCCCTCGTAGGGTTGTTGTACGGGTGAAGGAAGCAGGTATACCCGGAAAGAACCATCGAGCAGTGGTGAACAACAACTGTCAGACTCCTCAACGTACGACGTGCAGGGTTAAAACTGGTTGACGGCATTACATCATCGACGCGCAATAGTCCTTGGTACACAGACGTCCCTGCACGTTTAATCCTTCATCCAATTTAAAAGCCAAATAGGCAATCGCTTTTCCTTAACATCACCACCATTCAATTTTAAAAATATATTTTCAGTTTTTGACGTGGAAAAATGAAATGCATTAATCACTCAGAAATTTTGTTTGCAAGTGTCGTCTGCCTTTCCTGTTAGGTAAAGGGTTAAAATTGATTAAACTACTTTTTATTTTTTAGGTGGAGTTGGTGGTTGGAAGAATCATTTCACTGTCGCTCTTAATGAAAAGTTTGATCGGGTGTTCAAAGAAAAGATGGAGACGTGCAAATTCAGTTTCAAGTTTCATAGTGATGTCTAACAATTAACTGCCTCAGCTTATTTAATATATCATTTATTATGTAGTCAGTATATTTTATGACATGTGCTAGTTTTGGAACATTCAAGCAACTTTTTTACACTAAAATTTACATACACATTTGAATAATTTATTCAACCATATTAGCGACAAAAACGTTTAATTGCAGTGACGTGCATCAATTAAAGCGGCACGTCGCATTTCAGTGCATACGTGTTTAACCCTTAGCACACTGGCAGTGCAAAATAATTTTCTACCACCACTGTATTTTCCTGTTGTTTAACTATGAATTTAACTAATTATAACTTGTTTGACAGAGCTCATCGAGCTCTGTCAAACAAGTTATATTTTGTTAAATTTCAAACTGCATCATGTGAAATATTTGCTGCTGAAAACTTTGCTAATTTGACATCAGAGTGCAGAGGGTTAAGTATCGAGTGAGGACGCCAATTACATTGCTGCTGGAAGAGCGGTATTGCGAATCCTTTCTTGTCTAGAATACTAAACCACAGGCACCACAGGTCGCCACATGATGTGTTTAGTTTAGTGCAGTTCAACTAGACGGTTGCTACCGAACGAATCTATCACGGAAGGGTTTCGAAAGCCGCTATAGTTTTTTAATATTATATCTCGGAAGGAGTGAGAACCCTGCTATGACATTTGCGCACCATAACTTGTTAATATTATATCTTGGGAGGGCTGCGAACCATACTATGACATTTTAAAAATAGCTTGTTAATTTTTCATGTAAGGCGTGCGAACCCCACTAGAGCATTTTAAACCCACAGGTTGTTAATATTCACCAGAAGGAGATCTATTTGTTATGGAAAAGAAATATAAAATAATGTCATTATTTTGAACGTAAGAACAACCATTTGTAGTTGCTTAGGAACGGTAGTTTAATGCCTGTGTCATATGCCCGTCCTTTTAGGTAATACTTGGATATATTCCATTGCGCTCTCTGTATTCCAGCCTTCTGTCCCATCGTTCGTCATAGTTATACAGAATATATATCCACGAGTCTCAGTGTCTGATGGTAAAGGGACAGCCTTTTATTTTTTCAGAGAATTTTTCGTTGATATTTCTATTTCGAAATATTTCTGTTTTGTATCTTCCAACCCTTGTGTTTTGTTTTCTTCGGCCATTGTTCGCCTCTAACCATTTTTACTATTGTTGCTGCATTCGAGATATTCCTACCTTAGAAAACAGGTTACGTTGTGATTGGGGTGCACCTGAAAAATTGAATTTTTTATTAAAAACTTCGCTGCCTTTGTAAATCTGCTGTAAGTCCATGCTGAATGTGGAGATACAACATACAGGTAACGGATACTTTAGAACGTTAATTTAGCACATTGTTTTCTTGATATAACACACACGTGAGTACGGCGAAAACACATGCAGGGAATGGATACTTTTGCACATTATTTTCTTGATATAACACACACGTGAGTACGGCGAAACCACATGCAGGGAATGGATACTATAGCACATAGTTTTCTTGATACAACACACACGCGAGTCCGACGAAACTACATGCAGGGAATGGATACTATAGCACATTGTTTTCTTGATACAACACACACGTGAGTACGGCGAAACCACACGCAGGGAGTGGATACGACAGCACATTGTTTCCTTGGCGTAACACACACGTGCGTACTGCGAAACCACATGCAGGGAATGGATACTAAAGCACATTGTGTTCTTAATATAACACACACGTGAATACGTCGAAACCACATGCAGGGAATGGATACTAAAGCACATTGTTTTCTTGATATAACACACACGTGAATACGGCGAAACCACATGCAGGGAATGGATACTATAGGCCATTGTTTTCTTGATATAACACACACGTGACTACGGCAAAACCACAGACAGGGAACGAACATTATAGCACATTGTTTTCTTGACATAACACACACGTCAGTACGGCAAAACCACATGCAGGGAATGGATGTTATAGCACATCGTTTTCTTGATACCACACACACGTGAGTCCGGCGAAACTACATTCAGAGAATGGATACTATAGCACATTGTTTTCTTGATACAACACACACGTGAGTACGGCGAAACCACATGCGGGGAATGGATACCATAGCACATTGTTTTCTTGCTACAACACACACGTGAGTACGGCGAAACCAAATGCAGGGAATGGATACCATAACACATTGTTTTCTTGATGGAACACACCCGTGAGTACGGCGATGCCACAAGCAGGGAATGGATACTATAGCACATTGTTTTCTTAATATAACACAGACGTGAGCACCGCGAAACGACATGCAGGGAATTGATACTATAGCACATTGTTTTCTTGATATAACACACACGTGAGTACGTCGATGCCACATGCAGGTACTTGATACTTTAGCACATTGTTTTCTTGGTATAACACACGTGAATGCGGCGATACCACATGCAGGGAATATATACTATAGCATATTGTTTTCTTGATATAGTACACGCGTGAGTACGGAGATACTACATGGAAGGAATTAATTCTATAGCACATTGTTTTATCGATATAACGCACATGTTGCAACAAATATAAGCAACAGACGATATGGCCTTATCCTTCAGTTCCAATATTTTTCGCTTTTCGGCAATACATAGATACCCGAGGCAACAACGTGTTTAAGAGTCCAATCTGGGCACCCACGTGCGGTTATATAACAGTTTAGCTTTGTCGGCCTGTACCACAGGACGATGAAAAAACAAATTATATAACGACGTGTGGGGCCAGACATGTTTGGACTACGGGCTCAGCTTCAACCATACTTGATGTTCTGGAAATGAAAACATGACTAAAAAAACATTAGAGTTACCTTTCGTGATGTTCTTCAAACTTTTGTATGACTCGAAAAAAGTCCGTTAAATTGGAACGAAATTTAGGTGGTAAGACACTTGGAACAGACATCTTTTCGCATGAGGTATTTGACGTGTGTGGTGGGGATAGTTATATGTAAGTAATTAACAACATTGTTTAACCCTTTCAACGCTGAGTTCCTGAATGAGATTCAAATTTGCTATTAACAAAATTTAAATTTACATAAATGTATATGTTCCTGGTGTTTTCAATATTGTCTCAGTTTAACCCCATTCCATTTCAAATTTAATAGTGATGTCTAACAATTAAAAGCTTCAACTTATTTAATATGTCATTTATTATGTAGTCAGTAAATTTTATGACGTGCATGTTTGTTAGTTGGTCTGGGAACATTCAAGCAAGTTTTCTACACATAAATTTACATACACATTTGACTAACTTATAAAACCACTTTGGAGACAAAAACGCTTAATCGCAGTGAAGTGCATCGTTTAAAACTGCAAGTCGCATTTCAGTGGATAACAGTGAAAAATAATGTGAGTGTTTAAGAATCGGGAGAGGACGCCAGTTACATTTTGCTGAAAGAGTGGGATTTCGAATCCCTTCTCAGAGGGTTATTCGTCGCATCAGTCGTCTAGAAAAACTATACTAAACCACAGGTACCACAGGTCGTCACATGGCGTGCTCAGTTCAGTGCAGTTCGGCTAGATGTTTCCAGTAGAACCATATTTCGGTACAGAATATTGCCATGTTGAGCAATAGCGAATGAAATAAGCTTCCCTTGGATTCCGCAAGACTTGATGGCCATATTGAACTATTTCTACTCCATTAGGAGGGCGAGAATTTCGAGTTATCCCCCGTAATTTTTACGCACCAAACCGCATGCGGTCATATTTGACGTGTAATTGTCTCTTAGGGAGGAGAGGTATTATCTGTCGCAATGCCATAAATATAGAAAAGACCACTTTTCAAAGTTAAATGGAACCATTAAAACAATAAGCTATCTCAAATATGTTTATAGAACAAAGGAAATTAATTGTGGCTTTAATCAAATGTATGTCCGTCCAAATTTTCTCATAAGGATTTAGTACATGTTTAGGACCTTGAAGTTACCCGCCTCAGTCTTTTCTAACAAATTAAAAAAGGTGATGTACTGGATAAAAAAGAGAAAATTTTAAACAAAAAAGGAACCATTAAAAACTAATTTTAACAAAACGTATTTGATACCATTTTAAAAGGTATGTTATAAAATATTTGATCATATGAGCTTCCATTATGTAAAAAATGACATTTGTGGCAAATGAAAGTTCTTTATTTTTCCCATAGATCGCTATAGTAATTTAGATTGTCATCTTTACCACTGTTGCACATTCAGGGGAGTCAAAATAGTTCAATGTGTTTAAAACATCGTTTTACCAACAATTGTCCATCTTACTAATGTATCTTATACTAACGAGCTGCATGGGGTGATCAGCGAGCGTGGATCTCCAACTAAAGTGAAGTTGAAGATAACTGAATTTTGAGAAAAGAGTAAAGAGCGCGAGTTTCGTTTGATACTATATACCCTGGCACTGAATGTAAAATCCCTGATAGCCTTAGTCTCCATTTGCTGTGAGTGTGTTTCATACTTACCAATCTGTTCTTCCTTTCGAATGGGAATACTAGGTAACAATAACCTCCTCTTAATTATGAGAACTCAATAGTCACCCGGCACAGTTGTCACTAGATAAAACTAGAGCCATGTGACGCTCATAAACAAGTTCGGCTCTAATGGTAAAATAGGACCTGGAATCAAAGGGTGAAATTCGTTTACAGTGGGGACATAAGTATAACGGATTGACTAAGTTTGACTTCATACCCGTGTTGCGATCATGAGGTAGCCAAAAATGCTGAACTTGACATGACTAATACATAATTAGCTAAATAAATAAAATAAAACAGAGTTTTAGAAAAATGCCCGAAAGAATTGTTTTACATATCATGATATGGTATTGTTAGAAAAAAGGGGATTAGGTTAAGACCAACAACAATCCTATATATTTTAAATTTACTCATGTTCATTGTAACAAGTGACAGATGTTACTATTGTCCAGACATCCATTTGCATTCAAATATTGAAGAATCGATACTGACTCGCGCTTGTATTTATTGCCGAAATGATTTGACATGGTTGTCTTTCATACCATACGTGGAATACACACTATCCCACTCGCATTTGCGGAGTAGTGGCCTTTCTGTTTGACCATCATACTAGGATTTACCAAAAGGTTACAATAAAACGCATACATGGATGTTTGATCTTGGGAACGCTGTCGTTATCGACTCATCGCTTGATAGTAGGATACTAGCCTGTTAGATATGTCATACGTAGTTGGAAATTTCCTATGTGTTACAATAACCGCCCACGCTGACTCAACGAACCGCCCACACAAACTCAGTGAACCACCCACGTCAGTTTCCCGTAATGCGCGACCTATGTGACTGACAGCTACCAAACCGGGTGATATTTACATAAGGAATGATAATTTGTTTCTGTCTATTTCTTGAATTATGAACCCCCAAAAACAAGAGCCAAACTTTGTAAATGGATTAGCCCATTTACACTCTGTTTAGCCTATGTTTTTTGGCATTCATAACCCAAGAAATAGACAGAAACACTCGATCATTCCTTATATTTAAATATGAGGGCAAAGAATTTAAACACTCACTACTTTGCAGAGTTAAAATCAAAACCGGTCGCCTCATGCTTCCTAGAGATAACTGAATAAAAAAGGCATAGTTTTCTAAAATTCTATTTGAAATAACGACACTTTTCGCTGAAACATGTTCTCGTGTCATTAAAAGTTTTATTGACCAATTAATTGCGTAAGTTAAAAGGAACGTCATTGGTCACGCCCACACAAAACTTCAATCTCCTTTTCCACTTGACGGGAGAGTGCTGTCATTCAAAGCAGCGCTGAGTTAAATTTAATTCTGATTTTGACCATTTCCCGTGAAACAGAAAGCACATTTTGTAAATATGGTGTTCGATATAAACCCAGATGACATGAAGTTGGTTGAACTTTGTCTCAGAAAGAGTTCGTTCAGGCTATTTGGAAATTGGAAAGATTTGTTTGCGTGAGTTTCGTTTGTGGATTATTATGACCGGTCATTGTTTACGTTTGATTTGGGTGAAACGATGAACGCAGACGATCACCTATTGTCTGTAAAAAATGAACATGGAATAAGAAGCATGATAGGGATTTCATTGTTTATTAAATTTTACTTCGAAAGTCTTTTTAATATGATGAGATAAATATTAATTATTTTTCATGTTAAAACAATATGAGCGTGCCGGGGTTCTTTTCCAGTCATACAGTGTAATGTAATTTTTAAGAAAGACATTGTGGGCGTGGTTTTGGGTGGGCCTAAATGCGTTTTTTTCGTTTCATTGTGTTATGAAAAGAAAAAAAGTAATACTTTAGCCAATACATTTTGCATTTGTAATACTTTAGCCAATACATTTTGCCTGAAATTGCATGACCAGAAAAAAGTTTTATTATAGCCGATTCAAGGAACCGTCCACACATAAACAAGGTCGTTCGATGGTATGCAAAATTCAGACGCCGCGTGTGCGCCGAAACAATAGATGGACTCTATGCCTTAAACAACGATCAAGGTCATTTTGGGTCGCGATGCTTGCCAGGCAATAGGCCGATTCATAATATGACATGGCATAAAACGCGTTGGGGCACTACGTGTCATTACTACAAAAAAGGGTGTCACGGCATTTTAAAAAATCCAAAATAATAGGAAAATAATAGGACAACGATGGGAGAACAACAGGATAACAATAGGAATTGTCATAAAACAATAGACATAGTCATAGAACAATAGACATTGTCATAGATCAATAGGCTTCGTAGAACAATAGCATTCCAGATTTTCCAATGGGTTAAACGTTAGGCGTTTACTACAGCCGTGAACGACATTGTTTGCACAAATTTGCACAAATTCGAATTTTCGGAGGCCAATTCCTACCATATTGCATAAATACACAACATAAAAAGAAAAAAACATAAATGTAGACCCGTTACAAATATAGTAGATGAGGGATTCGACGGAATGCTTTGAGCTTATGTAATCTTCTTCTCAGCTTGTAATAAATTTACACAAGATTTATGACAGAAGTTGAATTACAGAAGTTGAACTTGTGTAACACCATCCAAGGCCGAACGACCAACCTAAAATAAAAGAAAGGTCCAGTATCAGCCAACATCCCAGCCCACGCCGTATCAGAACGCCACACCCCTCACACACGCAAGGGAGCCGACTGGTGGAATATATCCGGAACTGGCCAAAGGAGCCACCGTCCCTAGGTGACAGTTTGTTTTTTTATTGTACTTAACGCCGCATCAGCAGCCAAAGCTCTATCGTGGCGAGAAAAAGGTACAAAATAAAACAAGCTGTTGACAATCTTGAAATAAAATGATTGAATATAAATAGGAAATAATTACAATAGAAATGCTAAACATATGAGTGGTTTGAACAGTAATGAGTGACGATGCACGAAAAGTGATTACCGTATAAAACATCCTGATGATATGGGACCTATAAAGTCTGGTTTAAAAGAACAAAATCATTTTAAAATTTATTAAAAGAGTTGATTACTTTAAGAAATGAGAGGGTTTTGTGCGGGCTCGAATGATAAAAAAGATCTCTTAAAGATCCTACAATGAAATACCTCCCTCTAGCTTGATCAAAATCAGTGAAATATAAACGAATGCGTCCCATTGTCAACCTCTGCTGGCAAGGAACACATTCCGGTCGCATATTACTCTCCAACAAAAAGGAATGTGTAAACCTTGTGTGACCAATATGACATTCTATAAAGGTCGAATAGTCATCAAAAATATTTGGACGGAAGCGATGGCGCTTGTTATTTACCACCCCATCCATTCCACCTGCCATACACATTTGATGTACTTATTGATATGTGATTTAAAATCACTGACAGGAATTTTAAAATTAGCGAGAGGCTTGGTTAAAGCCTGTTTTGCTGCACTGTCTGCCTTGGTGTTACCGGAGCTACAAATGTCCAGGTAACCAACAAAACACGAACTCATATTGGTCAGACAGGAGAATCTTCAACTTCTCACGAAGTTCCAAAATGAGAGGGTTCTTCAACTTGGGTTCGGTTAAAGCTAGTAAGGAGGAAAGAGAGGCGGAAAATATAATCATAATATCGACTTTCTTTCCTGTACATTCTCGATTCTCGATGTGTTCAAGTGCTAGTTGTAAAGCTTTGACTTCAGTTGTGAACATGGAACTTTTATTTGGTATTCTGATTGAGGTGATCTGATCACTAGTAACAACAGCTGACGATACTTTGTCACCATCTTTATATCCATCTCTGCAAATTCGTTTATATGCACTATATTTAGACTTTATTTCTGTATATTTTTGTTTAAATTCCAGAGTTTGTCGCAGATTTTTTGGAGAAAGTAAGGTCCAAAATGACAGTTTTCTTAATGACAGTTTTCTTAGATGTCAAGGAGAAATGTGTGATTCACGGTTCTCTTTTATCTAATCAGTTTCAAGCGTGGCGGACTCCACGTGGGGTTTAAACCTTTACCTAACACGAAAGGCAGACGGCACTTGCAAACAAAATTCTTCCATAAGGAAGTATTGTCATTTTTGCGTCATATACATAGCTTATGACCCATCATTGGAACGAGCTCAACGAGCTCGTTCCAATGAGGGGTCATAAGAAATGTTTTTGAGACAAAAATTGAAAGAAATAATGAAAATTGAATGGTAATTTTTGTGAATAGCGCTGGACGGTTTTGGCCGTTACGTTGGGTAAAGGATTAATTCTAATTTCCAATGGGGGACTATGTTTACGGTGTCTGTTGAAGAATTCTGCATTCTGAGGATCTGAGACACGATGATAAGCGAGGGGTTTTGTTGGATTAGTCAATAGTTTGGAAACATACTGGAGTGACAGTTTAATTCTGTGCTTTTCATGAGACGGTTCCTCTGCCTCAACGAACATCGAATCTACTGGTGATGTTCTAAAAGCCACAAGGCTAATTCTAATACTACTATTATGAATTGCAACAAGTGTGCTTTGAGGTACAACTTTCTCGCAGAACAGTAAACCACACAACCATAGTCTAATTTTGATCTGACAAGTGATCTGTACAGATGGAGTAGTGTTTTTTGGTCAGCACTCCAAACAGTGCTACCAACTACCTTCAGGAGCTTAAGTGCCTTTTTTACATCTCACTCTTAGTTGTTTAACCCTTTACCAACGTAAAGGTCAAAACCGGCCAGCGCTATTCTCAAAAATCGCCAATTAATTTTCATTATTTTTTTCATTTTTTGTCTCAAAAACATAGGTTATGACCCCTCATTGGAACGAGCTCGTCGAGCTCGTTCCAATGAGGGGTCATAACCTATGTTTTTGAAACAAAAATGAAAAAAAATAGTTATTCAAGAATTTGTTTTTCAAGTGTCGTCTGCTTTTCATGTTAGGTAAAGGGTTAATATGAGAAGTGAATTTCAGCCTATTGTCAAACAATAAACCTAATAGTTTTACTTCCATAATAACTTTAATGGTACTGCCATCTATTTTCAGTTCCGAATCAAAGTGGTGTTTCCGGAGCTAGCAGAAATGAACACAATTGGTTTTGGCCTTCGAAAATGTAAAACCGTTTTCTTTAACCCATTTATATATTTTGTTGAAACACAACTGAAGTTTGCGCTCAATGACATTCAAGTTTTCACTTTTATAGCAAATCAAAGAGTCATCGACATATAATGAGGAATCTACCATATTCTCGATTGCCTCAATGATACCATTGGTTTCCATAGAGAAGAGGTAAAATACTACCCTGTGGTGCATTCAATTCTTGCTCGTTTGGATCAGATAATGTAGATCCAACACGCACTTGAAATTAACGATCCTTTAAAAAATATTTTTATAAAAAGGGGCACACGTCCTCTCAATCCAAAGTTAAAAAGATCGTTTGAAATTCCATATTTCCACGTTGTATCATATGCCAACTCCAGATCAAAGAAGATTGCGACCACTTGTTCTTCTCTGGCAAAGGCATTTCTAATGAACGTTTCAAGTCTAACCAAATGATCCACAGTGCCTCTATGGCTTCTGAAACCACATTGAACATTCGCAAGTAGATTGTTCGATTCCAAAACCCAGACAAATAGGTCATTGATCAGCGTTTCCATGGTTTTGCACAGACATTTGTTAATGCAATAGGCCGGTAATTGCGTGGGTTGGTTTGATTTTTATCAATAATAATAGGAATTATTGTTGCTTTTCGACAGGAAGGTGGAAACTGGCCAGTCACTCTTATGTCACTGAAGATGGATAATAAAGGTTCCAGTGAAGTTTGAGGCGGGTGTTTCAAACGTTGATAGTGTATTTCATGGGGGCCAGTGGCAGTATCTTTTGCTCTATGCCAATAGTTATTTGACTCTTCCATATAGAAAGGTTCACTGTAATCCTCCAAATTGTCAGAGGTAAATTCGATCTTTTGTTTTTCCTGTTGTTTTTCTAATTTTTATGAATTCTAGATTACAATTTTCATACGACGAGTGTTTAGAAAATGTTGAGGCCAGTCTGTTTGATATTTCATTTTTAGCTCAACTTGACAAAGAAAAGCTGAGCTATTGCCCTCACTTGGCGTCCGTCGGGCACATCGGTTCCTTTGGCACATCGCACAGGTCGCATTTATGATCGAATGGCTTTGAAACTTGGTATGCTTGTTAGGGGAGACATCTAGATGGGAGCTATCGATTGTCTTCAATTTCCGTAAAAAAACGTTGCCATTGGCAATGACCCTTGAACTTAATTTAGTTATGCGTCAGTATCTCCCTTTGGCACGGGGAACATTAATGATCAGATCGCTTTAAAACCTGGCATGCATGTTTGGGGTTACCTCTAAATGGGAGCTATTGACTTTCTTCCATTTCCATTTCCGTCAAAATGTTGCCTTTGACACCGCCCTCGAACTAAGTGTAGTGATACATCTCAATATTTCCCTTTGGCACACCCCGCACCTTTAGATGCGAGCTATCGGTTTTCTTCCATTTCCGTCAGAAAACATTGCCATTGGCAACGACTTTTCAAATTTATGATCGGATCGCTCTAAACGAACGCTATCTATTTTCTTCCATTTCCATCAAAACATGTTGCCGTTAGCAACGACCTTTGAACTTAGTTTATTTATGCATCAATATATTTCTTTGGCATGCCCTACGGGACACATTGATGATCTAATCGCTTTGAAAATTGGTATGCTTCTTTGGCATGACATCTAGATGGGAGCTATCGATTGTCTTGCATTTCCGTCAAAAACGTTGCCGTTAGCAACGACCTTTGAAGTTAGTGAATTTGTTCATCTATATATTCCTTTGGAACACCGCATAGGTCGCATTTATGCTCAGATCGCTTTGATACTTGGTATGTTTGTTTGGGGGTGACCTCTGGATGGGAGAGATAGGTTTTCTTCCATTTCCGTTAATGAACATTGACGAAAGCAGCGGCCGTCAAACTCAGTGCATTTGTGCATCCATATATTCTTTTGGCACGCCATGTAGGGCATATTTATGAATGGACTATTTTGAAACTTGGTATGCTTGTTTGGGGTGACCACCATAAGGGGGGGGGGGGGGGGGCTATCGATTTTCTTTCATTTCCATGGAGAAACAATGCCGTTAGCAACGACGTTCAACTTATCACTTCTGCATGTCAACAATTTCATTTGGTACACTGCACAGGTCGCTTCTATCATCAGATCACTTTGAAACGTAATATGTGTGTTCGGGGTGACCTCTAGATGGGAGCTATTGACTTTACTCCATCGACCTACCATCGACCTTTAACTTTGTGGATTTGTGCGTCAATTTGTCCCTTGGCACGCCCAGCAGGGTTAATTCATGAATGGAATGATTTGAAACTTGATATACTTGTTTGGGCGGACCTCTAGATGGGAGCTATTAATTTTCTTTCATTTCTGTTGAGAAACGTTGCTGTTAGCATTTAACTTATCCATTTTGTACGTCAACAATTTCCTTTGTCACACTGCACAGGTCTCATTTATCATTGGACCGCTTTGAAGCTAGGTATGCGTGTAGGGGTGACCTCTAGATATAAGCTTTCAATTTTCTTTAATTTCCGTTGAAACATGTTGATGTTACCTTGACCTTTGAACTTTGTGGATTTGTGCATCAATATTTTCCTTCTGCACGCCCTTCAGTGTGCATTCATGGCTGGGCCGCTTTGAAACTAAGTTTGCTTGACCTCTAGAGCTTTTGATTTATTCCATTTTCGTCAGCGAAACGTTGCCGTCAGCAACGGCGTTCAACTTAATCAGTTTGGACATCGACAGTTTCCTTTGGACACTACACAGGTCTCATTTATCGTCGAATCGTTTTGACATTTTGCGTGCTTATTCGGGTTGGCCTCTAGATAGGAGCTATCAATTTTCTGTCATTTTAGTGAAAAAAGTTGCCGTTAACAACAACAACCTTCATACTTCATGCATTTGTGCATCAGAATG
Source organism: Pictodentalium vernedei (assembly GCA_031216915.1). Classification (NCBI taxonomy): domain Eukaryota; kingdom Metazoa; phylum Mollusca; class Scaphopoda; order Dentaliida; family Dentaliidae; genus Pictodentalium; species Pictodentalium vernedei. Next base: position 114,892,859 of record CM062292.1, read on the forward strand.
TTTCCTTTGGCACACCCTACAAAGTACATTCACGAACGGATCGCTCTGAAACTTGGTTTGTTTTGGGGGTTGACCTCCAGATGGGAGCTTTTCCATTCCCATCAAAAAGGTTGCTGTTAGAAACGACCTTCAACTTTATCCTTTTGGGCATCGACAATTTCCTTTGGCACACCGCAAAGATTACATGTATGATCCGATTGCTTGAAACGTGGTGTGCTAGTTTGGAGCAACATTTAGATGCGCTATTTATTTTCTTACATTTCCGACTAGAAACGTTGCTGTTAGCAATGATCTTTGTACTTTGCCGTTTTTGCATCAACATTTCTATTTGCCACGCCCTGCAGGGTGCATTTATCTTCCATTTCTGTCAAAATATGTTGTCGTTAGCTATGACCTTCATTTTTCCGCTGTCGGCAATTTCCTTTCGAACACCACACAGTTGACGTTTACGAAGGCGGTCGCTTTGAAACATGGTGTGCTTGTTTGGAGCGACCTAAAGATGGCAGCTTTTGATTTTCTTTCATTTCAATTTTCTCGACAAACGTTGCCAAATATAGCCGTTAACAGTGACCTTTGAATTCACTGCATTTATGTATCAACATTTTCCTTTGGCCAGCCCTGCAGGGTGAACTGATGAATGGATCGGTTTGAAATTTGGTATGCATGTAACCTCTGGATGTGAGGTGTCGATTTTCTTCCATTTCTGCCAAAATCCTTGTTCAGAATTAGAGCATTTGTGCATCAACATATTCCTTTGGCATGCCCTACAGGGCACATGTATGAATGAATTGCTTTAAAACTTGGCTCAAGTTCGTCAAAAACATTGCCGCAGCAAAGGCCTTTGAATTTGGTGCATTTGTGAATCAATATATTCATTTGCCAAGCTCAAAAGGGCGTATTTATGAATAGACTGCTTTGAAACTTGGTGTGCGTGTTCCGGTGAACTCTAGATAGGAGCTATTGATTTTTCCATCAAAAAATGTTGTCGTTAGCACAAACCTTTGAACTTAGTGCATTTGTGCAGCAACTTATTCCTTTTGCCCTCCCAACCGGGCATATTTATGAATTTCCATAAAAAACGAAAAAAGAAAAACATAAAAAACATTGCCACCAGCAACGCCCTCCAAACTTAGTGCATTAGTGCATTAACATTTTCCTTTGGCACGCCTCGGGGGGCACATTCATTATCAGTCTGTTTTCAAACTTGACAGTCAGTATTAGCAGTATTAGTGTTATTTGCTTGAGTTAACAAAACAGCCAGAGAATGGGTACTAAGTTTTCCATTCTGAGATGCAATGTCAGCATCGAAATTATCTACCACCACCTGAATTATCCCACCGTCAGAGCTAGATATTGGGTGAAGTCAACATTGCGAGCTACCGTATTTGCTGCCGATTTCTTGAAGCACAACAATCCATCACAGGAGCATGTTACTCCGAAGTCATGCACCGTTTTAATGAGGTCTTTAGAATCCCCCATCATACCAGCAAGACCATTTTGCATTGCTGTTGGTGCCCCACGTACCATTGGATGTTACAATGTTGGTAATCAGCATCCCGGTAGGGTGTGGTCTAATTCCGGTGGCAAGCTACGCAGAGAAGCCAACATTGTCCCACTTGTAGACCCTGATATTTTTTTAAAGTTGAGCTAGAGATCATAAGTGTTTCGATCTATATCCATGTCCTCATAAATTTTCTCCCAATCTTTCATCGCGCTTTCGGCATCACAATCATTTGGATCCAGTGTAATACGTGGCGCCGATCCAGCTCTCAAACTATCCGCTAAAAGCGTGGATATCCCTGGCGAGCAAAGGACTAAAATGTCGCCGTACTTCTCAGCAAGCTTTGCAACAAAAACTTGACGGGAAATAGAGATTATTACCATTACATGTATGTGGATGTACAAAATATGTATCCGAGTCGAGCACGGGGTTCTAAGGGCAGATCACGACGAGTCGAAGACGAGTCGTGATCTACCCTTAGAACTCGGAGCGAGACAATAATTAAAAAATGCCGAAACCAGTCATTTTCAGCCACCTAGCAGCCTCAAAAGCAGAATTTTCCCACCAACACCACCTACCCACCCCTGGAGCAGAGCATCCTCTGTTCCTAAAATGCAAATAAAAGAAATATATGTTTCCGTCTCATTTTTTAGTTACCTGTCTGGTAACAAACCCGGGTAAAAATTACATTTTAAAAAATAGCCAATTTTTCGAAGCCGCTGTTTCCCATAATTTATCTGGTAATTTAACGCTATGTATCAAACTCCAACTTTGGGACCAAAACTTCAAATTCTCTTGTCCAACAAAAAATCTAATGTAATCATATATCTGATACTAAAAATATATCTCTATTTTACATGGCCTTAGTTTCAACATATGCCCTATGTTTAGAATTTCACCCCTGTGCAATAGTGCGAAACTGCAGAGCGGAACCTTAAGAGAAAACAAGAGTGATCTCTCCTTGGATTTCACTCAGGCAAAAGAATCTGGAGTCCATCCTGAGGTGAATGAACAAAAGACACAAGTCTCTATTTTCAACCAGTAAAAAGATACAGCATGGCCTTTCTGATTGCCGAATAGCTTTTGCAGCCAGTTTTTGTCTTATTTTCACAACCACACCACACCACCTCAACCCTCACATTTCTCTGAGCCACTTCAGAGAGCATTTTTGTTATTACCACCAGCCACATTGACTAACCAGGTCCTGCCAATATCACTGTTAAATACAATCAAAATGTAAAACAATAAGCAGTAATAACCATAGCTTGGGGGGGGGGGGGGGGAGGTGCTCTCTAGATATGAAAGCGTAAACAGCTTGACGGACGGATGACACACAGACATGACACCAATGACCAAAATGAAAAAGTAGACACCATGACTGCAAATCTCTGGTCAACAAAAATAACCAGGCTGTCCATAACTGCATATATTTGACATGAATACAAGGCTCGGTGTTTATGAAAGGCAGCGCTCTACCTTAATGTTTTCGAAATCTTGACGAAAATTCAAAACAAGTGTGAAATTAGGCTACATCAATAAATTTCTCAAAATTTCAACCAGTTGTGCTGAAATATCACTTGATGAATGTTAACTACTACTAACAATTGCACACAAACCAGAAATAATGAAAAGTTTTTTGAAAAATGGTGTATTTATAACTCAAACACAAATAAGGAACTTCCTGGTTCAAGAATTGACACCGACGACAGAATGCCGTGTTTTTCGAGGGATAACAAGCAGAAAATTGGTCAAGCTTTTCTTACCCTTCGATTAACGCACCCCCCACCCCACCCCACCCCCCCACCCCAAAAAAAAAAAAAAAAAAAAATCTCGAAGCTACACGCATTTTCTCAACTCAGATTTGGTTTTTCTTTTAAAAATTAGAATTACATACAAAAAATACCCCCCCCTCCACCCCCCCCCCCCCCCAAAAAAAAATGGTCAAAATTGCACAGGATGGTTTTTCCGGTGGAAATTTCAGTGTTAATTTCAACGACGGCTCAAAACATTTTTAGACTTGTATTTTTAAATGGATAGAAAATATCTATGGGATTCTGAATGAAACAGGTGGCGCGTGAGTAACACAGACGTGTAAAAATTGACACTAAAAACTCCCATGCCACATCCTGATTTTAAGGGCTTTGAACATTAACACGTGATTTTCTGTAGGAGATAACAAATGTTAAGAATTTTGGAGGTTGGCCATTGGCCCGCTGAGGTAAAATATGGTCACGAATTTTTAATGTGTGAGTTAGAATTAACATTAAAAGTTTCATAGACATTTTCCAACTCAAGTCAAAATCTAATTGTTTAACACTTTGAACACTGGTGGTATCGTCCATGTCAGTTCAATGACAGCAATTGGAAGAGTCCATATTCAATATTTAAGGCTAGACCAATTGATTTTTTCAACATGCAGACTTAAGGCTCCATGTTGAAAATTTTGATTGATCAACTCGCACATTCACTTAACAGCCATCCCTCTTAACCCTTTACCCAACGTAACGGCCAAAACCGTCCAGCGCTATTCTCAAAAATCGCCAATTTATTTTCATTATTTTTTTCATTTTTTGTCTCAAAAACATAGGTTATGACCCCTCATTGGAACGAGCTCGTCGAGCTCGTTCCAATGAGGGGGGTCATAACCTATGTTTTTGAGACAAAAAATGAAAAAAATTAGTTATTCAAGAATTTTTTTGCAAGTGTCGTCTGCTTTTCATGTTAGGTAAAGGGTTAATGGAATTATGACGTATCATGCTCCTAGGCCGGTGAAGCGGTCTGTCGCGTTCAAAGAGTTAAGGTTTGGATAGCAATGCTCAACACACACACCGCGCACGTATAAATTATGTACTCGCACGTCACTACCGTAATAAAACTTCACTGAGCGCGTGCCGTAGATTACATTTTGCACAGCAGCAAAGGCTCGACGTGCGTACAAAATGCGATCATCAGTTCGCGTACAACGGACGGGCAACTCGTGCAAAGCGAACCGTTTTGAACTACAAATAGCTGCTGTTGTTTTTTTTTTTATTTATTTATAGGTGTTCAAGGTCACATATTTCTGCATACTGGCTTATCAAGACCACGGCAGTTTTACGAGTGCAGGAAGCCGGAATACCCGGAGAGAACCACCGGGCAACGGCGAGCAACTGTCGGATCCGCAACATACTAACTCCACGCAAGCAGGGTTAGCATTGGTTGAAGACAGGTGCACCATCGACATGCAGTACGCTTTAGTACACAATGCCACCATGCGACCACGTGGGCAATGTGGGAAGTGTCTTGCCCAACGACACGTCGCGGTTGCCGCCGGTTGCAGCCTACACTTCTACCTACTGAGCTACAACTCCCAAGCTGCTGTTGTTAAGTGGCATTGTCATTTTTTCTTAGGCTGCCAAACGTGGAGGTTACACCTAGGGTTGGGAACATTTATTATGTCAAAGAAGGCAAACAGAAGTGTGAATTTTATTTCTGATGAGTGGTTAACGCCCATCCAGTCATTTATAGAGGTTGTATGAACTTGTATCCACAGAGGAGAATAACAAAAAGTGATGCAAATAGTCAACGCATGAGGAAAGATGAGTAGTTACAAATTTCTATAACGATATCACAAATGTCCCCGATAAAACACAGCGACACCCTACGGATTATCGGGAATGTTGGCTAAAAAATCCCCCAAAAATTCAAAAGAACAAATACTGCCAAAATTTATGGTCTTCTTGTGGGCCATTTTGTAGCGTCGTTCCTCGTCGATAACAGGTTGGCGCAGAGGCATTAACATGTACCGGGTCGTCTAATATTCAGCCTCGCCGATTAGAAATCCCCGAAAATGCCCATTCTCGAATCTGGTGTTTATGTGGAAGGAATCCAATATACGAGCGTCATGCAGAACCATACTATCTGGAGACTACATTCAAGAATTTTAGCTTATGGTCACAGACAATCGGCATTGAGGCTATACCATTCGTTTCCGTTGACAAAGCGCTGAGCATTTTACCCTCAGAGGTTAAAAAGCGGAATGTGTTTTCCATCAACGCAGCCCACTAAGCCAATAATGCCAGCTTTGTCGTGAAAACCATCTTTGATATCATTTGTTCCATTCTCATCAATTGACATTTTCAGAAAGCTTTTTTCCTGCAATTGGCCCGCATAACGGCATTGGTAAGGCAACTGATTGCCGGTTCAACCGCCAGTGATATCCCTTGTAAATCTCCGACCACGACCTCGCATGATCTCGCTGCGTAAAAGCGCTGCGCATAGCTGCAAAATGGGTGGCAACGACTGACTCTATCTTGCGTGACGATCTATGTCTTGTGCGGTAACGTCTAAAAGACCCTCGCAGGTTCTCTGGAAATCCTAAAACGTGTAAGAAACTGATGTTATCAAAATGTTCCATGGGGTTTGTGCGATCCCTGAATATCCTCGATGATCATCGTCGACTTCTTTAGTCCCGATCGTGCTGTGACAATTCAAGCGTTTGTATAATATCCATATATATAGCTAATTTTCAGTCCAGCTAACTACCCGAAAATACAACCAACAGCGGCGATGCCGTTTACTCCCACGCAAAACACACTCTCGCCACCGTTTAGAAGTTGTTTTGTTCCAATTCGCACTGCCGTTCAGTGCAAACCACAGAAGTGGAAAAACATGTTTCAAAAATACCATTTCAAATTCGTCACATAGTTATGACGTCCCTCCTTTGTCAATAACATGTGATATTTTTTCGAAGAGTTGATAAAGACATTTGCTGTATTCAACAATTAATCCACAGCTACCTAATATTTCTTTTGTTCTCTGTCCTGAAAACAAGCCTTAATCCACAGCTACGTCACTTTTTCTTTGTTCTGTTGATGGTTTATCCTACAAATATATCGGCATAGTGTACTGTAAAAGGCGATAAGCCCAGATATTTGTATCGTTTCAGATATTTGGACGGTACAAATATCTGGACAAAAGACCATTGTTTGTTGAGTTAAGTGAGATTGATTAACACAGAAAGACATTGTCGCGAGTGTTGCAAACAGTGAAGAGAGGAAACTCTTCCAGTCCTGTTTATATAGCTTTATCGTTAATTTTCACACATTCAGAAAATATTTGATTCGCTCGGTTATGGGAGTGTGCGTGTGGTGGGGGTGGGGGTGGGGTGGGGGTGGAGTGATTGTTTACAACAGGTGTGTAAGAAGCATTGTGCACTCGAAGGAACGGCCATAGAAGGGAACTAGCACACTGATATTTGTTATTGGTGGCCTACGAACCTCCGCGTCTGACATGGTGCCCAAAGCTATTTTTGGAACTAAAACATTCTACTCTGAGAAAGAAAACGCATTGTTTGCTACTTTTCTGACCAATTCACCAAACAGGTGAAGATTGTTTCGTCCCGGTGAAGAAACATGTTAACTCTTTACCCAACTTAACGCCAAACACCACACAGCGCTATATCCATTACATCTTCATTAAACTGTTATTATGTTTTGAATTGTTGTCTTAGAAATATAGATTATGGTCCATCATTCGAACGACCTTATTGAGCTCGTTCCAATGAGGGGCAATAAGTTATGTTTTTAAGACAAAATTTGAGAATTAGTTTAAACATCTTCTAACCGCGTTGGGTAAAGGGTTAATTATTTTGTGAATTGTTTTCACTTTTTAGATAAATCATACGAGGTATCTTTGATCATACTTTAGGAGTAAACAGCATGTGTACCCATTTCTTCCATTTCCCAAGAGCATTGTATGCCCGCCCCCTCCAACCCCTTCCACTCACAACCCTTAAATATTATTTTGGCATGGTATCTCTCTCTCTCCCTCTCTCTCTCTCTCTCGTTCCCTCTGTCTCTGTGTGTGTCTCTCTCTCTTTTGTCGATCGTTTTGTCGTTTGGCAATTGTTGAACTTGTATTTGCGAAAGTGTTAAATCGTCTATTTCATCGGTATGCCAAATTGTTTTGTTTATAAAAAATCTTCCCCGTCATCACCATTCCACATGATTCCACTCTTCAGATATCGAATATTTGTTAAAAATATGGGTTTAGAAATAGATACTTTAATAAAATTTGTGTGTACACAGTCGTTAACTCGCGAATATTAATAAATTTGCAATTGGGATATCACATTGCTCACACAATCACTCGCACGGATGACGATGTGATGCGTGTTCAGTTTATATCAATCATACTGTCACACTTACACTTAACATATCTATTGTATATTCAGTGGACGTTTCAGATAAGTAACAATGAGATATATCCATTTAATTTTGGGGGGCGATAAGTAATTGTAAAACGCATTTTGACCATATTTTCACTTAAAATAAATTAAGCCAATTTTTTTTGTTGACATTCCTTAATAGGAAAGGGCTGTGGATTAAAATAGATATACCACACTTTTTGTTATGTATGGCGAGATAATTGTACAGTTTGCCACAGGACACCTGCAAACTGTACAATTATCTCGCCATACATCACAAAAAGTGTGGTATATCTATTACATATCACCTCAAGCTCTGCAACACATGGGCAGTGAAGGATATCTTTCAAGAACAAAGGCAATGAACTGGGACAGTGTCAGTTTCCGACACAAACGCAAACCCGTGAGAACATTTGAGTGATCAGTATTAAAGTATCTGAACCCCTTCAAGCACTGTTCTGAACATCCTTACCTGGTGATATTATACAATGTTTCACACATAAAATAAAACCAAAAAGTACAATAAAATTGACGTTTTCCGTATAACGATAGCAAAATTTTGCTAACTCAATAATAGAAAGTATGGCAAATTAAGTTTATTTAATCGAGACTGAATACTTTGTCTTTCTGCTGATTGTGCGCCTTTTGTTTGTCTAAGAAAACAACTCCCAGTCAAGGCGTTTCCACCATATCAGCTCTCGCGAGCACCCTCGCAATTGTATACTCAATATCACTTGCTTTCCATGGTGTAACTGGGAGCGCAGTGGCTCAGTTGTAGACCCTTGGACTTCTCTGCTAGAGACCCTGAGTTCGATTCACGTCTGGGATGATCCGCGTGGTGTAACAGAGTTATAATGTTGAGGAGCTGACAGTTGCTCGTCGATGCTCGGTGGTTCTCTCCGGGTTCTCCAGCTTCCTCCACCCATAAAACTGTCTCTGACACGATTAGCCATTGTGCATAAGTATGTTACCTTAAACACCAATAAATAAATAAATAAAAATGGTCTATTTGTTAGCACACATCCTGCAGTTAAGGACAATGTTACCACATTTTTATGAAATTTATCAAGTCCCCAAAACCTCTCAAATCTGTGTTACATGTCTGAACCACATAATAAGCAACGACAATGAACATGCTCTGTGTTTCAGCCACCCAGTTAATGTTGCAATTAATCTCACATCATTCCCCCCAAAATGAAGAAATATACTGAATTCGTTGATAAAATACATACTGTTTATAAATCAATATATTTTACAACAGCTGAATGGTAGTCTTCCACCAAATGATCTACTTCATAAAAGTCATCACAGTCATCATATAGAATTCTCATAGACTGCCCCAGCTGCTTCGTCTTTTCCATTGACTACATGGCCTTGATACCACTGACTGTGGCTATACTCATCAATCCACTCATGACTAATGTCTTCCTTGATGGCTTTACAAAGGATAAGGAGGGTGCTGTAACACCTGGAGATTTCTGTGGTTTATCACTTTCTGGATTTGGTCGAGTCACAGCATGCTGAAATATATATAGAAAATTTGAATAATAAGGTACTCCCCCAGACCAACCACCCCTGCCCAACAAACTAAAGATGATTCAATATACATCCTTCTGAGAAAACCTTTGCCAATGCACATATGTATCAGAGAAGTTACCCTGACCTTCGACCTTCATATCACAAAGTTGCCACCATCTCATTTTAGCCAACAAGCCTGTACAAACCTTGAAATCTGTCCTGATTGATGTGAATCGATTTTGAATCTCGCACAGTCTTGCTGTGAGAATTTATACACCTAGAACTTAATTAAGCACCTGAAATGTTGCATGACATCGAAGTTGCTGTTACTGATTATTATCTTTTAATGATTGTTGTGCATTGCAGTATATTTCATCTAGTGAAACACGAAGTTTCTAGTTGATTGCGTATACCAAACACACCCCCTCGTCCACGTGTTTCCCACGAATGTCACAAAAACACTACCATCCACATGCACTATCTGGGTATAAAACAAGAAAATTTGTCATTTCTTTTATCTCAATAAATCTTACCAAGGCAAGGAGGAGACTGTCAGAAGCACTAAGATGGCAAATCGTTGGCACGCATGCAGCAGGAATGTCATTCAAAGCTGTTGGAATGCAACTTGCCTGTAGTCATTCTATCATCAGCAGACTTGTCCGAAAACATCAACAAACCAACGATGACAAGGGAATGTCGGACTCTGGCACGCCTTGTTAGGCGTAAACCCTTTGTTTTAAATGGGGTTTTGAAACGCCCCCCCCCCCCCAACAGAACTTGGTATGATATCCAGAAGGGTCATCAACCGTCCAGCTTTGTCCGGTGAGCTTCAAAGGCGACGTTTGGAGTGGCGTATGGCACTCCAACACTGGAATCTCAGGACGTGGAGGAGAGTCCATTGGTCAGACGAGAGCAGGTTGCTGCTTCACGTCACAGATGGTCGCATGGGCGTATGAAGGCATAGAAATACGTGCCCAGGAACATCACACCTACTGTTCCTTATTTTGGGGCATCCGTAATGATCTGGAGATGCCTCTCTCATGATTGTAAATTCGATATGGTGACTGTACGTGGAAATCTCAATGGACATCATTACATCCGGGACATTTTCAATCCGGTTGTCGTGCCTCGTTTTGACAACCGCCCGTTGGCTGCTTGCCCTGTATTCATGGACGACAATGCAAGGTCACATCGTTCTCATTCTGTGAGAGCATTCCTTCAGAACAACACTATTACAACACTACCTTGTGGAGTCTGGAAGGGTAACATTGCTTGGTCTTTTAGATCTTAGTGCTGCCTTTGACACTGTTTGTCATAAAATTCTGCTAGAGACAACGAATTCTGATTTTGGACTTAATGGAGTTGCTGGTAGCTGGCTATCATCATACCACAAGAATAGACAGCAGCGTGTATCAATAAACGGTAATCTGTCAAAAGACTTCCATCTTGAATGTGGAGTCCCACAAGGCAGGTGCCTTGGTCCTGTTTTGTTTCTATTCTACATTTTCAAAAATGTTCACCATCATTGAATCTCACCTGCCTGACGTCCATGGTTATGCTGATGACACACAGGTCTATTTCTCTTTTCGACCATCAAGCAAAGATCAAACTGAAGCTCTAGAAACTATTGAATCATGTATTTTGGACATTCGCGCATGGATGGTTTCAAACAAATTAATGATAAATGATGATAAGACTGAATTCTTAATAATTGTTTCACGACAACAACTCACTAAAGTTGACATCAATTCAGTGAAGGTAGGAGATTCCGCCATCAATGCAAGTAACAGTGTGCGTAATTTTGGTGCCTTCTTCGACTCTTCCATGTCTATGGACAGACATGTTACAAATATGTGCAATACGGCTTTCAGAGGTCTATACAAAGTTAAACAGATAAGACAGTTCCTCACCAAAGACACAACAAAAGCCCTAGTTCATGCCTCCTTTGTAACTTCACATTTGGATTATTGTAATGCCTTACTGTTCAACCTTCCACAATATCAGTACTCTCGCCTGCAGATGGTTCTAAATGCACCAGCCCGAGTGGTATATAGGGTATCACGATATCAACACATCTCTCCTGTTCTGAGGGATATGCACTGGCTGCCAGTTAAGTACAGAATAATTTTCAAAACTTTAATATTAATTTTTAAGACACAAAACAACATATCACCAGCCTACTTAGAAGAACTCCTTGATACCAAGAATGTGTGGCAATACAACCTGAGATCCGATGGTAAAATGCTGCTACATGTTCCAAAACATAGCTGTAAGACATTTGGAGATAGGTCATTCTCATTTGCTGGCCCTCACTTGTGGAATAATTTACCAGAACACCTAAAAAGACTGTCAAATGTCAACCTTTTCAAGAAAGATCTCAAAACTGTTTTAAAAAGCCTATAAGTGATGTTCTGGACTGTAAGGTACTGTATATATTCCGTTTGTATATTTGCACGAGCTCAGTAACATGTACAGCGCCTTAGAATATGGTTCTATTATTATTATTATTATTATTATTATTATTATTATTATTATTATTATTATTATTATTATTACCTTGGCCTACAATGAGCCCCGATTTGAATCCCTAAGAACACATCTGGGACTTTCTTGGACGTCGTGTGCAAGCTAAGGATCCTCATGTACATAATTTGGCCAATTTGGAAGCTGCATTGCATGAGGAGTGGCAGCAGTTGCCCCTGGACCGTATCAGAAGGCTCACTGGTAGCATTAGGAGGGTTCAGACTGTCACCCGAGCACGTGGTGGATACACTCGCTACTAACGTCAGTCACTGCTATTGTGATCAGGAGGGGGCGCGGTGGCTCAGTTGGTAGAGGTGCAGACTGCAAGCCGAGAGGTCCTCGGTTCGAATCCCACCTGCGGCAACCGCGTTGTGTCCTTGGGCAAGACACTTCACCCCCATTGCCCACGTGGGGGCACGGTGACGCTGTGTACTAAGGCGTACTGCACGTCGATGGTGCACCTGTCTTCAACCAATGCCAACCCTGCTTGTGTGGAGTTGGTATGTTGGGGAGCTGGCAGTTGCTCGCCGTTGCCCGGTGGTTCTCTCCGGGTACTCCGGCTTCCTCCGCCCGTAAAACTGTCACGGTCATGGTTAGCCATTGTGCAGAAATATGTGATCTTAAACACCAATAAATCAATAAATAAATTGTGTTCAGGAGATCAGAAGTTACATTTTTTGTCAGTAAATTACCGGTATTGTTTCATCATGGACCGTTTCAGCACCATACTTGTCGAGAGAACATTTTCCATCGAAATCATTAGTGACAGATATGTGTAATTAGCGCCATTAAAATATATGCATATTTTCACCATTGTGTTGTCTTTCATTTGTCAGTAGACAAGTCTTTCCGCAAACATTCACTTTTGGCCATCTGAAAGATAGCGTGAAAGTAATGACAGTTTCTATTAACAGCTCTGTGAAAGAAAGGGAGTGGTAAATTAAGTTCCAGGTGTATATTTCCAATTCTGATATAATATAAACCTTGAGAGTGCTGTTCTATACTGGTGATTACAGCCACAACATATTTCCTAACCCTTTACCCAACGAATCGCCCGCATCCGCCAGCGTAATATGCAAATTCAGCAGTTGAAAAAATATTTTTTTAAAAAACAATTCAACAAAACCATATCATGTGACCCCTCGTTGGAACGAGCTCGTCGAGCTCGTTCCAACGAGAGGTCACATGATATGGTTTTGTTGAAATTTTTTGAAAATTTTTAAAAAATGATATTTAAAATAATAAATTTTGATATCGTCTGCGTTGGGTAAAGAGTTATAAGAAAACAAACACACACACATATATATATGCTGCAGAAAATGAAGAATTATACCGAATGCGCTGATAAGGTACACACTGTTTATAAAGGGATTAGTTCCAAGTTTTGTGAACTACTTTGTCGGACAAGTAATGTAGAACACATCTTCCAACATACATTTTTTTGGTGGACTTGATGATGGTGGTCAGTACCTTGGTAGGGATTTCTATTGAAGTCTCGGATGCCTGTACTGAAAACCAAGGCATCACCACCCACCACTGCTCAAAGTGCTGCCTTATTATAAGGGAACAACGAATAAATAGAACCAACCAGACAACTTTCTGGCACTATAGTGAGAATCAAATGAACATTTCGTGGGAATCACCAATGGGTCACATTGTATTCTTTGCAAGACTCGATTTTGATTCTCGTGTCAATATGAAAGACTGAATCGGGCGAAGAAGCATTCTGGCGGCATGGAAAAGGATGGGTAAGCTGACTTACAGTTTGTCCACATTACAGGATCTTTGTTGACATAAATTCTTACTGAAATTGCTGTTATATACATATTATAACTATCCCATAACCTATATTCTTCAAAAAATGATGAACTGATGTGAGGTGACACAAGATTGAAGATACAGATTGAAGTTTCCAATATATTATTTATGTGTGTATTTAATTTAGAAATGTTGAAAAGTCTATATCCAGAAATTTGTTCCTTACTAGCATTCTGTTTCTTAAAAGTTAACTTCAACGAAGAATCACTTATATGAGTTTTTGAAACACCGTAAGAGACACTTGGTGGGGTTTTATCACATGTACGTACAATTTATTTATTTATTTATTTGTGTTTAAAGTCACATATTTCTGCACAATGGCTAATCATGACCGCGACAGTTTTATGGGCGGAGGAAGCCGGAGTACCCGGAGAGAACCACCGAGCAACGGCGAGCAACTGCCAGCTCCCCAACATACTGACTCCACACAAGCAGGGTTAGCATTGGTTGAAGACAGGTGCACCATCGACGTGCAGTACGCCTTAGTACACAACGCCACCGTGCCCCCACGTGGGCACTGGGGGTGAATTGTCTTGCCCAAGGACACAACGCGGTTGCCGCAGGTGGGATTCGAACCGAGGACCTTTCGGCTTGCAGCCTGCACCTCTACCAACTGAGCCACCGCGCCCCCATGTACGTACATGCTGCTTTGGGTTTTTTTTCAGAACATTACAGTGAATGGCAGGAAGAAAACGTGAGTAAGTGAATGATCACTCTCCTCATTTTGACTTTGCAAGAGTGAAACACTCAGGAGAGCACTCTTAACCCCTTATCTATGATGACAGCCCAAACTCACCAGCACTATACACTAAAATGATCATACAAATTTTGTAATTTTTTTCAGTTTTTTTTCTAAAAATAGAGCTCATGCAGCTCGTTCTAATGAGGTATTATAAGATAAACTTTAAGAATGAGCTCGTTCCAATGAGGCGTCATAAGCTATGTTTTTAGCAAAAAAGTGAAAGATTTTAGTTATGCGAGATAATGTTTGCAACAGTTGTGTGCTTTCCTGTAAAGTGGATTTTCATTTGTGCCAAAACCTTTCTATATATATCTTTTCAACATCACATGCATGATAAAACGTAAAAAAAAGTATTTTACAACTTGTACTTTGACTAAACATGACAACCAGTATGCCATTATATGTCAACAAACTGCAACAACGTCAACTCATTTCAGCGAAATAATTTACTCTTAAACTATTAGAGGGCGTGTGGTCTTCCCAATCATACTTACAATCAATATGAAGGAACTTTAAGTTATTGGTTGCAATCAAATCAGACAACTCGAAACGTAAACTTACGTTTATTCACTCTATTTTCTTCTGTAACTGTAAACAACTGCAGCAGAAGAAATCTGAAAGTCAGAAAGAAATAGAGCGTAAGAACATTACTATACAAAATAATTCCCCATTAATCTTTCGAATAATTAATTATTTCGACAATATATTTGAAATTCACAGGAGATATAGATTTAAACGGCTCAAGTTATCTATTTACCAACGTTGTCGATTTCTTTAAAGTTAATATTTATATGCGGATGCCTTCCGATTTTTAGCGCTAAATGGTTACTTCCGTCGGCACATTTCACGAAGAAAATTTAAAACACTTTAAGTTTTGATTTTGTCTACGATCACTGTTGAGACCCCTGTTAGACATATCTGAAAGTCAGAATGCAAGTCTGTCCACCAGATGAGTAGAGCGTTTTATATCCTTTGATCATCTTACCGTCTTTCAGAAACACTGAAATGTGTAAAGTTTTTCCTACTTTCGTGTTGAGCCATATGTTTGCTCGGCCAAAATGGCAAACTGACAAATTCAATTTTTTAAACAACTGTTCGCCTTTAAGTTATATTTTCGGGTAACTTCCACGACACATCGGATAAAGGAAACGTTTCGTTCTTAGATTTTCGTATGAATGTGTCGTGTTGTATAGTGTATCTTGTTTTTCCAATACAACCCGAAAAGAAAAGAAACCGGGGTAAAAGTAGAAAGCAAAATGTAAAAAAATAGTAATAGTCCATTTCTGAAAAGTATTCTAGAAAATCCCAACTCCCGGTAAAACCTGATTTTAATAGACCCTTCGAAAATTAAAAGGAACCGGAATTTAGAAATGTCAATATACTTCCATGCATTACATGAAAGTATGATAACTGCATGATTTACAAAAAATGTTTGCAGTCCGTCGCCTAAAAATTCACCAAGTAGTCCGCTAGGATGAAAGTTTAGTGTTTTTTTTAGCTGGTGTGAAACGACGTGGAGGATGAACTCAGACTGCACCCGCAATTGGATAGTGCCACTAAATGCCTGTTATTCACTGTTACCAGTGCAGGGAAGCGACCAAGTAAAACTTGTATCTACAAGACCGTTGCTAGTGGGTTACGACGATGCCTAAAACACTTAGATTATCGTCAGAAGTTGAAAGTGAACAGATTTCTCGGTAGGATTTAATAGCGAGAAAATGTGTGAATAGGATAAAAAGGCATTGAAGATGAGGTAAATAGTAGGGTCGGACAAAAATAAAAAATGTCCAGGCCACTGAATGCAGTTGCTTGAAATTTACGGAATTAGTACTGCGATCCTTGATTGACAGTTACATATCTTTGTCGAGTTCCTAGACCGCGTAGAAACAACGTGGATCGCGTAGGAACTTAGAGGATGATTCGTCCCTGCTAAAGAATAGTTTGAATTTGAACTTCTGTTAAGACCAAGGGGTCTATACGTGCATAGCTGTTCAATCCAGAATGATTCTCGTGCGATGCGCTCAGCTTTTATCCAGTCAGGCTTGGAATCAACGATGAAGGCCTGGAAAGAAGTAAAGGGTGACCAGTTGACATGCAGTGTCGTGTTGAATGATCTGTGGTTTTTCACACGTACGTGAAACAGGGTACAGGTTTCGCCGACATACTAGATTTGACAAATTCCACATTGAAGCAGATAGATCACATTTGAACGTTTGCAGGTGCCGCGGCAAAAAATTCCAAAAAATATCCCCGGTACTGCTGCTGTTGAATGCATCGGACGTAGGCATCATGGTGCACGTTTTACGACCAGTTTTTCTACAGTTTTGGCGCACACAGAGTTCAGAATAGACTGGACTGAGGCTGGCACAAACAAGAATGTCGCGAATGTTTTTTGGACGCTTGAAAGCCACGACTGGGGGCTTGGGAAATGTCTTGGATAAGGCTGGATCATTCTTAATACGCGTCCAGTGTTTTCGAAGTATGTTGAAATGATTTGAAAGATCTGGGTGGAATATTGTGACAAAATGTATGCACGTGTTCTGTGCTGGTGGGCGATATCGTAACAGATCGCCCCGTGCTAGTGCATCAGCTTTACTAATGACACTGTCAACCCGTTCTTACTTGTAGGTATAACTTACAAGATGAGACCGATGATCCGAAAAAGCAGCATTTTTGTCAACGGGGTCAGAACAGTTTCTCTTGATTCTGATAGTAAGACTGTATGGAATGTTTTTGACAATGTGCCTTGGGTGGCAACTAGATAGAAGCAAATATTGGAGTGTGTCTGTAGGTTTGCAATAGAAGCTTGTAGCAATGTGGTTATTGTCAATGCGTGATGTGGTATCAAGAAAGGTGATACTATCCCATGAAATTTATCCAGTGAATTTGATGGAATGGTGAAGTGTGTTGCAGAAGAAGACAAACTCCAAAAGATCAGATTTAGTTCCACTCCACTTTAAATCAATATTATCAATGAAGCTGAGCCAAGATGTGAAATGTGAAATGGTGAGGGAAAGAGAATAAGCTTCTCAAGACGCTCCAAAATGTGGGCATAAGAAGAAGTCATGCGCGTGCCCATGGTCGTAATCTGAGGATAACTCACACCATTGAATTGAAAATTATTTAACCTCAGAACAAGTGTGATGAGATCTGCAAGGTGCTCTGTAGGGGGGGGGGGGGGTCTAAACATGAACGTGTAACCAACGCCTTCCCACAGAATTCAATCCCTCATGGGTTATGTTGTGTACAGAAAAACTACATCCATCGTGCACAGAGGAGTGTCATATGGGAGCTGACCCAGTTCGTCCATATATCGGAGGTAGTAAGTGGTATCTCCCACATGGGACTGCAATGTTTCAACGAGAAGAGGTCGCAGATGTTAGTCAACAAACTGAGAATTTTTTTCAGTGGGCTGGTTGTTACCAGAAATGATAGGGCGACCTGGATTTCATGTTTTGTGAATTTTTGGTAGCAGGTAGAATCTACCGGCACGGGGTCTGTGTGGATCCAAATACTCAGGAGTTTCTGTGGAGATGTGCCCCTCTAAACAAATGGATGTGATGGTTTCAGATACTGTCTGAGAAAACCGATTGGTAGGATCACGATCCAGTTGTTGGTAGAAACGAGCATCTGGTAGCTGTCTTTCTGCTTCAGCTACGTATGCTGACTTATCCATAATGAACAAAAAGAAGCCTTTGATTTGACAGGTTGTCGTGATGTGCAGAGGCGGGGAGCTGTAAGATTCCCCAGACCAGTAGCCTCAGTATAAGCTTCAAGGGCTAGTGTTTTGCTTAGAGGTGGCTCGCATTTGTTTTTTCAAACGGAATGGATTAGGCGGAGCAACAATGTTTTTCTGATCAGCCTAATAGTCAGCGGGCCGCCGTCTGCGGAAAAATTAGTGGCGGTTGGTGAAAAGTTCACTGCAATTGAGGTGAGCATGAGTAAGACAGAATCCAAGGCCACGAGTTGAAACGTCAACCTCTGCGGGTTGTAAACTGACAGATGAAAGGTCAACAACATTGTGGGAAATAGGGGCAGCGTGCCTACGTTTGAAATGTCTACACAAACGTTTCTTTTTAGACAAAGCAGGGCATGGATTCGGGGAAGTAGGTGTGATGCCATCGCTTTAGACTTTTGTCTCTTCTCAAGAGAATGAGTGAAATTCTTTGTGAAATTATCTATGCCCCCGGGGCGCGGTGGCATTGCGGTAACCGGTTCTCGTCAGATCACCGACGTTAAGCAACGTCGATCCCGGTTAATCATTGGATGGGTGACCGTCTGAGCGATCGATTGAGACTCCCGCGTTGTGTCCTTGGGCAAGGCACTTAACCCCGATTGTCCAAATGGGGGCACGATGACGCCGTGTACTAAGGCGTACTGCACGTCAATGGTACACATGTCTTCAACCAATCTAACCCCGCCTGTGCTGCAGTGCGGAGTTACGATGTTGGGGAGCTGGCAGCTGCTCGTCGTTGCTCGGTGGTTCTCTCCGGGTACTCCGGCTTCCACCGCTCGTAAAACTGTCACGGTCATGATTAGCCATTGTGCATAAGTATATGACCTTAAACACCAATAAATAAATAAATAAATAAATAAATAAATAAATATTTATTTATGCCTCTGAGAACCTTGGACAATATGTCGGGTGGCAGTGATGTGGTAAGTTCAGCCAAAAATGTCTGAAGGTTGCATTGAGCTTCATGAAGGTGGTAAACATAATGTCGATGGAAAAGTTCTCGGAGTGATAGTGAAGCCCGTTTGGGTAAATTGTTCCAGCGCTGTAAAAAGCGTTTGGATGGAATACATTGGATCTGCGGTGTCAAGTTGCTTAGAAGAACCCTAGGAACAACGTTTCGAAGGTGTCTGAGTTGCGGACAGCATCATTTGTGAGTTTTTTCAGGTGATTAAATTCGCTTTTTGGAAGCATTTTTGAAATGGATGTTACAAAACAGACAAACATGGAGAGAAACAGATTCGGATAGAAAACCTCTGCTGATCAGAATGTGAAGAGAGAAAAGATCTATATTCCTATAAAACAAATCTGTTTAAATTATATATATATATATTTGTTATATATCGGCCATGTATCTTCATCTTACATGAATACCTTCTAGTGTTGCGAGATGTCAGAACAGACAGAAAGCTTTGTGCATCGAAGTGGGTCTAAAACCGATAGTATAACGAATCGATAACGTATAAACCGAGAAACTAGAATTTTGTTACATTCCAACTCGGCTATTTGTGCGTGTGCTCTTGCTCAAACGAAATGTCTTCAGTTGTTCTTCAAGACAGGTGTGGATGTCCTATTCCAGTTTTTGAATGGGACGGATACTACCTTCCATTTATTTTTGAGGGTCGCGTGAAGCACGAGAGCTTGAGTGATCACATGAATGATGGAGATTATACAACAGACGATATACTTCTTGCCGCTTATCCCCGTTCAGGTAAAAACATATGTCGTATTTTCTTTATAAATGCTAATATCTCTTAATAATAATAATAATAATAATAATAATAATAATAATAATAATAATAATAATAATAATAATAATAATAATAATAATTCCTCGGCCTTCCGCCGATTTGTCGCGGTCCTCTAACGAGGAGGCCAACATTAACCCTGTCCCCCGTTGGACTATTCCTCCCCCACTCACCCCCTAATCCCCCAGCATTCAATCAAAAATTGTTTCATAATTCCTCCCATCGGCGCTTTCTCGATCTCCATTACTATAAAGATGACCCTTTCCCTCATGTCATTCCCCATCTCCTTATCCTTAACGATTTTCATCCCATTTTCCATTAGTATTCTGAGGAGTCTCGTTCTACTGAGCAAATATTTGGGGCCTTATAAAATGAAATGTTCCAGGGTCTCCGTTACTCCCAAATTACACATTTGGCACAATCTTTCCTCGCCTTTCCAGATTTCCCCTTTCAACTCCGTAACTTCGATTTCACTTTGAACAACAACCCCCCCCCCCCCTCCCCACACGCTCCTCATAGGATCCATATAGGTACTCCCCAAAAGCTGGGGCATCTTTTTGTACAACACTTCTAAAGAGCTCTTGCCAGTTTCCATTGCAACCCTCCAGCGCCTTTCCCCTACCACTCTGTTTCAGTCCTCCTTCTAAATCTTCAGTCTCAAAAGAGTAATTAACACCATCGCTTTCCTTAAACCTTTCAACACTGGTGGTATCTTCCATGCCAGTTAAATGGCAGACATTGGAAGAGTCTATATCCATAATTAAGGGGTAGAACAATTAATATTTTCAACGTGCAGCCTAATTGTTCTACCACACACGTGCACTTAGTAGCCATCTTACTTAATGAAATTATGACGTATCGTGTTCTTGGACCGGAAAAGCGTCCTGTCGTGTTGAAAGAGTTAACACCCTGTCTGAATATTAGAATTCTATACATGGGTAAATGTCGTTTTACACCATCTGCTGTGAGGTCATCATTTGGGAGATTTACCAGATAATTCAGTTGGCATAATTTTCCAATATCTATTCTATTTTAACCGGCGTCCGCACGAGTTCCCCTCTGCGTTACTTGATCCTGTTATCCACCGTCAGTTTTAACTGATTGAGTATCCTCCTCTATGTGTACGTCTCGTCTTACACCATCGTGGAATTAACCTATACAGTACGTGGGGAGTGGATTGTAACTAAATCATCCGCGGAGTGGAGTTATCACCCAAGCTATAATTTTCAAATTCTGTACATATTGACCAAAAACCAAAAAACAAGCAATGTTTCAGCCAATGGACCTCCGGGTTTAACCCGGAGGTCCATTGCCTGAAACTTTGATTGTGCTGGTTATGCTTTGCAACAAATTTGCAATTATTGTTCGGGTGGAATCTCCACTCTGCGGGTGATTTAGTGATAATACACTCTCCACGTACTGTATGTACCACATTTTTGTCCTGAGTAGGAGGTTAAATTGAATATATTTTGCATTCAAATTATTCATTCTAAGTTTATTGTAAAGAAGAAATTAAGAACTAATTAATGAACATGATAATGATATTAACCGATCATAAGTAAAAACTCTCAATGTGTGGAAGTGAAAAATGTTTGATAAGATAAATCGGATCATTTCAGAAGGATGTATAACTATGGGCGTCTCGAAGATGACAGAGTGGGCATGTGGGGACGGCGTTGTAAATTCAGTTTGTCCCGACTGTGTTACTACTCAAGTCCCGACTGATAAAATATAGCAACTATATCAACATTAAAACGCAATATATCTTGCAGCACAGAAATGAATCAAGGATTCCCCACATTTCTGACAAAGCGCTCTCCATAAAACTATCGACCGAACTTCATTCACAATAAAACCGCCTGATAACACTGACAATGGGCACTCAAACAATGAATAAATTAATGCACATTAAATCAACACATGACGCAAACAGAATCACTTCCGGTCTGCACAACACATGAGTTTTTTCCACCTCAGCATTCGACCATAATGGTTGGAATATTCCAGTACAGTACGACATTTTTAGATATGATTTTGTGCGTAGATTATATTCCAGGGGGGGGGGGGGGGGGTGCGGAACGATTTTCAAAGAGGGGGGACTGGATCGGGCGATGGATGGTGGTCGGTATCACGGACCGACCATGGTTCGGCCCGCCGTACGAAAATATTAAATTCCAGGGCTCCAAAAACCCCCATTTCCATGCATCTGAGGAGATATTTTGAGATGTTGCAGGAGCTGTATTTGAAAGACTTCACACTTTGTGAGCCGTTCAAAAACGTCGGTAAAGCATACATGTGCGGTTTATTTACCAACTTTGGTCGTAACGATCAAAGCTGATAAATGGACCTCACCTGTATGCTTTACGAGACATTAACAGCAATTATACTGTCTGTGGATTATCTTGGCTACAGGTGGATTTGGTACTTGTGTGTCTGTAAGATTACGATCTATTTCAGTTAACCGATTATTTAACAGACTGTATATATTTTAGCGCTTGTTGCCAATTACTGCAAAAAAAAAAATGATTCGAAATCCATCGAAACTGGACCAGAACGGGAGAAACATAGCTGGCGAAAATATGGGGGAGGCTCTGGATCCGCCCCTTGTTTCACCAGTCATTGGCTGTGTTAAAATATTCACAACATTTCGAAAAAGTGAGACTCAAGCTGAGTTTGAAAATAAAAGATACAGATAAAAAGAATTAAAAAATATATAAAGTCGCACAATTTACAATAATTAGAAAACAGAGTGTGGCGTTTCTTTGCTGTATCATACATAAATAGAGACCTATGTGAATAGCAAGATAGCGTTTGTAATGAAATATGCCAAAAGTAGGCTATATTTTGAATGACCTAAAAACATCAAAATGGCGCCAAATCAAAAAACTAAAACAACAATTATCTCTTTTTTTCAAGCTCAGCTACATACTGAATCCAACTCAATTTATTGTTTGACATTATGACCCCTATGCCTTCACCTCAGAGTATAGCGGTTGGAATTTCCCAGCACTCTACGACATATAGATATGGCTTTTTGTGGTGGTTATATTATTGTATTATTATTGAGGTTGACAATAAAAAGAATAGGGGAGGTAGTTATATCGGCATCGTTGGCATCGGGTGGAAAAATTGGAAATGAAATTATAAAATCGCACAATTTTAAATAACCCGAAAACAGAACGTAGAGTTTCATAGCTGTAACTTATATAAATAGGAAGCTATACGAATCACAAGGTATCGTTTAAGTAAGTAGGTAAGTATATCAGGAAGATTATTGGTTGACATGCTTGGTGTGACTTCTTTTCTCCTGTACATTGTAATAAATTTGTAAAGTGGTCAACCAACGTCGAGGCGTTTATTATTTTCTGAATGATTCTGGTTAGCTTTGTCTTGTAATTTAGAGATAAAGTCCCAATAAGCTTTTGGATTCTGATCATTTATTGACATTATCTGGTTAATTATTTTGCTCTTATTTATCCTAATTTGTTCCTTTATTTCTTTTTTCAAGATTTTCCATAAAGTGTAATAAAGTAGAAGCCTGTTAATTGAATAGCCACTTTGTCAATGGAAATTATTAAGTTAACAGGAGTATTCAATTAAGAGGGGTTGTATCATTTTGCTTATTCCAGAGATAAACTGAGCATTTATTCAATTATAGCATGTTTGACAGATCTCAAGGAGCTCTGTCAAACAAGATATAATAGATTAAATGCCTGCAATGGCTGTACTGAGGCAAGGTATGTCTATAAACAAGGAGGATTTGTCATGTTCAGGGTATTTCCATGACATATTGCAACATTTTTTATTCACTCATTCAATTAACAAGAGTTTACTCTATAACCCATATCAGGGACCGATCAGGACTATTTAAAATACGCTCTAGCCTCGGAGCCTATTTTTTCAATTCATGCGCCAGATTTTAATTTACGGAGTCACACTGCTGTTTGTAACACACACTGAAAGTATGTAATAGCTCTCATCATTTTCATTTGGTACACTATAGCAAACATTAATCTTCACTGTGGTTTCTGATCAAGTCTTGGCTGCCTATTTAGGCAGCCAAGACTTGATCAGAAACCACAGTGAAGATTAATGCTTGGTAATTAAGACTTGAAGTATGAACTTAAGCACTCTACAGCAATGATAAATGATAATCATATATATAATACATGTAAGAGTGTCTCTCACGATTATCCATCGAAAGAATATCAAAATATGATCTGAGAAGTTACGCGCCAACGGAGAAGCCTATTTCTGAGATTTAAGAGCCAGGTCCTGATGTTTCAGAACCAAATACGCACTGGCGCATGCCCAGGTCGGTCCCTGCCATATGCATTTAACAGGGAAAATTTGTTCTGAAAGTATGGTAAATGGTTTGTTGTTTGGACATTATATTAACAGGGTTATTCAATTAAGGGATATACAATTAAGTGGGCTTCGCTGTATTCCTTTCTCAAGGTTTGGTAAAAAGGATTAGAGATTACCCGTTTTGCCATTCGTTTAACCGTTTTAGATAAATCATTGCAGCATCTTGGTAGTTTTTCTTGAATTTATTTTTGTTATTGTTTTGCATATTAGTTTTCAAATACAGACTTGTTCTAGCCGCTTTCATTAGAGTTTTGTTGAAATCGTTGACAGCCTGATCAACATCTAATTGGTCGCTTGAGTAGTTGTGTTTTAGAAAAAAATGTTGCTCCTTTATAGTTTTTTTTCTAAGGCCCTGGACAATTATTTATTTATTTATATATTTATTTATTTATTTATTTATTTATTTATTGGTGTTTAAAGTCACATATTTCTGCACAATGGCTAATCATGACCTCGAGTTTTACGGGTGGAGGAAGCCGGAGTACCCGGAGAGAACCACCGAGCAACGGCGAGCAACTGTCAGCTCCCCAACATACTAACTCCACACAAGCAGGGTTAGGTTGGTTGAAGACGGTGCACCATCGACGTGCACTACGCCTTAGTACACAACATCAACTTGCCCCCACGTGGGCAAAGGGGGTGAAGTGTCTTGCCCAAGGACACAACGCGGTTGGTCTAATTTCAACCACTGAAAATCAGAAGATCTGTTTGTAAGGTAAGTTACTCTGGATCTAATTCGAGCTCCCGCGTTGTGTCCTTGGGCAAGGCACTCAACCCCGATTGCCTACATGGGGGCACGATGGCGCTGTGTACTGAGGCGTACTGCACGTCGATCGAGCGCATGTCTTCCACCAATCTAACCCTGCCTGTGCCGCGGTGCAGAGTTCAGAGTTACAATGTTGGAGAGCTGACAGCTGCTCGTCGTTGTTCAGTGATTCTCTCCGGGTACGCCGGCTTCCTCCACCCGTAAAACTGCCACCGACATGATACGACCCTGGCTATTAATGTGTTGTTAAACCCTAATAAATAAATAAATAAATAAATAAATAAATAAATAAATAAATAAATAAATTTGTTGGGTAAGGTATTCCAGGTCTGATTTCTTTTTTAATGAGTACAGTTATTCCACCTCGTTACGTCCTTTTCTACTGTAATTTGGTCTCATAATGTAATGGTGTACATATCCACCAATGCAAGCTAAATTTCCATTTTTCGGTGATAAATGTGTCTCCAGGAGGGCACAAATATCATGTTTTTTAACCCTTTACCTAACGAATCGCCCGCATCCGCCCGTTTAATATGCAAATTAAGCAGTTGGAAAAATTAAATTTCTCAACATATTTCAACAAAACCATATCATGTGCCCCCTCATTGGAACGAACTCAATGAGCTCGTTCCAGTGAGGGGCCACAAGATATGGTTTTGTTGAAATTTTTGGAAAAATTTAAAAAATTATATTTAAAATAATAAATTTTGATGATGGACACTGAATTGAGGACTCGGACTCGGACTCGGACTCGGACTCAAAACACATACTGAATCGAGGACTCGGACTCGGACTCAAATTTAGTGTTCAGATTTTTTGTTGAATTACCAGTGATTAACCACACGTAACAGCGATCTTGTCGTTGTGATGATCAGCAAAACTCGTTTAACTGTTAAACTGCCGTAACATATTCCCAATAGCCATCGTACTTTGTGGAATGCCCCTATATTTTTATATAAAGACTATCATTCATTTATTTAGTTGGGATAAGTTGACTTTTTGTGAACTATCGATCGACTCCCTTCCATCTCCATGGCTTCATTTAACCATTTTTCTGCGACTAACTACCAAACTCGACCACGTCAATACTCAAAATATCCGTTCAATGCTTTTCCAAACTTGGAACCAAGGGCCGTAGGCCTAATATTATTTTGGTGTGGAATATCCTGTGGGCCCAGTACATGCCACATGGATTTAGTGTTGAAAATGTGTTTCCAGTTTAAAACGTGTATATCCTGGTGTATTCGGTACGGCGGTACGGTATTCCGTGATCCACTGGTGGCAGATGTTCATCTTCGGTGACAGTAAATGCTTTACATCTACGAAAATGTGAGAGTTGAGAACTAGAAGTATACCTCTTGTTATCATCGAGATATGATGTATTGTTCTGGCGAGGCGAATTGGCAACACATTTTCAACATAAAATCGATATAGTGTACGTTAGAAGCAGTGGAGTTTGTCACGCCGAAAGAGAAAATATTACGATCTTTGGGTCCAAATTGGCGGCGCTTGATGGGCGGGGATGGGGGGAGGGGGGGTGATGACATTTTACCCTATAAGCGTAGACTTTGCCTCCTCCCTGTCGCGAACGCGCCCATTCATTCAGCCAGGTACACCCGAAACGTGAACCAATTTCCTCCTCAATTACAAGGTTGGAAAGGCAGCTGGCGTGTGGGACTCTATATAGATTGGTCATAAATTTTTTTTCAAACTTTTCCCACCAGTGCGGGTGGGGGGGGGGGAGGGGCCACATTCTCCCACACCCACCGCGACATTGCGTGCCTCGATGATGCCCGCGGAATCACTTTTCGAGCAAAATCTTTCAGCTCCCCCCCCCCCCCCCGCCCCAGACCACTGGACGCAAACAGACAGCAAGTGATTTTTATCAAAAATGTATAAACATTTAGACCATAGTACTCACACAATTAATAGTTTAAAAGACTAGCAAATGGTATGTCGTCCGTCTGAAACACTTGCGACTTCACTTAAGGCTACACCCAGCTGCGATATCCAGTATATTTTTGGCAAAACGTCTTGTCATAAAGATTCAACTGGTATCTGAACATAGGCATACCATACATCAAAATTAAGGTTGTGTCGCATAGAACATGAATAAATGTATATCACGACTACACTGGCAGAAACGGATTCCAGTGGTTCCTGAAAATCGGCTACTGTGCTTCCATCATAAGTTCATTACTGGACATGTTGAGAAGCTATATAAAAACTATCTGCTAAAGATGTGTTGGATGTCCCAAAACAAAACCAGGACATCAGACAAATTAAATTTGCAACATCTTTCATGTTTTAATAAATATTCAAAATACCCAAAATCAAAGAATTAGAATAATTAGAAAACTTTGTACAAACACGAAGTGTTGCGAAGTTAATTTGTATGATGTCCTTAATAATTGATTTGATACATATTAAAGGGTATATTTTATTAATTTCGCTCTAAAATAAATTATCAGTTGAGTTTTTCTTACTAAATGGTTCAAGCTTTTTGCGTTTAACCAATGAAATAATTGCATGGAATAGGCCACTCCCACTTTACTGACATGTTTCGGCAACCGATTTTCTTGCGTTTCGGCATTCATACGGGATTCAATATCCAAAATTCAGTCTAAAAACAATTTATTTTCTCCTTTCATAAAATATAAACGTACTATATGTTCATAAATGATGATCTGAAACCAAATTATTTTCCCTTCTCTTTTCGTTTCGGCATATATACACAGATGGTATGTAGCAGTGAAAAAAATAATAGAAATTCTAAAACAAAAAAAACATTTTAAAATAGAAAGAAAAACGCTCGGTTTATCTCTATAGAATACTGGAAAATTACCAAAATCCCTGTTAATTGAATTCTCTTGTTAATTGATTTTTTTTTTTTTTTTTGGGGGGGGGGGGGGGGGTTCTATTCAGTTAACAGGGTTCCACTGTATCCCAATTGCGTTTTGGGGATCAGCACACACTATTTATGGACTAACTAAACTAAGATACCTTCACCTGCTACAAAAATAGAAATCGGAGGGCCTCAAGTGCTAGGCAATTTAACCGTTTATTAAATACTGAATAAACTATTTGTAAACTGGCTATATATATACATTTGTTTTCTACATCTGCCCCCCCCCCCCCCCCCCGCGACACACAAACACACACACAGGTGAATGGACCAGAAATATAATTTATGAAAACGTACTGAGGGCGTGGGTACGTACTGAGAAATATATTATATGAAAACGTACTGAGGCAGGGCTTGCATTTTCACCAGGCCTATCAGCCCAGGCCTGGTAATCAGCTTCAAAACATTTCTGACCAGGCTGATCAGTCAACCTGGTTGCCAATCTGTCGAGGCGGCAAATGCATATCGTCTGCGTTGAACCCAGTTACATTATCGTCTTTAATTTTTGAGGAACGAGTTCCTGAAACGTTTCGAATTAGACCTTGTATATTCCACGGACCGATTTTAGGTCACACAATTTCATATTACTCTCTCATATGGAAACTCGTAAATAGAGAGTAATTGCTTGACTGGACTTTGTTACGTGAAATACTTCATGAGAGGCGAGGGACGTTGTACAAACACGAGTGCGCGAAGCCGCACGAGTGTTTTACAATATAGTTCCTCGCCTCGAAAGAATTATTTCACGTAACCAGTCCAGTCAAGCGATTACTCTGTTTATTATTTTTCATTATTAACAATAATTATATTAGTTAACCCTTTACCTAACGAGATAAACCTATGCAAATCGCAGGGGCGTCATGCTAGGGAAATATCTGGAGGAGGGGCCGGATCGGTAACATCATCTAAGCGGAGCGCCACCATCGGTTGGCGCGTAGCGTGCCCCAAAATTTTGGCAAAAAATGCCTCCCAGATTGCCGGAAATGGCACTTCCCAGGCCTTCACCGAAAATATTGGGGGGGGGGGGGGGGGCGCCAACCCCACCCCGTGCACCGTTGGCATGACGCCACTGGCAAATCGATCAAATTTTAGCTAGATTAGTTCAGTGTTATGTCGTGTACAATGACTATTTCCTATATATACAAACATGTTCAGAGGAATGACCATTGTGGATTGGATCCCCTTCATAATCTCTTTGATAAGACCTTTGGTTCCAATGATTTTTTACAAAGTTCTTCTTCCATCTGCTCTGTTGTTGAGGGTAGAAGTGTTGCTGATCATGCTGATAATTGCGCTGGATTCCTAAAAGCCCGAACGGCACGACAACAGAAGTCGCCTTCTTTCCTTGCTTCCCCTGGATTTAATTCCCTTTAACATTTACTTAGTTCGACTCCAATTGTACCAGCTCTTCATTGATACGATCTAAGGTTAGCTTAGTTGCACAATGTGTCGAATTATTGCATGTATAAAAACAGCATGGCGAGAAAACACAATTCTGCAACTAATAAATCTCATATTTCGACGATCTTCGTGTACAACATCATCGTGATACTCCACAGAATTTATAAAAGAATGAGCAAAGAATATGATACTTTTGAATGAATTACCGAAAACATCCTAAAACGTGATTTTGAATTACTTAGAACCACGTTGTTAAACTTGGCCGAATTTGAATTTGGAATTTCCATGAACGTTTTAGTTTCAACACTTTATAGTAAATACGCTCCGTTAATTACCATTGATCACATATACAATCTGAAAACATAAGCTTAAACAATACAATATTATGCTGAAAGAAAGGGTTTGAGATTAGTAAACATGAAGCTGAGCTAATTACATATACATTTCTTTCACACCCAGACAGTAAGTAAAACTCGTGAAGCCAATTAGGGGGTCGTTTCCAACATCTGAACTGTACAATAAGTGTACAAACTTGGCATTCGAAGATGAGAGTTTTTACCTGAGATTTTGGTAACAAGACATCTACAGGTAGCTAACTAAAACTACCAATAATAGGACAGCCACTATCATCACTGAGAACCCAGCGGTAATAATAACAATAATATTAGTAATAATTATAGGCTAGGGTTAAGGTTTCAGAACATTATTAAGTTTATGCTATGATTATGCCGTTGCCCCCAAACTGAGCTATTTTAAAAACAGTTACGTGGACATATTTTATAGATATCTTAGAAGGACCCTCTCTAGTTCCGCAACTACAATTTTGTGAGTCTTATGTAGTTTTCTTCATCGAGCAATTGGGGTGGAATAATATTGCAAGGTGGAAATGTCCTCAAACTTAAATAATAGGACAGGGTTGAAACAATGAGTTCATTTCCCAGAATGTTCTTTATGTAACTGTATAACAATCAATAGAGTATGCTTTAGCCCCAGGGATGTGGCTAGAGTGTTTCAGCTGGGGGAGGGGGGGAGGGGGGGGGAGGGGGTGGGGGTGGGGTGCCACCAGTGTAAATTCCAACTGTGAGTAGTTTCGGTAGGTGGTTGCACTGTAGCGCTGGGTGATATCTTTTAACCCTTTAACCAACGAATCGCCCCCATCTGCCCGCATAATATGCAAATACAGCTGCTGAAAAAATATTATTTTTCAAAAAATTTCAACAAAACCATATCATGTGACCCCTCTTTGGAACGAGCTCGTCGAGCTCGTTCCAAAGAGGGGTCACATAATATGGTTTTGTTGAATTTTTTTTTTAAAATTTAAAAAATGATATTTAAACTAATGAATTTTGAAATCGTCTGCCTTAGGTAAAGGGTTAAAGTGATTATATATATATATATACACATGCTTATGAACCCTTCTGAAAATTTTCTCTTGTCCTGAAACGGAAAAAGCATCATTTATAATGTGTCTAGGTCAGAAAATTTACCGAATTAATGTCAGAGTCGAAATTTTGAGGCCATGTCAATTTTAGAGTAGGAAATTTGAAACTCAAATTTCCAGTTGGAAATAAAAAATCAAAATTTCTCATCATTAGTTGGAATTTTAATATTTTTCATTTTTCATGAACAATGTTAATTTATTGAATTTCCAACTATTTGATTTTTGATCTCGGAATTTCCAACTATTGAAAAAATACTCCTAGATGGGGGGGGGGGGGGGGGGGGGGTGAGACCCCCCCCCTGTCGCCACATCCCTGCTTAGCCCTTATCTGACTGTTATTCTTCATTTAACATCACATTGAATGGATATTAAATGAAAACAATCTTTCGAAATGAAATAACAAAAATGTAGGGACCCAAATAAGAAGAGAACATGACGGATTTTTTTTTTTTGCAATTTAATAGGAGAGTACCCGTGTTGGCGGTATGTTTATTTGGATCCCGAAAGTATTTGCGCCTCATAAACGAGGGCTATATGTGTACAGTCGGGGCCAACATTTTCGATATCTGACATTTTTCCACGTTTTTACACTTCACCTTTTCATATGCGCATTTGAATATGCGCAGACCTGTCGACTGGCAAACTGATTTCGAAAAAGGCCACCGTCTTCTTGCAATTTATGAGAGTGGGCCTGTAGGCACTCTCCCATAATAAATTGCAACAAGGCAAAGACATGTGAACAAGTTTTGATAATCAAAAATAATTCAGTACTCTATCAGTTAAATAAATTCAATACTACATTTCTGGTAACCTATATCAGCTATGGTTCACTTGTAACATCGATCCTGTTTTACCATCTCATCCACGATGTTCCCAGTATTTTTATCATTCTTAACACGAACACGCGTGTATTATAGAGAATTGGGTAATAATGCAGAAACAGAAACGGGAGTGCAGTAACACACATGAAGCACCATAATATAAGCACCATAATATAAATAAATGAAGGTGTTCTAAACATACGCCAACAAAAATCGAATCCCCTCCTCCAAGGATGATACAGAACTTGAGCAACAAACTGTATGTGAAGGTGAAAACAGTACGTCCACCATGTACTGGTCACTTTCCGCGTGTGGGAAATATTTTCACGGACGCACTAATATTAGACTCCAAACACCGATTATAGGCATAATTATCAAAAATTTAATTAATGAAACACCGGGTACAACCCAGTGCTTCCTTAACTGGTAGAGTGCTGGAAGCCCATATTTGGGCTTTACTCTGAGGTGAAGGTACTGCAACTTGAAGACTTCATACACAATGGATGTGTTTCGTATTGTCTTTGAAGTGATATTATTTAGTCTGTAGGGACTTGTCTTGTTACAATTTACGGGAGAATGCCTGTAGGCTCTCTCCCATAAATTGTAACAAGGCAAAGACATGGGAACAAATTTTGATGGCCAAAAATAATTCAGCACTCTACCAGTTAATTAAAATTTTGATGATAATGATTTATATTACCTGGTCAACATTGCTGCCCACGCGAGGATTACGACCGGCGACTGTACTGCATGTAGGAACTTGTGTATAATCACAGATTCCAATGCGTTCAAGAATATGTGTTAATGTCTTGTACCTATCAATTCAGAAAGGAAGAGGTAACCTCAATGAATATGATCTGATCCTGCAATTACCGCTGTGCTTCAGCAGCTTGCAATGGCTTAAATACCCAACCACGTGCTACCATAGAAACCTTACTTTCCCATACAAAATTATCAATCGATGTGACAATCGAAATAATAATTGAAAATAACAAATTGCATACGGTCTCGAAATCCCAGTTCTGAATCAGAGAGGTTAAGCTGATGAGAAAGAACGGGGCAACCGCTCTGGGTATATCTACACCCATGGGATACCGCCTGGTGTGGCATTATCCAAGCTGAGTGGGCAGACAGAAAATTCCATTATTAACGACAAAGGGGTAATAAACCATCTGCAGAATTTCTAGGAACCATTCCTGGTTATGTGAGTAAAGAAGCATGCCATTATGAACATGGGCGTCAGATTTTATGGAAATCCAAATATCCACATTGATGGAGTTATATTCTAAAATGAACTCTAGAAGATATTGAGGGTAGTCTGCATTACCTGCGTCTGTCCGTCCGTCTATCCATTCTTCCAACCGTCTTTCTAAGTATGTAACTAACTCCCCGAATAATAGTTCGATCATACATTTTTATTTCTGAATTATTCTTTGTATACGGGGCTGGTACTTTTCTGTGATTTCCATACCCTAGTCATCGTGCAGTGCTTAGAGAGCAGATTTTACTATCCAGGGAGTGGAGGGTGTCAAAATATTTTTAAAAAAGTGTAGGTAGGGGTGGGTGTGCATGAAAAGTGTGGAAAACAAAAGAAAAACAAAGCGCATGGAAAAGTTTGTATTTTATTTCTTTCGAACCCCCACCCCTGATGATAAAGCTTTTAATCTGAAATTGACCACAACCATATACCCCGAACCATCCGCCATAACTCCGAGCTTTCTCGGCCGCAAACCGAAGCTTTGCCGGTGCAGCTGTTTTCGATAATAAACCACGGTTCCACTCAAAACTGCATCGGCTTGGGTACACATACTACATATATAGCATAGCATAGAAAGGTAAATAGTAGTTGTGACGCATGTGCGTCGCTTTGGGTATGTAGTATGGGTATGTGATGCAGGACTGATGGATGGGTGAGAGTTTTATCGAAGCATTTCCCCGCGTAACGTTTGTCGTTTTCAATGACGCCGAGTACGCGTTTAATAAACGTGTAATAAACACAGAACCATACGCGCATGTCGTTCTGTGTATGATCGGGTCAGGATATGTCAGGCTTCTCGTACAGGAGTGACGGGAGTAAGGATCACAGATAATACTACGTCGCTTAGTAATAAGTACATAGAACGACACGCGCGTGTGAATGTCATAATCGATAGAGCACGGATGTCAGTACTGAAGGATAAAACGAGAGGTCACAACACGCGTATCGTTCTGTGTTTATTACACGCTTTCACGTTTATAAAAACAATTATTAGAAAGACACTCAGTAATTTCTTTGACAACAATCAACGAAAAGAACACATTTTATCGCCAAGCAAACTTGCATACGCATACTCCTCTGTTTGTTCTGGATATTCATTACCACCTTCATATATCGACTCTCTTTCTTTTTCGCTATTTTCGTTCACATTAAGCTCGCCATATCTTTCAGGTATAGATATTTTATTACGTTATTTCGCAGTCCGTTCAGTTTCAGGTGATCAATCGTCTGCTCAATGATTTCTGTTCATTTCCACATGGGCGAGTGTTGCTGTAGTCTGGATTTCATTGAACAGGCGTGCAATAAAATGCTTTTCACTTGGGGAGAACCAGAAATCGCGAACATGACCGATTTGGTTATGCGGTGAAGTGTAAACTAGATTTGTTCTGACGACTGATAAGATATTCCTAGGCTAGAGGGTAAAAGTATACGACTTTTGGTCGTTTGTGGTATTCTAATAACTGGTTTGTAGCATCCTCCCTATATTTAGCGGGCCTGTAATTTTAAAAATGGGCGGGGAGCAATAGTGGCCTGCCTTAAATGAACTTAGGGGGCCATTTTTGGCCCACCTTAATTTGACACAAGGAGAACCACTGAGATCTGTTCTTGAGATTAGTTATTTTACCATTTTTCACCATCTTAATGTTTGGGTTGTGCATATAGAATCTAATGTAGGTTTGAAAAATGCAATAATTTCTTGCAGAACATGTCAGGATTTCTACCTGAATTATGTAGTACAATTGTTTAATGTTCGATAGTTTTAGTGCATTACACCATAATAGCAGTTGCACAATACAAACATAACGAATAAAAAGCCATAACAAATATAATTTATCATATGACTTGTCCGTTTTGTTCACTTTAAAACATTAGATATTTTGTTTCCATATTAATCAGTGATAAATAAAGCCTTCCGTCAATTTCATTGGTCAGTTTCAAAACTAGACAATTTGATTGGCTGAACAAAATACAACTGAGCCACATTTTCATAATTTGCATAATTAGAGTTGAGGCTTTCATTGGTCAATTTCAAAACTGGACAATTTGATTGGCTAAACAAAATACAACTGGGTCACATTTGCATAATTTCAGTAGGGAGAATTTACGTTATCTGTCCTATTTAGGGTGGGTTATATTGTATTAATCTTTTACCTACAAGAAAAACGCCATTCATTTTTTTTTACATTTTCACTTTTTGCTTCCAAAACATAGGTTATGACCCCTCATTGGAACTAGCGTGTCGCGCTCGTTCCAAGATGGGGTCATAACCTATGTTTTGGAAGCTAAAAATGAAAATGTTTAGTTATACGAGAATGTTTTTTCCAAGTGCCGTCTGCAACTCAAGTTAGGTGATGGGTTAAAAAGTCGTCATACTAAGTGACTAATTTGTGCGTGTGTGTGTCATATGATAAATAGAATATGAAATGAGTGTTTTTCTCATATAATATTTATGAAACTCGTCCGAATTTTCCGTTTGGGCTCGCCAGAGGCTCGCCAAAACGGAAAATTATTAAACTCGTTTCATAAATATTATGTGAGAAAAACACTCATTCCATATCCTCTATGTATAATATAGAGCACTAATAACTTTTTCCCTTAACAATGGGTCTCGCCAACAGAAGAATGACCAGATCATGCTAGAAATAATATTAATCGATTTACTATCACAGTTTGTCAATATATAATAGTGAGCAAAATAACTACCAGTTAGTCTCTGTGAGACTCCTACACCTGGCCTCCCGCTCAAGCCGGGGGCCTGGCATTGTGGTCTCACAGAGACTAGCTATCAGTTAGCTTTTCCGAAAAGTGTGCAATCACATACAAAGATGGGCGATATAGATCACCGCTAATGACCAAAGTTCACTTTCGTTGCTCTCCTTGTATGCGCAAGAAGGACGGTTACCGCTCTCGCAAATGTTAGTTCAGGACGGCACCCGAGAGCGAGAGCAGTTGTCTTCCTTAAAATGGCAGGATTGATTTAGTGAACAATATTTTGTAGGTAATCACTGGTTTTATGAGAACATTAACATGCTGGTGAACAAGACGCTGACTGTTTCGAATTGTACAGGTTTCGATTTTAGCATAGAACTTAAAAACCTAGAGCAAAGTGCCACAACATCTCGGGAACATATCCAGCAAACACACCTTCCTCCAGAAGTGGTGCCGAAAATACTGAAGAGTGCAAACGTGATTTATGTGTACAGGAATCCGAAAGACGTTGCTTGGTCATATTACAACTTTAACAAAGTTGTTTTGAAATACGAGGGTACATTTGAGGACTATTTAGAATGTTTCTTGGATGGAAAAGGTAAGATCAAATAGTTTGTCGTATGCTCAGTAAAGTATACTACGATATTGTTATTTGTGTAGATATTTACACAGTTTTACATTTGATTTGATAATGTTCCAGTACCTCTTCGTCAGGTATTGCCAAAGATTCGTCACTGGGAGAAACACCGATTATCACGAATATTGAAGTGAGAACGGCCTTCTCATACGCAAAAATGCATATGTGTGACCATTCGTGTTAGGAATCCCATAATGCAGTTTCCAGTAGAGAGTGACGTCATTTTCGGGAATCCCATCATACGGCATATATCCGCCGGTAAACTATCCCGCAAGTCATTTTGCCGCTGCGACAAATAATCAAGACGACAAAATGCCCCGACGACAAAATACCTAAATTGGATAAAAGGAAATTGGAGGAACGAGAAAAATGGACAGGTGACATTATAATTTTCTCGTGGTTCATAGAATAGCGAGAAAATATTGTCTCGCCGGTGCGTGAGTGGTTAAGGTGTCGGCGTATTTTTTTTTGAATACGCACGAGTTTCCCTGTTCACTCCAATTGGTGAACTGCGCACGGAGCGCTGTACTGTTTTATTGGGTGACTGGTTTATTAATCATTTCTAGACAGTCCCACTCGAGAAGCTGAAGTCTAGTTTTATCTTCGTTAAAACATGTTTATTTGCAAGCATCAGTGTCGGTCCGAACACTGCCTCGTGGTAGCCTCGCACTCGACGTCGAACGCAGGTTTCCATGGGTTTTCTCCCTCGGGGTTTTCTCCTTGGTTTTTCCTGTTCGGCCAGGTTACTGCAAGCGAGGTGTCTGATAGTATTAAGTACTATTCTTACAATTCATCATAATTTATTGTTCTCTTCGTCCTATTATCAACTTATTAAAGCTTCTACGCAGTCTGTCTAGTGGCAAATATTTTTTGCTGTTATTTTTATTTACCCTGTAGCTAAGGTTAGACGTGGGGGCGCGGTGGCTCAGTTGGTAGAGGTGCAGGCTGCAAGCCGAGAGGTCCTCGGTTCGAATCCCACCTGCGGCACCCGCGTTGTGTCCTTGGGCAAGACACTTCACCCCGATTGCCTACATGGGGGCACGATGACGCTGTGTACTGAGGCGTACTGCACGTCGATGGTGCGCATGTCTTCAACCAATCTAACCCTGCCTGTGCTGCGGTGCAGAGTTCAGAGTTACGATGTTGGAGAGCTGACAGCTGCTCGTCGTTGCTCGGTGGTTCTCTCCGGGTACTCCGGCTTCCTCCACCCGTAAAACTGTCACGGTCACGATTAGCCATTGTGCATAAGTATGTGACCTTAAACACCAATAAATAAATAAATAAGGTTAGACGTGATTTTTTATTTTGTTTAATAATTACCTTATTACAAAATTACAATTTTCACCCTAAAAGTAGTGTCCATAAACCTTGTTTTGAGGCAAAAATAGAATTTTTGTAGTTAATGTTAGGCTAGATTATCACAATGCGAATATTGTTGATAAAAAAATTTCATAAAATACTAATAAAATAACAAGCAATAGGCCTACCAGGAAAATTAGGGTTGTCTTACTTGCCCGGTTGCTATCATTTCGGTAAAATGTGTGAAAATTACGAAGATCAAAGGGAGACGGATTTTAATCAGTATCTAGCATGTTTGTTTGGTTAACACATTTCGTGTTTATTACCAACAATCAACCGGATACGTAAGACAAACCACATTTACCCATAAGTGCATTATATTAACCAATTGGACAGTAGAGGCCGCTTGTCCGGATCAGGAACACGAAACGCTATCATTTAATTAAGTTGGATGGCTCCTGTGTTAATGTGTGATATACACCATCTAATATTTTCAACGTGCAGCCTTAATTTGTAACGAAATGCCCTCCATGGAACACGCAGGGTTAATATAAGTTCGCTTGGGAGTCTTGGCTCCCTAAGTGTTAATGAGAGTGACCAAGTCCTACTTGGTGATGATTCTCTGTCGAATAAACTTTATTGAATATAAAAGCTGTTTCCGAGTTCTTGTTAAAGGGGCAGCTGTACTATTAAATTATGTTACAATATTCGATAGTAACACTATGAAAATTCTTTTAAAGGCACGATTATGTAATCGTGGTATTTTATTACTGTTCCTATTGAAATTGCATGAAATTGCATAAGTGCAATTGACCTACAGAATCGCGGCACATATGGTGCAGAAATAGAAAACGAGACACGAAAACCAGACAATAGTCTGCCCTGCAGTAACCTCACCAAAGTGTTTCGACAGAATTTGCTAGTATAAACCTGACCCGCAGTAACCCCATCAGAATGCTGTTGGCAGAATTTAGTATTGTATACTGACCCGGCCTAACCTCAACACACCCAGTATAGCTTTCAGCTCTGAGAATTGTGGAAGATAGCACGTTCGATTGACGTCACAGAATGACTCCCTAACCTTTAAGATAAATCCGACGATTCAGATAACACACAGATAAATAGCCACCAACAACCTGTCAGTGTCATTTTGATACGGAAATTCATGCTGTTAGCACAGGATGTCCCCACTATCCCAGTATGGAAGCGAGGGGTTAAGAAATGCCTCTCCGCCATCTTGGGGTATAGGTGGTGTTCTATGAAGTCACGTCCCAATCTGAATATAAACCGACGGAAAGACCCGAGTCTTGACTTCTCTCTGGTCTTTCTTCGTGTACAGAAGTCACTCTCCTATTTTCGTGGAAGAACGCTGCCGAAAGCTGCCTGGCCAAACAACAGTTCCAGACACAGAACGCGATGAGAGCGATGCGATAGTTTCGACTTAGTCTCATTTCGCATTTGATATTTTTATAATTTTACCAGAGAAAGAGAATTTTAGTTCACAGTTTAACTTGTAGGAACTATACTTAGAGTTTAAATAAAAGTGTAGGAAACTGTAAGTACATTTTATGTGTTTTTGAATTCACCCTTTTGCTACGGCTGCAGTACTTCAAGAACTACTACAGACTCCACAGAAGCTGGTTGCCTTCTTGATTGAACATTTGAATTGTCCTGTGGCCATTTGCCACGATTGAAGTCCTAACCCAAATCCACTAGACGATCATTTTTCTGGGGTACTTAACCCTGCTATGCCACAAAATTGGACTTCCCCCAAATAATGAATATGACTCTTCCATTTGCTGCCATTGAAGTGACATGGAAGATACCACCAGGGGGTGGGGGGGGGGGGGGTTTACGGGGTTAATTAAACATTTCGTTATAAATACTCTAACATCTAGTACTGCAGTCCATGAAGTTAAGTAGGCCAATTTCTCCAGCTAAAAATATTCTTTTGAAATGTTCAATTGAATTGTCTATATTTCTGTATTTGGGTGCTAACTTTCCCCCGGCACTCAACTGTGGATTTCTGGAATGATTGTTCTTTTTAAATAAACTGAGATGAAAGCCAATTGTAAACAAACTCAACTTCCTATTCCATCCTTCGATGTAGTTTGTAGTACGCTGTCCGACCGTATCAAAATCAGAACCTAAAACCCCGCTGAAGAGGGCATTTTATTCTCAATAAATCAGTTTGGTTGAAGAGCAACCCAAATCAACTGGGTTGAGTTAATATGAACCCAATTGGGATCATATTCTCTCAACCCAGTTTATTTGGGTTGCTTGTTAACCCAACTGATTTTAGAGTGTAAAATGAATGTTCCGTCACAAAAGTAACTTTAAGCACATGACATATGTCGAAGGTTGTTTTCTGTTCCAAAGATCAGTATGTTATTGCTGTAACCATCACATGTTATTAGATATTGAATGGAAGTTTCAACGCGTCAGGGGCGCCCAGGGACGATGTGGGATTGAAATCCCTTGCGAACCTATTAACTGAATTTGCTTATGGGGCCATAACAGACGGAAGTGAGGGCCAAGCATCTTGTTGGTTTGGGTGTGTTCACTGATGGTAGGGTAGCATTGTCAAGCCCCCGATAACCTCGAACTGGAAGGTAACTGGGAATTGTGCATGACTACAAGACATTTGCTCTGGTATTTTATTTGAAAACATTGGGATATTTATGGTAATACTGAAATAGCAGTTTGATGGTTTGTTTTGGAGAGAAGAGAAAGAAACCCAAACAAGTCGCTGGTTTGGGAGCAGCCCCAGCATATTATCCGTAACCGTTATACAAAAGTAAAAAGTCCACCAAAGTGTGTTTTTGATAGCTGGAAGTCACCCATCAGCCATTAACTGGTAGAGTGCTGGAAGCCCATATTTGGGCTTTATTCTGAAGTGCAGGTACAACAACTTGAAGGCTCATATTCAGTGCATGTGCTTTGTATTATCTTTGTAATGATATTATTTAATCTGTAAGGGTTTGTCTTGTTACAATTTATGGGAGAGTGTCTATAGGCACTCTCCCATAAATTGTAACAAGGCAAAGACATGTGTACAAGATTTGATAGTCAAAAATAATTTAGCACTCTACCAGTTAAGGGAGAGTGTCTTTTGAAAAATAAAACACACACATGAACAATCATCAACACAGACAAACATATATGGAACAGACTGTAGCGTGTTTATTTTGCATATCACTTATTAATTACCAACGACCACCCGGGTAGGTGAGACTAACCCGAAATCAGATTTCGTCATGGTTAAATTATCAAATCCCCTTAATTGTGTCTACATAATCTATGTGGGTATTTTTTTTTAATTTTTAAACACGACCAGAGATGCTCGTGTGTTGATAACTATTTACTCTGTTGATAACTATCTACTGAAGGTACATTTCAAATGTTACAATTTTGGCATTGCTAATTGAGCAAACTACTTTTCAAAACGCATCAATGTGCAAACCGAAAAAATCAAGAAAATATGAATAATGTGGTATATTTTCCACGGCAGTAGATAATAGCAGTAATAAGTACCCGTTAATTCTGAAAAATGTACTCAGCTGCGCAGCTGAACTTGAATTGTCTTCACTGGTTCTTTATACTAACAAGTACTCTTCTATTCTCGGCCAGGTCATCTGGTGCACCAATCTTTATATAGGGGGCCTAGAGGATAGGTTCGATTTCCCGGTGCAGAACCGGGAATATCAGGTAAAATATACCATATTACCCCCCCCCCCCCCCCCAGTTTTATAAACTGGGGCCCTATTTAATAAATTTATATAAAGGGCGTACTTTTATAATACGAGAAT
Source organism: Pictodentalium vernedei (assembly GCA_031216915.1). Lineage (NCBI taxonomy): Eukaryota > Metazoa > Mollusca > Scaphopoda > Dentaliida > Dentaliidae > Pictodentalium > Pictodentalium vernedei. The sequence goes on from CM062292.1 coordinate 114,934,043, forward strand.
GGATAATTCCCACCCCTATTTATCTGATAACACCTAATGAGAATTCAAAATTTACTTATTATAATTAACTACCCCAACCCAAACCACATTTTGTAATGGGCGGCCCAATTTAATACATGGGTTGGGGTGGAGAACCAAAAAATGGAATACCGGGTAATACCCGTGGAAGGCCGACTTTATATTTTTATTTTTATAGTCTTTGGGGTAATTTTATTTAACACACACATATGATGATGATGATGATGATAAAAGGAAGGAATAACTTCTCCACTTCCTTAACTAAATATACTGAGGCACCTCATCTCAGATTTTAACAAAATTGAGCGAGGTATCTCCTCTCTGTATTCCTGGAATGGTTCTTTGGGGAATAAATTCCCACCTGGACCATCCAAATTAGGGAGAGGGCATCTCCCTTAGTAGTGTATTTAGTACAGGGAAAGGGAATTTCCCTAAAAATGGTAGGGACTAAGGACTTACAGGGGAGGGAACCCATAGAGCCGCTCAGTGTTTTCTTTGGTCAACCTGAGCAGCTGTCCTAGGGGTACCCTCCTCCTGTTAGCAAAAAGTCTCACTACCTCTCCCAGATACATGGGGCTACCAATGGTGAGCCTAGACTGCCTAGAAAAGTACGGACAGTCAGACTCAAGCATCAGTCTGTCCAGCGGAATATGCTGGACGCCACCCCACTGCATCTCGGAGAAGGAGTAACACTGGGGGGCTAATGCTGAAGTGGGTATTGGGGAAAAGTCCAAGCCAACGCCTGACTGTCTCCCCATCCCCACTAAAGCAGTGCAAATGAAGGCACTGCCCCCGGCTCTCATTTTCCTGTAGGATCTGGAGGGCCTTGCAATGGACATCGCTGCCCATTGCATCTTTTGCCGACCCCCTCAGATGCAGGACAAGGGGCTTATTAATGTGAGCCATGCGGACCAGTCGCGTGAAAACCTGATCCTGGATAGACCAGGTCCCCTCAGGTTCCTGACGATACAGCTCGATCTCTCCCAGGGCAGAGGCATGTGGGAGCAAGGCAGAAACTACCCTCACAGCCTCTCCCAACTCCATGGGAGAGTAATCTTTAATGTGGCGAGGATGGCGCCCGATAGTAATCTTTACTATCAGATCTCTCCTATCAAGTTGGGATATGGTGGGATACGTAGGAGGGTCTCAATAAACAGCTACGCCTCCACGTACCGGAATAGGTATCCTATATAATAATAGGATGTTCCCTTTTTGGAATCAATTTTTGCTAGCAGCCATATCAGCACTCTCCAGTGTAACAGACCTGCTGGTGTAACAAGACACTGGAGCTGTGTCGAGTGGGGTGTAAGTGGGGTAAAACCCTGGTGGCTCTCTATGGATCGCATGCGATCCACAAAAGCAGAGGAGACAGGCAATAGGAATTTGTAGTTCAATGAACTCCCCATTTACCTGCTCCAAAAGATCCACCAAGGGTTTACCCAGGGGGGCAACCATTTCTTCCAGGGTGGAAAAAACCTGTTCTGGAGAGAAATGGTGCTCCCTCTTAGGCCAAACTTTCCACATTGCGAGGGGCAGATGTTGTTTCTCGCAATGTTTCCTCAGCTGCCTGGTGCTACCTTGACAGCTGGGGATGGAACAAACCAAGTCCAAGCCACGCCGTTTTGGTGGCTTGTCCAAGGCTTGTGGGTTCAAACCAGAGGGAGGATCTTGAGACTTCCCCACTGGTAAGGTCATGTCTACAGACAACGGGGGGGGGGGGGGGCGGGGGAGGGGGGATCTCCCTAGCCTGAGGCTTGGCCTGAGGTCTTCCCGTAGGACGGGAGGACTGGGACCAACTAGTTTGGGCCCTAGCAGGTTTGCTTGGACCCTCCCTAGAGGTGGAAGGAGTCCTCGTCGTACGAGGGCCCCCTTTAGTAGCCGAAGACTTAGTCCCTCTTTTAGAGGCACTTACAATCTTCGGCCGGGTTCCTAAATAAGAAGGAGCGGGAGCAGCTGCAGAATGAGTGCTGCTCTCTGAGTCTTTGGGTTTGGCTCCCACAGTGTGGGAGTCGGAAGACTCCACCAACTTATCCGCCACAGAGCGGACCCTTTGTAAGTTGGGGTCCGTCTTTAAACGAACATCCCTACAGGTTGCAAACGGGGAAGGTGTTTCCTCCCCCGCCCTCCACGACCTTTTGAGGCTGTCGTCTGAACTGGACATGCTACAAAAAATAAATAAAATCAAGGACAGGTTGAATTCAAATGAACTTTTCAACCTGGCCTTATTACTGTTCACACATTTTCCATGAAACCAATCCAAACAATAATCACACTGAATCATTAAGGGGACGTCCAACCTAACTTTGGTCAAATTTCATGTAATTTTCTTTCAAGTCTAAAAAAGGCCCAAAATGAATAACCCCAATAAATTATATACCAAAATGCTTGGAATGAAACATAGAACATGTGGAAACTGAAATTTGCCATGGAACTGCTGCCATGTGTAAATAGCACCACCTGAAAGTCTGCTATGGCATAAGTAAGAGAACAAAATTTTTACAATAAAATACCTCAAAATAAAATAACAGCTGTATTCTATAAACATTTAAGTACATACTCGAAGAAATCTTTTCCTAATTCATGAAAGTAATGAAGATTGAGACCAAATGTTATAAGTGGAGTGCTCACTGATTGAAGGCAGACATTTTCTTTTGTTTATGTTTTGATTTGGGGAGTTCAACAAAGGTCAACTTGAAGGAGTCCAGCAGAAGAAGTATGGAAGGACAAAAGAGTGTCTCCCAATATCAAGATGTATGTGTTACTGTAATGGTTTGGAAAGAAAATATGATATTCTCCTATGTAGAATGCACTGCAAAGTCATACATTGTAGTTGAATAAATATATTTACAAACCCCTTGCACTGTAACCCCTTTTATCCCATGCATCAATTTGATAGTGATTAAATTGTTAAATTTGTCTGGTTTATCAATAAGTACATTAGCTTTGTTTAACTCTTGGACACCAATACACTCATGATATCTGTTGGAGAAGAAATAAGGGTAACTGTAACCTGTCACTGCAATAAACCATCTAACGTACTTAAAAGTACATTGTTATTCAAAACACATCAAATCAATCTTTCATAACCATTATTGCATGTACTTTCCCCAAGGAGGCTTACTGACATATTGAGATCAGAAGGGCACATCCAGAGGGTCTCACATATTTTTTTCAAGAACGCAGTACACAAAGCAATCCCCAAAAGATGACAAGTGAGCTCCATTTGACACAGAAAATTTGGGGGGGTGGGGGGGGGGGGTGGGGCTCTCTGCCTTGTATGACTCTACCTCCGGCACTCAAGGCATATGCCTTTTTTCTCAAAGTTTAACTCTTTTTTTTCTTTTTGAAGATCCTGGCCACACATGTTCCAAACACTATCAGACAGGTAAACCTCCAAATTAGTGTATCTGCAAAAATCATGTTACATTGCAAAACATTCTTTTTAGAGTTTTAGTTCTGGACCTTTCATGCTTCTTACTTCCAACTATAACACTTAATTTATCGATTCATGGGTGAATAGAAAAGTCCTGCCATAATCAACATTTTGAGTTCCATAAGCCTTCAAAACAGCTCCAATAAAAGTGTCAAACATCAGATTGGTGGCTTTATACAGAATATTCATTAGGTTGTTGCTTGATAAGTAATAGGAACAAAATCTTCACAAGAAAATTCTGCAGCAATACAATTGAGGGTATTAGCAGGCACTCTGCAACAAATTGTAACAAATCAACTAGTTATAAACAAAATTTTCTAACTCAAAAGAGTGAAAAAGTACCACAACTCTGAAAAAATGTGGGAAGAAACACATGCTACAGCAGCTACACAGGCATTGTTTCTCCATGATGCTCGATCACAAAACCAAATATCCTTCAAATTGGAGTAGCAATGGTTGAGATACAAGGGGGAATGTTGGTACATGCAATGATGAATGGGTAACACTAAGATTAAGAGGACAGGGGGTCACCACTGCACGGCCCTAGATGCACCTTTGATTTTCCAACTTCCACTAAGTTCCAGGTCTGGGGCATAATAATCGCAACACACCCAACTTATCAGTTCATAATTTCAGTTAAATAAAAGAAATTATCAATTTGAATTAAATAATAGATGATGTAAAAATATTTGGCTTCCTTCGCCTTCTCGTACTATTTAATTACCACAAACAATATCAGTTTGATGCCGACAAACGAAACTGAACGCATGTGGTTTGATTAAAAAGTAACTCGGCATGAATAATGAAGAAATTGCGAATATTTCGTGTATTTCATTTATTTAAAAGCCAATTGCAGCTAATATTGACCGTGCATTCGATAATTCGTTTCGGTTTTGACCACACGGCCACGCTGACACTCCGTGACAGCGGTTATGTTTATTGTGATATGCAAATTGGGGGATGGTTTCCGGTGAAGGAGATTTGTCACATTTGTCAGTGTAAAACGATAAAAAAAAACACTGATCGACGCTTGTATTACTATGGTTGGTTGGAAGAAAAAACTAAATTCTCAGCATCGTCCAAGCGCACCTTATTTAAAAGCACGAATGCATCATTTTCAACCCATCTTCAATCGGTCCTTTGCAGACATCAAACATACCCGTCTTCAAATTCCATGGTTACTAGGACGTAAATAACTTCGCAGCGACAGGGGGAAATTAACACACTCAATATAGTTCCAGGTCACTTGGAATATACTTCGTGAAAAATTGATTTCTGAAGCATTCTGCTTACTTTGTTATGAATATTGCCTTATTTTATGTGTATCGTCCCGATTTTATACACTCGGTTATTTTTTTTAGAAGTGGTTCATGTTGTCTTTCTAGTGCGCAATAATTCAGATTTTTTGTCAACAAAAAAGTTCAGACGGCCTGTAAACACGAGAGGGAATTTCGAACCATATTTTGCAGTTATGACATTAACAGCTCAAGTACTTGCTGTCACCTGTTTGCAAATACGCTCATACATTGTCTCGAACAAATAAAGGGCGTGATCACGTCCTTGCATTCTTACGATTGCCCAAATTGAGTATTTCTGCAAGAACCACATCGTAATCACATGACCGGAAAAACATCGTTGAAACATGGCCACATCCGGAACATCAAAAATTTGTGTTGATGTTATTACATTCAAACGTCAAAACCCACCAGAGTGTGTGTCAAAAAATGCTTTCTCCGAGTCTGTAGTATGTTATCATTATATTGAGGACAAGGCTTTCGAATTACCGATTATTTTGTGGTTTTACCGGTTCGTTACTTATGCCATTTGCAAATTAATCTTCTTCAAAATCATAAAATTCACTTTTTTTCCTGAAAAAAAATATATGTACCTTTTCTATGCACTTTACTCATTATTTTGATATATAATTTGCCCTTCCTTACTTCTCTTATCTGTTTCTGAGGCATTGGAAAAAATGTCAAAAAATTGACCAAAGTTAGGTTGGACGACCCCTTAAGGAACCATCATTGCGTTTTCTGCATAAACAATACAACGGGACTGGAGAGCCCCAACTTGGCGACAAAGATTTATGACGTTCCACCCAAGGGGGAACAACTCTGTCTCGACACAATTTAATTCTGTCATGATTCACTGTAACTGACTTGAGAAGCTGAACCCAAAACAAATAAGATGAAATACACTGACTGATAATACCAGGTCCTTTCCAAATAGGATTCATTTTTTTAGCCTGCCCAACTTTACCTCCAGAATCAAGGATATACACAATGCCTCCTTCCTTGAACTTCTGAACTTTCTTTTTGGAATCATATTGTTTTTTTTCATTACTTTTTGTTGGATTTTCAATTCATTACGGGCCAGTTCACGTGCTGCCCTCATTGAGTTCTCTAATTCAACAACATATTCTGACTCATTCTGAATAGATTCTTTTGGACAATGCCCATATACTAAGTCTGATGGTTGGAAAACCTCCCTCCCCAACATCAATTTGTTAGGAGTATACCCTGTATGGCGGTTAACTGCAGAACGTAACGCTCCTGCTAGTTGAGGTATATAAAGATCCCAGGAGGATTGTTTTTTACCCACATAGCACCTGAGAGCATCCATCAGGGTTCGGTTAACAGTTTCGACTTGTCCATTGGAGGAAGGACGGTATGCAGTCGTACGGGCCTTATGTATTTGTAATAATGCACAAACTGACTGGAAAAGATGGCTTTCAAAAATAGATCCCCTTTCTGTATAAATTTCAAAAGGGCACCCTAACCTTGAAAAGACCTCATTTACCGCAGCTCTGGCTGTATCCTCTGCAGATTGTAATGCCAGAGGTATACACTCCACCCTCTTGGTAAACTGGTCTTTTATGACCAAGATATACTCATTTCCTCTTGGGGTTTTCGCCAATGGGCCCAGAAAGTCCAGGTGTACCTTTCCATTGGGCCACCTGAATGGTAACATACCATTTGATGTTTAGCATGGCGTGATGATTTTTTTCTGTCTATTACATTTTGGACAGGACTTGACAAAAGACTCAATGTCAGAAGCCAATCTCGGCCAGTAGTAACGTGATTTAACTCGTTCTGTTGTTCGAGTGACACCCTGATGTCCCGCAGCCGGCACATCATGGTTAATTGTCATCATTTCATTTCTAAGAGAAAAGGGCATCACTAACACTTTTTCGTTATTTTTCTTGATTTTATACAAAAGTGGCCCCTGCATGAAATATTTCTCTTTATTTTTCCAAAATAATTTGGCATCCGGGCTAGCTGGAAAGTGTTCATCTTGTGACGGTGACTCGCCTCTTTCAAGCCACTTCAACAGAATTTGTAAAGATGATTCATTCTGCTGTTCCACCCGTAACTTTTCCAATTCCTGGCCCAGGGAATTGTGACTAGACACATCAAGGGTAGGTTGTGAAGAATCTGACATAGGTTTATTCACAGATGCTGGGAAAAGAATCCCTTCCACTTCTATATTTAGTTTAATACTATCATCATGCTCCGTTTCCAGTTTAGCATCCCAGTCTGACAGTCCAAAATGGGATTGGGCAAACAAGGAGGTTAGTGATTCATCTGGGTCCTCCTTCTGCCATCTCAGATGTTGTAATACGTTCAATAGCTGATTTCAACAAACAATTGAATACCGTGGTATTTCCATCTACCTAGGGTAGGTTCAATTCTGTCTTATGAGGTAATGGGACTGCATCGTCCACTTCCTCAAAGAATTGACTCCAATTCTTATGTATTCTTGTACAGTACTTGCACCCCTCGCAAGGAAGCTTATTTATTTTATTTTATTCAGCCTTACATTGGCCACATTTATCCGCCACTCTTGAGAGGGCATCTGCATTCGTGTGCAATGCTCCACGCCTATGTTGAATTTCATTGAAATCGTCCTGACTTAGCTCCTCAATCCAACGGGCAATTTGGCCCTCAGGCTTTTTGAAATTGAGAAACCAAGTCAGGCTACTGTGATCAGTTCTAATTGTAAAATGTCTAACAAGTAACCAGTGTCTGTACTGTCGAGTAAATCTGACAACAGCTGAAAGCTCCTTGCGAGTTGCACAGTACCTGCGTTGTTCAGGGCTGAGACCTAAGCTGCCATAAGCTATCACCTTTTCTTGACCATCCTGTATTTGAATTAGTTCCGCCCCTATTGCTAATTTCGACCCATCAGTGTCTAATATGAAAGGATCTGTTTTATTAGCAAAAGTAAGGACTAGGGGAGATTTAAGGGCAATCTTTATTTGATCAAAGGCTTCTTGCCCCTCTTTCCCCCACCCAAAAGCACTTTTACCTCTTCTAACATAAAGGGGGCCGCTATTGCAGCAAGTGATTTTATAAAGGCCCTATGATAATTTGCTAGGCCTAAAAATCTCTCTACATCTTTGGAACATTTTGGAACTGGCCAATCACTAATAATTTGTGAAGCTGAATTATCTATTTCCATACCATCTGAGGTGACAATTCGGCCTAAAAATTCAATTCCATTTTTTGTTGGAAAAGAATACATTTTTTAGGTTTCAATTTCAATTGGTACTGATGTAGGCGCTCTATCACCTTTTCAAGATTTTGAAAATGATTTTGCACATCAGTTCCTAAAACACAAATGTCATCAAGAAAGGCTAGGGCTATTTCCCAATTTAAACCCCTAAGAACTAAATTCATTACCCTAGAAAAACAACCCGGTGCTCCACACAATCCGAAACTCATTTTCAAAAATTCATATTGCCCATATTTGGTAATGAAAGCTGTTTTATGTCTATCCTCTTTTGCAAGTGGTACCTGGAAATAGGCCTGATTACCGTCAAAGCGGCTAAAGAATTTATTTCCAGTTAAAGTTTCTAAACAATCATCTCTGGAAGGTAATGGGTAAGTATCTTTTTCTGTTGCAACATTAACCTCTCTAAAATCAAGGCACCATCGTACAGCACCACTTCGCTTTCTGATTAGAACGGGGGCAGAAGCCCATTCAGAAAGCGATGGCTGAATAACCCCTGCTTTTAGCATTTCCTCTAACACTTTTTGTTCTTCCCCTTCAAAACAAGCTGGGGTTCTCCTCATTCGACATGTGATTGGTTTTGCATCCCCAGTTTTAATATGATGTTCAAGGGCTGTAAAATGTCCCAAATCATAGTCATGTTTTGCAAAGACCTCTTGATATTTAATCAATAATTATTTTAACTGAATTTGTTCTACTTGATTTAATAGAGATTTTGATCTATTAAACAAATCTTCGAGGTATTCAGGTAGTTCAGTTTCACTACTTTGGTCTTCCATAGTGTTAGAAACTTGACATGTTTCCACTGTTTCGGGCAACATGCCAATTAATGATCCCTCAAATGCTTAACCTATGCAGTAACCTTTTTCAAATGTAATTCATGTTCCTGCATATTTACTATTGTAATCACTGGGTCAGCATTTTCTGAATGAAATGTTCGAGGCATCAAAAAACTGGAATCTGGTTTTGGCTCAATTACATACTCAGGAAGAGATCCATGCAATTTACATTTAATTTGTTTCACTGAGTTTGGAGGAATCAGTATTTTATTTGCTAAAGTAACTCTGTTAGCTTTAGGAATTCCGGAAGATATTAAATTCAGCATAATTTTTTCATTATCTAAATACATGATTTCCTGTTGCAAATCTAAACGGGCATGGTATTCCCGCAGAAAATCTAATCCAAGAATCATTGGAGTATTAATTGGGGCGACATAAAATGTTCTGATATACTTAAATTTCCCCAATTTCATTGATAATGGGCCAATTATTTTTCCAGGAATTGTTTCTAAATCTCTGCCTACAGATTTTACCTGTATCTCTTTGATCACAGGGGGTGAATCCCTTAAAGATTCCATTACTTTATCTGAAATAATTGTCACTTGAGCTCCCGTATCAATTAAAGCATCTAATTTTACATCTTCCAAGATGATGGAAACTGTGAATGTTAATTTATCAGTCAACTGATTTATAATGACTGAATCAGGAATTGTCCCAGAATCAGATGGGACATCTTTGGAAGATTTAGTTACAACTGGACCAGGAGATGCAATTCTTTTAATTTGGCCTGAATCAGTCGGGGCCGGGCCTAGGCCTCTGTGTCCGACCCGCTGACGTTCAAATTTTCTGCTTCGTCACTGAATGTCACCGAAGCTTGAGTTTTACTGGGGTGTGCCCTGAATCAGTTTGCACATTTTCACTCTTTGTAGCTGGTCGATTTTTAGTATTTCCACTTGGACACTCTTGGGCCAAATGTGTAGGAGATCCACATTGATAACAGGTTCGGCGTCGCGGCGAAGGAGAGCGATTCTGATAATGGCTGAATCCCGTACCACGATCCGAACTCTGCGACAATTTAAGTGTCAATTTCGCCACCGATTCAGCTAAATTTGTTACTGAATCTTGCATAGCCTTCATTCCATCTGTAATTGATTTTGTAAAACTGCCAAATTCTGTTACCAGTTTTTTCATTTCCCTGTTATTATATTCAGAAGTGTTCTGAATATTCGGTAGATTAGTTTTTCTAGCAAAATGTACATTTGCATAACTCTCTTGTGTGTCATTCTCAAACTGAGGATGGACGGCCTCTTTTCGGGATAGAGTATCCCGCTGCCTCTGTCCATACACTGCCATAGATGTATGTTGATATCATTTAATTTTATCAATGGCATCTTCTATAGTATTTGGCTTCTGATTAGCTGCAAAGAGTCCTGCATCTTTATCCAAACACGCATGACAAAATTTCATTATGGCCTGGTTAAACAATGTTCTTCAGGTAAATGGCCATATGCTTTTACGGCAAGGGTTAATACCTGATCGGCCCACTCCTCTAAAGACATTCCCGATACTTGCCGGGCTTGTCCCAATTGAATTTGTGCTGTTTCGGGCAGTTCGTACATCTGAAAACGTTTTTCGAGTTTATGCATGAGATCCCAAAAATTCAGTGTGGGATCCTGTCCACTTATCATAGCATAATATTCACTTGCTTTCCCCATCAGACACCAACAAAGGTTGTTTTTGTAATCTCTTTCTGACCAACCCTCCATTTCCGCAAAATTCGTAAATTTTAATCTGAAACTTTGCCAATCAGTATTTCCATAATATTCTAGACCTTTGGGCCATTTCGGAATTCTTTGAATTGCATTTTGTCTAGGTTGGCGTTGATATTGCATATCGCCACCACCCTGATTTTGGTAATTTGGTGGAGGAAAAGCATTTTGTCTCTGTTCATGATAATTGTTACCTCTGTCCCTTTGAGTGTAAAATGGGTAGTCTGGATTTCCTCTATTTCTAGGGTTATCTGGTTGGTAATCAGGATTTGGATTTCGAAAATTTGTCGAATCCCATTGTCTGAAATTTGGGGGACAATTATTTCTAAAATTTTTATTTCTATCCAATCTATTTTGAAAATCATCTACTGCTCTGGTTACTCTATCCAAATTGGAAGGATTACAAGGCAGTGGTGAACTCGTAAAAGCTTGACCTTGATTTGAGTGAGTTCGACCTAATGCAGCCATCATATTTTGTTTCTTTGGTCTGAAATGACCAGACAAAAATTCACTTTTGTCCGATTGAGATCTGTTATTAATATCTGGACCTTTCAATGTTGACCAAGTTGGGGCCAATGTAATTTGTGTGTCATTTTCATGGAAACTAGAACCTTGGCTTCCATTTTGTTTTTGGGAATCCAATGCCAATTCATGGGGCGAAATTGGGTAATTAGATTCATTTTCAATATTTATCTCTCTAATGGATTCTGGATTTTTTGTTACATTGTCCCAGTCTATGGTATCAACAAGTTTATCACCTAATCGTATACAAATTGTACACCTTGAACGAGCGTCGTCGTCATCAAGAAAATGGGGGTCAAAATCTATTAATTTCATAATATTTCTAGTAATTTTAACCTCTGGAATATTCAGGATATTTTCTGCAGTTAAATTTCCCCATTCATTTCTTTTTGACGCTCATTTCACTGCACGTTGATAATTAATACCAGGTAATGTAAAAAAACTCTGAAAATCACAGTGATTTATTTGCAATACATGGGACGGATCATGCCTTTGCAAATTTAACTCATTTTGGTTATTTAATGCCATTTTTAATTTGTTCTACTTTCGGTTTCAAGGAATACTAAAATTTCATTGGAAGATTGCTCAACATGTCGGGAAACCTCGTTGACATAAAAATGTAAACATTGCCAAAAATTGAAAAATTGCTGCAAAATAATTTTCAAAAATGAAAAAATTTTGCTTGTCCATTTTCACAAATCATATTAAAAACGAAATATATGAAACATATGCATGGATGTCCATAACGAAAAAATAATTCAAAGGGATTGAAAATCCCTAGAAAAAAATACCGCGTGGTAATGTCAAAAAAAAAAAAAAAATTCCGTTGGTTTTATTCGAAATATTACTGCAGGTAATTAATAACTCTCTGCGCCAATTTGTGGTATATTTTCCAGAATAGTAGATAAGAGTAATAAGTACCTGTTAACCCTTTACCCAACGTAACGGCCAAAACCGGCCAGCGCTATTCTCAAAAATCGCCAATTAATTTTCACTATTTTTTTCATTTTTTGTCTCAAAAACATAGGTTATGACCCCTCGTTGGAACGAGCTCGTCGAGCTCGTTCCAACGAGGGGTCATAACCTATGTTTTTGAGACAAAAAATGAAAAAAATTAGTTATCCAAGAATTTTTTTTGCAAGTGTCGTCTGCTTTTCACGTTAGGTAAAGGGTTAATCCTGGAAGATTTACTCAGCTGTGCAGCTGAACTTGAATTATCTTCACTGCTTCTTTATACTAACAAGTACTCTTCTATTCCGCGGCCAGGTCATCTGGTGTACCAGTCTTTATATAGGGGGCAGAGAGGATAGGTTCGATTTCCCGGTGCAGAACCGGGAATATCAGGTAAAATATACCATAATAACATATTTTTTCAATTTTGACAAATTTCATTGTGTTTGGTGGAAGCACTGATTTCGCTCCTCGCTTTATCCACTTTACCAGAATTTTTGTTACAAAGGAGTTATGAAACGTTTGCAATGCATTTGTCTGTACTACATAGATTGACCTGTGTGTGGACCTTTCATCTTTCCAACTCTTGTGAACGTGTGGGGAAGGCGAAACTTTCTGTAGTGCTTTGAACAAAAATGCTCTTTTGGGACGTCATGTGATCGGAGCAGACAAATATAACATATCTTGTTGTTCTTAGCAACAGTGCTGAGTGAGATATCTCACTAGCACTGCCCCAACTTGACACTCAATCAAATAACATCATCAGAAAATGTGTTGAAAGGTGTGATAAACAATCAATAATAACATAATACTGAACTACTACCAATAATAATAATAACACGTTGTACGGCCGCTGATTTGTCGCGGCTCTCGGGTGAGAAGGCCTTGGTTACCCCTGTGTTCCCAACTGCCTCCCCACTTCCACGCTTCTTCGACTGTTCCATAGGTTATTGCAAAAGACGTGATAAACTGAATAATGTGTATACTCGTGCCCATAATAGCGGGAGTTTCAAGCTGTGCAACCGAAAAACTATTCATGTGATAATCTGCTTTCTGAAGTCTTAAACTGTCTCTTGCTGTCGTTAATAACTATGGAAGTCTCTACGTGCTTCGTGGAAAACGTGATTTAAACACCTCTGCAAATTATGTTCATTCAGTCTTCTTCTGAGAGTTCCAATAGAAACTACACACAGCATATACACGATGCTTCAAGAACTAACTAAACAAAATTATTATGCCTCACGTTTGTAACATCAGCCATGATTGGTTAATTCGACACCTTCTAAAAGTCATAATACTGGAGTTTTGGGGCAAAACACAGGTACTATCGGAATGTTTTTCCCTGGAGATAAGAGAACGAAAAAAATGTAAGCTCCACTTGCATTGATCAGCGTCGATTGGAATTTCTCAACACCAAACGCTAGCTCTGTGTTCGTTTAACTTTTTTCGTCACCGGTAGACACAAACTTACCAACAAATGGGCATATTCAGTGGGTGTGTTTTCAATTTTAACTGCAAACAATGAATTCAAAAGAATTAGAAATATTAAAAACTCACGTGTTGTTCACCACCTCAGTGAGTCCTGAATATGAGTTATGACCTCAATCAATTATATTTCCACAAGTTTAGTAACCCCCGTCCTCACTGAACCTCCGCCTCAAGTTCAAAATAAATTGTTTCACTCCGCTTAATTCTATCAACTGCCGTCGTCCGAGAAACATGAATTTATATTCCATTAATTTATACCACTTATCACACAAGCATTAACAATGAATTATAACATGAACAGCTGTAAACACTGGCATTTGTTGATATAGAAACTCACAAAGCGACGGCACTTGTGCCAAGTCATTTTCGAAGAGACGTCATTCGTTCGAAATGACGTCATGTTTTTGGATTCGACTACATTGTTGTTACAGGACTGATGGCATGCTGCAGTTAACGCTTAACATTATAACAATGAACGTACTTTTGTTTGGCATAATAAAATAATTAGAACGTTTCATTTCATGTTCTATCGGTCGATAGTACCTGAGTTTCTGTGATTTCTGAAATAAAACCTGAGGCAGCTTCGCTTCGCTGCTTCAGGTTTTATTTCAGAAATCACAGAAACTCAGGTACTATCGACCGATAGAACATGAAAAGAAACGTTCTAATATTATAACATACACAGAAATAGCCCCCACCCCCGGTCATATCACAGGGCGTTACTACTGCAGGTAGCGAGGGCACACGTTTATGTGGCTCCGTTGCATTATTCGTGGTCTCAGCTGTGGGACACAGCGCAGATCTTGATGCTACCAATCTTCTTGCAATTGCAGACAACAGCTCAAAGTCTATCATCTCCACCAATATTAGCATGGAACTGAAAAGATTTTTCCCATAGACAGTCATACATCAACTGATATTTAGAAGCAAAGATGATTTCATCAGCACTTTGTGGGCACTCACGGACAATAACGAGATTCTTCTGCAGAAAATCCGTTCAGCCCTGTTTGACGTTTGCACGTCTCGTCCGTTATTTCCCAGCGACGGTAGCGTGAGACTAAAAAGACTTCTACACTCAAGAAGTGGTAAACCCCTGAGTTATAGGTACTTTTCATATTCCAACTCCTGGAGTTTACACAAGGTGAATGTTTGGAATCGATTAGCGATCTCGTCACTCGACGTAAATCAAAAACACATTTAACTTCTGATATGTTTGAACCCATTGTTTTATATGAACACGCAATTTCTAAATTGTACGTGGACATACAAATTCTAAAAGAAACAAATGCCCAGACGATCAAGTTGAAGTTACTTTAAACAGTATTTATTTCAATGCAGAAATAGAAAAAAAGTACAGACAATGAATCAAGAAATAAATTTATCACAACAAATATACATAAACGTGGATTCAGCAGCAAACATAATGCTTACGAACATTACACTATAATTATGAATACATAGCGAAATATATTTATATGTGTTGATGTTATCTGTATTGCCTTTCGTGGGCTGGACCAAGTATTCTGTAAGGTTGTAGACTGGTCGAAGTTGAAGTCTTACAGTACAGCCGTAGTGGAATGTTCAAAATCCACGAGTGGGCAGTGCTACCCACGGGCGCTTTTCTCAATCAATAATCAGTAATTTTCAGACCATATTCAATTAAAGAAGCACCGGGTCAGACCTCAGTGCTTCTTTCATTGAAAATTGGAGGCCGATTGCACTGTTTTATGTCGGAGATTCACTATTAACCCTTTACCCAACGAATCGCCCGCACCCACCCGCGTAATATGCAAATTCAGCAGTTGAAAAAATATTATTTTTCAAAAACTTTCAACAAAACCATATCATGTCAGCCCTCGTTGGAACGAGCTCGTTCCAACGAGGGGTCACATGATATGGTTTTGTTGAAATTTTTTGAAAAATTTGAAAAAAGTATATTTAAAGTAATATGTTTTGATATCGTCTGCGTTGGGTAAAGGGTTAACATATGCGTGGAAATATTGATTTTGACCTTTCCACGACGACTGTATTGTAACTTCAGAATTTTATAATATCAAACAGCCAATAGCGGAAATAAAAAAAACCCTAAAAGAACTCTTATCTGAATTCAAATCATTAAAAAACTCATTTCGAGAAGTGGAAACACGAACAAATACCACTCTTGTCGAGAATGCAAACGGAACAAGCTGTCTCCGATCCAATGTCGAAGCAGTGAAGTGGTTCAGGGCATGTGTCTTGTGTTGATGTCCAGGACATTAAAATCGCCTAAATAAAGAAGCACATTGAATCTCTAAAATCCTCCAAGGCTAAACCGTGTGAGTATCAGATAAACGTAGATAAAAATAGAGAAATTTGCGTGCGAGGTCATAAAAGGCTTTGCAGAAAAAAACAACGCACTCGCTTGATCGACGTCGAACCAATCCGAGTATCCGACACGTGTTCCTCAAACAGAAAGTAGTCTTTTCGAATGGACTCCTCAGTGGAAGGAAACTCTGTTTCACTCAGTTTCGTTAGATGAAATATCTACATCTGCTGGTATCTATCAACCACCAGCCGCCAATGATACTAGCAAGCCTCCTACGGCAGCAACAGCACATGACAAACAGAATCATCAATCAAAAAACGCTAATGTAAAAAAACATTCCAGTCATAATAAACAGCAATGAGTGAGCTGCTTCTCGAAATGCACAACTAATCCCGTCAAATAACTTTGTAGGTGTTTACAGGCCTAAAACAAGACGATTACTTCTTAGTGGCATTGCTATACATGTCATTGCCTCTGATAATGAATCGTATTTGAAAGACAGATACGTGAAATACTCAATCGTACGCTTAATGAAGTCCAAGCGTGCCGGCAACATATCAGCCCGAGTAAACATTTCTGCTGATGATTGTGGAATAATAAGCAGCAAAACATTTTTGCCAACAAGTGTTTCATGCCAACAGTGGATGAGCAAGTCAAGATTCAAGTCTGTTAACCGGGACTCTACACCAGTGTCAAGTCATAAACTTCACATCGCTGTTATTGCAAGTAAAAAGCCTTCACCTCTGTTATATCTAATACCAAAATAAATATATGCTCGTGGAACGCAACCGGCATGAAGTACATTGTGCTTTTCTTGAGAAACATTCGAGGTTTGCGGTATTGCTGAGGACTGGTTGCTAGAGACGGATCTTGACTTGATGAATAACGTCAATAGTGAATTTTTCTCCATATCGTCCCCTCCCTCAGAATTAAAATTAAATTTTGGAGCAGGTGGCGTAGGCTTTCTTGTACAATGAAATCTAAAATCTCGAGCGAATTGATGTAAACGAGAAAATACGAGCAAATACTGGGTGTGAAAATACAACTGAATACAGAAACGTTCTTCATATTCCAAGTCTAATTCCCAACAGCCAAATAAGGCATTTTGCGTTCTCAAATTCACTAGATAACTTGGAAGAACTGTACTACAGCTTCTCCTGTCATAGAAATATTTTATGTGCAGGGGAATTTAATGTCCAAATTGCTGGCCACAAAACGACAAATATTAAACCAGAAGCACACACAAAGCAAATGCAGGATTTCCTTGAAAGCAACAACCTGATGTCTTTAACTGTCCAAAGCACTTGCGGTGGCGGAATATTCAGTTATTACCCATTCGATGTGACCAGAAAAAGATTCCTCAGTTTACCTGTACATAGCTTCAGTTAATCCAAACTAGATCGCTTTTAGAAAACCCGCACTGCATTTGACGAGTCTACAATATTTTCCACCACTACCCAATCTTAACTTCTCTCTGGGGCACAGAAATTCCACAAACAAGATTTAGTAACATACATATCAACGTATAAGAGGAAGAATACATCTCCTGACGTAAATATTAACTGTAGATCACTTCTGAGTAATTCCCTGACAAGTATTGACCCAATCAGTGAAACACCATCCAAAACAAGTCGACATAATCCATACCACAACATTACTCAATATATACGCGAGGGATCTGCATCTTGCCTCTCTAGAAAGAAATACAAACCCTATTTCAAGCCATATTAGTAGATGTGAAAAGCGGATTCCATCCCAGGAAAAATTCAGGTCTAGTCAGCAAAAAAATTAAGCTTCAAAGCAATTGGAATTTGGCTTGAAAAATTTTATAGCCCAGCTTAAAAAAATAGTCCATTTTCGTCTGGGCTGGTATTCGAGGAGAGACAGCCTAAGGTTAATCCAATCAGGATGATTTTAGAAAATAAAAAAAACATTAAAATCTCCGAGATGGTCTGTTCAAGCTCACTTCGAGTTCAGAGACTGTTTCCATACAAATTTTCAACTGGAGTTTGTCAAGTTCGAACGGCGGCGTGAAATCGCTAGCCTGAAATATTTACGATAATATTTTTTCTTCCTCATCATCGCATTATTGGTCAATGTTATTCCGGTTTAGCTCCTTCCATTGTCTCTCTTTTCGCGCCCTCGGCATCCCTCAGATTTCTACTTATCGCTGTATTGTCCAGTGTTTATACAATGGGAACATTTTGTAGAGTTATACAGTTAAAACTAGAAGCCCTGGCATGATTTGCGCACAAAAAGCACGTCGATCTGCGCGTAGGGTCATCAAATTCTGTATATATGGCCCGTGCACAGCAATGTATCAGCCAATGGACCTCCGGGTAACCCGGAGGTCCATTGGCAGAAAAATTGCTTGTGTTTGCTATGGGTAACCAAGAGAAACTTCCGTGCTTTGGGTGCAATTCGATATGGCAATTGCGCGCAATTCCTACGCGTAATTAAGCCTAGATAAGTGCATAGTTCGTGACAGGACTTCTAGTTTTAACTGTAGAGACAGTGTGTTTTTGTTTCCTATTTCGTCGAGTCGAGAAATCTCTGAGACATTGCGAGACTGAGCAGACTAATAATGTCACCGTAGCCACAAAAACGAATAGAAATATAAACGATCACATACTTACGTTAGCGAAATAGAAATGTCCTTTCATAAAATATATACTATATTTCGTGACGCTAAATAAAACGATTGTTGTTATACAGTGGACCCACTTAATTGGATATCTCTTAACTGAATAAGTCTGTTAATTGAATATAATTTCCCAACACAAAATAATTTATTATACCTCCAGTACAAATGTGACCTGTTAATTGAACATAGGTTATAGAGTAAACTCCTGTTAATTGAATAAAACATCTTGTAATCTGTCGAGGAACTGCCCTGACCTGCCCCAGTTTTCCTTTGTTTATAGACCTATTTGGCCTCAGTACATCCAATACAATTATTTAATCTATTATATCTTGTTTGACAGATCTCGTGGAGCTCTGTCAAACAAGATATAATAGAATAAATGCTAAGTTTATCTCTAGCATACAGGAAAGTGACACAATCTCTGTTAATTTAATACTCCTGTTAATTCAATAATTGTCATTGGCAAAGTGGATATTCAATTAACAGGGTTCCCCTGTATTTCTCAAAAAAGGTTAAGCATCGAGAATGTAGACACTATAATTTTGTCTGCCTTTCCACAATTAAAATTCATTGATCTAAAAATATTAATAGATGATAATTTACTCCTCGCCTCGAACATAATAGCTAAATTCACAGATGTAGAATATTAATGAGGAGAATTTCAAAAGTAAACTTTGATTCATGCACCGATAACTTTTCTACTCAAAGTTTTCTAAGTTCCAAGTATATCCAACTACCTGTTTTACGTTTTAGTTAAAATATTGTTATGAAAAGTGTATATATTTTTTATTTATTTATATCTTCAGTGGATTACGTACAGGAATTAAGATTTTGTTTGTGTTTGACATCATTTTTTAGCTTTTGAATACGATAACCAAGGAACATGGATATTATTGTTAAAAGAGGAAATTTTTCAAATTTGCCAAAAAGTTGACGGAGCGAACTGGTATGGGTTCAATATCGAGTATGAGACCCATTATTGTTAATTACAGCTTGATAACGCCTTCACATGCTCCCAATTAGGTTCCTGGTGATCCTTTGTGGGATGTTGTTCCATTCTTGGACCATCATGGCACCAAGCTCCTGGACACTTCTTGGCTTGACTGGACGGGCTGAAATTGCAAGCTGCAACTCATTCCAGACATGTTCGATTGAATTGAGGTTAGGGGATCTTACTGGTTAGTCATCAATCCCCTCCCACTGTTGGTACTCCCGGACAGAATAGACAACATGAGGATGGACATTATCGCCCATCAGAATTAATCTATCACCCACTGCACCTGCATACAATCTAACGTGGGCATCCAAGATCTCATCAATATACCGCTGTGCAGTCAATGTACCACGGCAAAGGGCACAGAGCCTTGTACGTCCATCCCAGCTGATGTCGCCCTAGACCATTATTAACCCTCCACCATAGCAGTCATGGCCAGCAATGTTGGCTGCATGGAATCGATCTCCTGAACTTCTCCACACCCTAGAACGCCTATCTGTATAGTCTAGGCAGTACCTTGACTCTTCTGTAAAAAGGACAGGTCGCCAATCTTCTCTGGTACATCCATCCTGGTCCATGACCCATTCAAATCGTGTCTGGCGGTTGTTCTGGGACAGCGGAATGCGAATACATTGTCTTTTCGATCGGAGACCACCTTCGTGCAACCTTGCACGGATAGTCTGCGTCGAAACATTCACCCCGGATGCATTCTGAAGGTCACTATGAAGCTGGGTTGCTGTTGCAAAGCGGTTCCTACTGGCCTGAATGATCAAAAACCTGTCTTCAGCTGCATATGTTGCCCTGTCTCTGCCAACACGATGCCGTCTTACTGGTGTGTCATACTGCTGAAATCTTGCTCGGGCTCTGGTGATCAGCGAATGGTGCACACCAAGGACTTCACCAACCTGACAATGTTTTGCCCTTTGCTCCACCATCCCACCACATTTCTGCTTCAGACAAATGTCTTCTTACATTTGCATTCGCCATATTCAGTCATTAAATCACAAGGGTTTGTGTTAAAATGAAGACTGAATACCCTACGCATGTCATGTACATGTAGACAGTACAGGAAAACATCATGAAAATCAAGGGGTACATGGTTTCCATGACTGTCGCGAAACGTCTGCCTGTCAAGAGCGCGAATGTAAAACTGGGGACCGTCTCAATACATTCCTCAATCATATTCACCAAATATATCGCAAAATTGTCACAAGCAAATTTCACAATGATGTGTCAAACATGTGGTGCTTAGCAAACTTTGAGTAGTATACTTAGATAGGTTAAAAGTATTTTTTCTAACTGGGTTTTGCGTGTTTGTAATTTTCTGTGCAAAACGGATTGCTTTTATTACCCCCTTCCAGGTCTGAAATGTAAGTGTTTGGGACAGATTTTTGTTTTGATGGTGTTTTATCATTTATATCATTTAATAATTCTTGGGTTGCTCTCACATATATTTAAATAAAACAGGAAAAAAATAAAGTAAAATAAAACCAAGCATGTCATTTTTAAAGATCAAGGATCCTAAGAAGAAAGCAGAGAATACGAAAAGAGATATTCTGTGTGAGAAGTTTCTCAGAGATATCTGTTAGAGTGATTGGTCGAAGTGCTCACCTGTTACACCACGAAAAACCAAAATGCTATAGTCTTGTGCTTTGAGTCTGTGTTAACCCCTTGAACCATAGTGGTATCTTCCATATCAATTCAATGGCAGCAACAGGAAGAGTCCATATTCTTTATTTGGGGGAGACCAATAAATATTTTCAATGTGCAGCCTTGAGGCTGCACGTTGAAAATATTGATTGGTCTACACCACATTTTCACTCAAAAGTCAACCCACTTAATGAAATCATGAAGTATCATGTCACTGAGCCGGAAAAGCGATCTCTGGGGTTCAAAGGATTAAAAAAGCTCGACGGGATGATAGATTGGTGGAAGACAATGGTCAAGCGTAGAGAGCAACCGATGTCATTGGAGTTCGAAATTGAGGAGTTTCGGAAAATACTCATAAATCTCATGGACTACGATCGAGGAAGTATTTTACATTAATCATTGGATAGAGAATATCCCCCCTCAGATCTTGTGAAGGATAAAATAATCAAATTAAAATAGGAATATATATCGCTTATCTCAAGCAGGAATTCCATCAGGCATCGCCCTAACACCTCACCACTGGATTGAAAACTGAGAAGTTGTTTGGAAGGTGACCTCGACGGGAGTAGGTCACGGGTCTACGAGACCCAATCGCCTGGTAATAAATGCTCTGCCACCATATCAACTGAGCCAACGGCAACCCCCCCAAAAGCGGTTGCAATTGATTGAGCCAGTATGTTAGTTTACATGTACGACTCACCCTGAGGCAGAGTTTCGAGAATTAACAATTACTGAATTGTTGGAATTGCTTTCTCAGTTGATTCGTAGCTGTCTACAAATATCCTGTATTTTATTGTGAGATTTACCCGTTGATCATTTGCCTTAGCATCTTATGCAACTGGAACAGAGTACTGTTATAATGGTCTGTGGTCCAGGCTTTTAAGTACATAAATCTCAATTAATGGAAGATCCGTGAAGATGCAAATGCTTGAATTTAATTTATATCGTCTACCAGGTATCGTCCTAGCACCAGCACTGGGGCCACTGGATTAAAAACTGAGGTTTTTGGAAGGTGGCCTCGACGGGAGTCGATTCCGGGTCTGCGGCACCCAACCACCTGGCCATAAATGCTCTGCCACCATATTAACTGAGCCATCGACAAAATATATATGTACTTTTTTTAAATGGATAGATTCATAGATGAAATGGAAAAAAAAACGAAAAGAAGAATAGCGTCACGAATTTCTCGTAAATGTGTTTTATAGAATGTTTGCCCATCTCATGAAAAAAATATAGAGTGTTGAAGTAACGACGTTCCAGTTCGATGTTCGAGTTCAGATGGGACTATGATCTCATCTGTCAGAACAAGCAATTTAAAGACACGATTGTCATGTGTTTTATGCTCGCATTAAATATGGTCTGTGGGTGTGAAGTGGTGCGAATGTGGATAGAGATGGTCTTGCGTATAGGTGAACTGAGATCCACTGAATTATAATGTCTGACTATTCGATTGTGGGCGAGTTGTCTCACCACTGAAGTGGAGGACGTATTTTGTTGTTGTGAATTTGCAATGATATCCAAATTCATTACAAAGAAAAAAATAATTATTAAATCATGGTGGAATGTTATAGAGAGAGAATGGAAAAAAATCTTCCTCTTAATGAATGTCACAAAGCGCATTGTATATATTATGGTAAACCTTTATTAGTTTATAATAATGATGATGAACGAAAAGAGACTGCAATTGTTTCCCCAAGCCGTAAGTGTTCTAAGAAGGCAGAGAGAAAAATGTAAAATAATTAAAAAATCGATAATATAAACACTTATTTATGAAATAAAAAAATGAAACATCTTTTTTACAAAGTCATATATTTTATTAGCATGCGAGCTGTCACTCTCCCCTCTTTATTTTTATGTAAATGTTCGATGACCATGTCTACTTTTGTTAGTTTTTCCACATTTTTGAGTGCTTCATTTATGAGTCGATCTACAACAGTTTTTTGATTTTGGATATATATTATCTTTGCCATAGATCAGAATAAAGTCCTCAAAATGTTCCTCTTCTTCCTTCAGGATTTCTAAACACGATTTTTTTCCAAATCTAAAATCAAATCGACTTGGATCTTCTTTAAATTAACGTTATAATTTTTTTTTCTTATTTCTTATATATATGTGAGTGATAAAAATCGGTGTTGAAATTTTTTTTCTTCTCGAAATATTGTTAAATTAGATTTTTTTTTTATATTTCTTTATATATAAGAAATGAAAGAAAAAAAAATTGAAAGTTTGCAAATCATTTTGAAAGTCTGCAAATCATTTTTGAAAGTTAAAAAAAATATTCAAGTTTCCAAATCATTTTGAAAGTTTGAAAAAAAATTTGAAAATGTTATAAAAAAATGAAAGTTCACAAATCATTTTGAAAGATTGAAAAAAATGATTAATCAGAATAAAAAAGGTTGAAAGTTATATAAAATAAGAAATGAAAAAGTTAAAGTTTGTGAAACATTTTTTGAAGTTTATAAAAAAAATGCCATTTTCATTAGAAGCATGCACTCTAGCTGAATGGAAGATTTAAGTTAACAAACGCAGCATTGTGAGATCGTTGAGTTATTGAACCAAATATCGAATGATCGGTGTTATATGTGCCGAGACTAGTGACAAAATGATGCTGGAATTGAGATCTAAAATGCATCAGAGGGGTATGGTCGCAAAATAAAAATAAGTTGATTTTTGAGGAGACAAGAAGAGGAAAAACAACAACAATTCAAATGGATGGAAAGAGGAAATGAAAAAATAAACAACTGAGCAAAGACAGTGGTAAAAAAGAGAAAAAAAAAACAGATCAATTAACGAATATTACAGAAGCAGCGATGGTCAAACTCGAAAAAGGTGACAATGGCAACTTAGAAGAAATCTTAGCTAAAGTTGTATGCAAACAATTGTTGCCCACTCCCATAGAATGATAGCAGGCCACTGAAGGATTTTTGAAAATGTTCGATGTTGATGGAAAAAAAGGTGATATGCCAAAACTTCTTGAAAGAGATCAAACCCTATGTGTTGGATTTATTTCATTGAACACTAGACATGGGTATCAAAGTGAAAATGGTTTTGAAGTGTAGGATGGAGAAGATTGACCTGAACATGGGTGAAGTCAAGATAAACTCATCCTATTTCCAATCTTGCATGAAGACCATGACCAAAAGCTCTTCAAGTGTCCGATATCTGCGATGACATAAAAGAAAAGGTATTACAATCTTTGGCACAGTATCAGAATGAAGGTAGCAATTGGAGATTCAGAGAAGTATTGAATCTAAAAATTCTGATTTACAAGTACAATACTCTGTGAATGTTTTCATATATAAAGTTGCCTTATTTCATAGGAAAGAAAAATAGCTGTGGTCAATGTGGGAAATAAAGAAGACATTCAATGCTTTAAATGGCCTATCACATCTGCCTTATATCCCATAGAAAAGAATCTGCAGAGACCATCGAAGTATGTGAGGACTTGTAAAAATTTAGATTGTTGGGAATGAATTTACACGACATAGATCATTTCGACAATCAAAATCCCACCATTGATGTCAATGTCTTGGGATATGACAATTTTGAAAAAAACAATTTCAATGAGGACAAATTCACAGAAGAATTGCAAGAAACACATTAATATATTATTGACTTCGGAAGATGACAATCTACATTACCAGTGGATCAATGCAGGAGTGGATTATTGTCAATGCAGACTAGCAGACACAGGGGAGTGAGATTTTTCTGTCTCAACTGTCTGAATTCCTTCCAACGAAAAGAATCATTGAAAGGTCATGAGGAATATTGCGACTCAAATCAATGTCTTGCCATCGACACGCCTAAACCCCACACTCACTTCAAATTCATACATCACAACAGAAAACTGAGAGTGTCTTTCTTGGTATATGCTAATTTTGAATGCTTCACAGTGAAGATGAGTTCGTGCCAGCCCGACGATTGTAAGAGTTACACCAAAATTATCAGAAGCACATACCATCTGGATATTGTTTCTACATAAAATGTTCTTTTGACGATTGACATTCTTCGGGTCCATACATCTGAACAAAATAGTCGAATGACTATGGTGCAGCTCAAAAGTTCATGGAAGATTTGGAATTTCGAATCAAATCGTTATATGAGAAATTCAAAACTCACAAAAAGATGATCATCATAGATGAGCAATTGAAAAATTATGAGAGAGCCACTGCGTGTCACATCTGTAGACAAGCATTCAGAGGGCAAATGATATATAAACTGCATCATGAATAGTGAAGCACAGTATATTTGTTTTGTGAAATGGATAGTGATAGACAAGAAGAAGAATAAGAAAGAAATGGATGGGCATCGACAGTCGATATCAGGAGAGAAATACGTTTCATAGATAGTTTTAAGTTCATTTTGTATAGTCTTGAGAACTAGTCAGCAATTTAGAGAAGGGGAAATTCGAGGTCACGGTCATTGGAGAGCATATTGAGGAAAGGAGTTTATCTCTATGATTACATGGACATCTTGAATAAATTGAACAAGTTGAGGCTACCTTCTACAGATAATTTTTATTCAAATTTATATGATGCTAGGATGCATTTCTGACGTCTACTACAAGCACATTCAAAAAGTATGGAAATATTCTACATGAAAGCCATGAGAGATTATCATGAACTGTATTTGACAACTGATATACTTCTTTTAGCCAACGTGTTCGAATTTTTTTTTAGAAGTCTGTGGAGACATTAGATCCGGCTTGGGATGCTATGTTGAAGATGACTGAAATCCAGTTGGAATTATTAACTGACATGGACATATTACTCATAACCGAAAAGTGAACAATCACTACATGAAAGAGGGATTAGATGCACGCGAACTGAATAAATACATAACATATCTAGATGCTAATAATTTATATGGCTGGGCCACTCATTACCAATGGGAAAATACAAATGTGTCGAGACAGATGATGAGATTGAAAAATGGAGACATTATCCCTGTGTTCTGGAGGTGGATCTAAAATTTCCCAAAACATTACACGATCAACACAATGGTTATCTGTTGGCACCCAAACAACTGGAAAGTGAACAAAACTCATTCAAATTTAAACAACAAATGTAAATACTTAGTCTTATGAAAAATCTGAAACTCTACATAAATTATAGCATGAAATTAGTCGACATACATAGTATCATTCGATTTGACAAGGAGCTTGGATGAAGCAGTCCATAGATCTGAACACGAATTCGAGAATGCAAGCTGAGACCAAATTCGAGAAAGATGTTTTCGATCTCATGAACAATTCCATGTAAGGAAAGTCGATGGAAAACATCAGGAAGAGGACCGAAATTCATCTTGTCACCTCGGAGGGGCGGGCTCGAAAATACGCTTCAAATCTGAACTACAAACAACAAACCATCTTTTCCTCTTTCTCTCTTTATCTCTCATTTAGAGAGAACTTAGTTTGACGTGTATTTTTTCCCATATTATTCCTGTAATCAGTGTGTGTCGTCATCACACCAATATGTTACATGCAGAAGAGAATGTGAACATACCTGATACCTCTGTCATTATTCAATTATTTTTTGTAATTTTATTCCATCTGGAAACGATCTCAAAAAAGCTTAAAGCTTACTGACGGATCCAATTTATTGTACCAATGTGCATACTATACAAGTTTAATGGAAATAAATATTGTTTAAACTAAACCATCTTTGACAAACAATCTAGTGTCTGTGTGCATGAAAAAGACGAGTCTGACATTCGACAGACCATCTTATTTGGGAACTTGCATCTTAGACACCAGCCAGGAGTTGATGTATCAATTTCACTATGAATACACCAAGAGGAAATATGATTCAAAAGCCAAACTGTTGTTCACCGACATGGATAGTCTAACTTATGAGATAGAGACTGAAGATTTTTACTGAGTCATATCTCCAGGTGTCCATGCATGGTTCGACATGAGCAACTGTCTCAGCAATCACAAATCTAAGACTGTCAGGTGTGAATAAGAAGGTGGTGGGGAAATTCAAAGATGAGCTGAGAAGTCTGAACATAGAATTCGTGAGTTTGAAGTTGAAACTGTATGCTTACATCTTAGATGGGAAGGCGATCAAGAAATATAAAGGTGTCCAAAAAATGTTGTGGAAAATGCCACCACATGTCAAGAGTATAAAGAATGTCTGTTCAAAAGTTGATCATTTCACAAACTGATGAACACGATTCAAAGTGACAAGCATTATTGATCTCCACACAGGGATAATCAATAAAATTGCAATTTTCAACCAATGATGACAAGACAATAAAACAATCAGGTGCAATACATATGTTAGCTCATGATCATTATTTTCCAAAATCAAGAAGGATTAGACGAGTACATGACACTGCAAATTGATAAGGACATAGAAAATCTGGAAGAAAGTAGAAAAAAGGGTAAAAAAATATTGGTTTTTTTTTGGAGGGGGGGGGGGGGGGGGTAGAAATAAAGTACACACAACACATAATCAAAAATTTTATTAAAAAAGATTCCAGAAATAAAATGAAAAATATGAACATATCGGTAGAAGGTTTCAATGTACCAAATGAACCCCTATCCAACATCAATCTGTTGGATGTGGCCAAAGCTTAAAAGATAAAACATTTTGTGACATCTTTTTGAGAGATATATTGTGCAGATAACCACGAGACAGCAACAAGTGTGAAATCTAGATGGTTTCTCTGGGCAACAGTATCCATTTGGTGTCATGGTTCAAGTACGTGAGAAAAAAAAAAAGATTATTCTGACAGTTACAAAATCTCACCACCCAAAGAATAGATGGATTATTTACAATCATCTGTCTGTTACAATACAGAATGTGTGCAGCCTCACAATCAAATGTTTTGCGGACACTTGTGTCTCTATGTTTTCAACAGATGGTCTTTGGGACATCATTTTCAAAACATTTTTAATGATTTACATTGAGAAAAAAAATTATCATATATATAAGGTAAATAAAAAAAAAATAATAAAAGAAATTAGATGGAAAATAAAGAAAATGACAGTCGATAAATTCGGAAGAACTAATGAAACTGCTCAAAATAGAAAGATCGCCATCGAAGCAATGGCAGAAGCTCTGCTCATAGTTGAATGATCATTTCCTGAGGAGATATGAACCTCGAGAGGAACTGTTGAACATAAATAATCACAAGCTCTAATGACTTAAAAAATAGAGCAGTCGTCAACATGGTGGTGAATGGTATAGAAAACAATAGATATAAAGTCGATTAGATGGAGAAATCCTATTCAAATTCAGAACAACTTTGAGAGTCGACGAGGGTGAAGAGTCCTGAAGATGTTACTTTTATGGTGGTCATGTTTATCGAATGCAATCCTTTGAATGTATATAATATAATAGGAAATAAAAAAAAAACAAATAAAAAATATGGATTAACTTTTAATCGAATTGAACATGTTGAGTACTTGAGGGAAAAATAAAAAATAAGGAAGTTTGAGAACTTTTAGAATTATTTAATAATAAATAATGATCTCAAATTTCCTTATTTTTTAAGTTTTCTTTCAACCTTTTTTTAATGTTTTTTTGTTTTCTTTTTCAATTATTGAATGATGGATATTTTACTTTGATGTGATAAAACGTCAATACCCTGTCGGACATGAGCAGCATTCATGAGTTTTTTGCTGTATTTCCTGAAGTTGAACAGACACAGGGGCTAGAGCATCTTGTATTCAAAAGGGTGTTTATGTTCAGATTGCTTATCAATTCATCCATGTGATTATATTTTGTGCTGAAGTCTGTGGCATCTCTGTACATCCTAGAAAAGTCATTCTTCCCCTACAAGGCATTGTAATCTATGGCTGGATATCTCACAGAGTTGAGAAATAGCTGCATGTTTCTCGAGTTGCAATGATCGAATAGAGATGGATTCTTTTCTTGAGATCTGACCCTGTCCATCTGGAATCCCACTATGATGTAATGCAGTCATTCCAAAAAAGGTTTCACTGACAATCTTCAGTCGAACTGAGTCGATGTTGGAATGTTTGAAACATCGCATTGTCTCATTCTGAATTCCACTGGTGATCTGGTTTGTGAGTCGATGATCTTGAAGAGTTTCATTCTTTACTATCACTTGGTAGCTCATGTGGCATGAACCATTATAACTTGCTCAGATGCACCTTTCCGGCATCCATATCGCCAGCTATCATGATGGCGTCGTCATCATTTTTATGAACTAGCATGAGGCTGTATTTTAATCCATCTCGGCGAATCCAAAAATGTGCTTCAGAGAGATCATGAATGAAAACGTTTTTCTAGGCAAAGATGCTGAAATGATGTGGTTAAATCTCGAGGCTACACCCACGTTGTCGGCACTCACATTGGGGTGATGTCTTTTTTACACAGCGGACTGAGTCCTCTAGATTTGGAACTATCATCAGGATATTTCAAGAGTCCTAACATCGTGGTAGCCTGACCAGGATGAAAAACAGTTTCTATCTCTTGACCAGAGAGTTTATAGGATACACTGTTGAAAAGGTGCATATAATGTTGTCATGGGCTAAAGTGGCCACGTCATCATCTGCATCATTGCTACCATCCTTTTTTCATCAAGCATCCTTCAATCTGGAGATAACTTTCTCTGGAATGAAGAAAGTGATCTTGCATTTCGATATTGAATCTTATCTCCCCTTCATTATTGAGACTAGTTCTCACCACAGTAAATATTTGTATACATCATACTCTTGGATACTTTTATCTCTCATTATTCCTTCTGTTATATTAAATGTATTCCTTATTTTTTTTATTTCACTCTAATTTTCTGTATTTTTTAATTATTATTATTAATTATATTTTATGATATTTTATTTGATTTGTACATATGTGAAGGAAAGAAATTGTTCTCCTCCCCTATTTTTGTATAATTTAGTGTTTCACAATTGCTGTTCATAAAACTTTCCTGTGAACTCTTTGCTGTCTAATGCTTCTATCTAATAAGTGATGGGATCAGTGTAGAACACTTGAACCATGACCAAGATTTCTTCCTGCCAACTAGGCCTCTAACCTTTTTTGATATATTTTTTTCCACTTGTAAATTCTCATTCGCTTCCCATAGCAAATTTCGGTCGTTTCGTCGTCGACATCGCTATTCTCTATGGATAGAGATTTGCATAGACTTTCTTTTCGTTTTGTGGATCGATAGCTTCCATCAGTGTCATCTTGATGGAACTGTGATGTATGTTGTAAATGTCGTCAACCAGGCCATCTAAAACATCCATGTATTTCTTAGTCGAGTTAGCTGTGAAATATCTGTGCATTTATTTCTTCATGATTCTATGCCATCATTTGACCAGGCTCACCTTCTCTTCGTTTTCGGTGGATTAGATGTTGACGAGTCGATGGACATGAACACTAAAACTCTCAACCTTTGTTCACCCACAATTTCTTGGGTTTTCATGAAGAAGTGAAGATGTTTTCTACAGCTTTGGCTCATTTTCTATCTATTTTTCAATCCACTCATCCATCCGTATATTTAAAACAGGTCAATGACTGTCAGTAGATATTTCATGCCTCTGTTGTGTCTCGACAATGATTGCATGTCCACCAGATTGGCTGCCCACACATGATCCAATCCTTTGATGAGCACTCTTCTCTTTCTAATTATGTGCAATATGGACATGTGCAGTTCATTCGCTAATGCATTAGTGAATTATTTTTTTCCATTCTGAATCGACGATTCCTATCTATTAGCTTACTGACTAGCAAACGTTTGAATTTCTCTCTCAATGTGGGATTGAGTATATTTTATTTTTTAAATCTCTCAACATGTTCTTGTCACACATGTCATTCCGAGACTTAGTGTTGGGTTGCTTCATGTAACAGAGATCGTGACTGTAGGCCACTCAACCCACTCTATTGATGGGTTGGCTTCACGATTTTGGCATCAAATCTTTTTTTCAATCTCTTGTTCAATTTCATGCTGGGTCCTGTGAATCAATGTCCTGGCAGATGCATTTCAAAGGGAACATTATTGATGAGTCTATTGATGAATCATCTAACTATTTTAATGAATTGAGTTTTTGTCAAACTGCACCCCTTACAGGTGCCACAAAACATCTATTATTTTTAGTTTGCACTCTTCACACATTATCGGTGTTCATGGACTTCTTTCATTTTATGTAATACATTTTTTGTTGTTAGATTTTATTTCTTTTGATTTGTTTAGCATTCTCTGGTATATATAATATAATTATTTTATTATAAATCTATCACAATTGCAGAACCTTTGTTTTTTCCCAAGAGTTTACCAAAGACTCTTGGGAAAATGTGTAATTGTTTCAGGACTTTCCTGTGAAGGATATATTTTCAAGAGTGCCCCTAGGATTAATGCTTGGACTGGAGGTGGAATTGGTCTCATGTGCTGAGAGAATATACAAATTAAAACCTCAACCCAAGGAGATAAATCCTCTTTTGAATATGCCAAATGGACTATATGCTGGGCTTACACCAACATCCGAACTGTGGGTGTACATCGACCACCTCACTCCAACAATCATCCTATCTCGACCAGTGTTTTCTTTGAAGAATTTTCTGTGTACCTTGAATCCATTGTTATGTGTTCTGAAAAACTCCTTATCATCAGTGATTTTAATATACATATGGGCGACAACAATGACAGTGATGCTAACAAGCTTATGAACTTCTTAGAAACATTTGGTTTACAACAACATGTTACTGGGCCTACTCATACCTCTGGACACACTCTTGACCTTGTCATCACAAGATGTACTAATGACTTTCAGGTTTCTGAGCCATTAATCCCATTCAGATTATCTGACCATTCATTTGTTGAGTGCACACTAGGTGTTCGAAAACCATCACTAACACATAAAGAAGTAACACTCCGAAAATTCAATCAAATTGACATTAACAAGCTTAAATGTGACATCGAAAAATCAGATTTGTGTAATTTTCAGTGTGTTAACCTGGATGATCTGACAAAATCATACAACAACACATTATCTTTTCTACTGGATGAGCATGCCCCTCTGAATACAAAAACATTAATTATTCGCCCAAGTATACCCTGGTTTACCAATGAACTGAGAACACCTGAAAGCTAATCGTCGAAAGCAAGAGCAGGAAAGATCTAAATCTTACAATGAGGAAGCATCATATAAGACTATTCGAAATCAGTTCTCCAACAAACTAAAAGATTCCGGAAAATCTTACCACACAACATGTGTTGAAGCTTGTAATGGTGACAGCAAAAAACTGTTTAAAGTTGTTAAAAATCTGTGTACAGAAAAACAAAATGTGTCATTTCCACCACACGATGATCCATCAAAGCTAGCTGATCAATTTGGCGAATTTTTCATCAAAAAATAAAATTAATTCTGGAAAAAAATAAGAACATAAATGTAGACAAAATTGACATCAAACAGAGACCATCAGAAAAAGAGCTTTCAACTTTTCGAAATTTAGAAATCCACGAGGTAACCAAATTAATAAAAGAATCCTCTCTATTGTCAAATCATGTGTAGACTCTTTAGCTCCTGCAATCACAAACATGATCAACATGTCTTTGTTAAAAGGATATGTGCCTGATGCGTGGAAAAAAGCAATTGTTAATCCTCTTCTGAAGAAACAAGGTGCGGAACTTGTGTTTAAAAACTTCCGACCAGTAAGTAACTTACCGTTTGTCTCTAAGCTGTGTGAAAAAGCCGCAATTGACCAACTAATGTTACATAGTGACATACATGCTCCATTACCGACCAACACGTCTGGATTCAGAAAATTTCACTCTTCTGAAATGGCATTACTCAAGGTTCAGAATGACATCCTCCTTAATATGGAGTCTGGAAGGGTAACATTGCTTGTTCTTTTAGACCTTAGTGCTGCTTTTGACACTGTTTGTCATAAAACTCTGCTAGAGACAATGAATTCTGATTTTGGACTTAATGGTGTTGCTGCTGGCTGGCTATCATCATACCTCAGGAATAGACAGCAGCGTGTATCAATAAACGGTAATCTGTCAAAAGACTTCCATCTTGAATGTGGAGTCCCACAGGGCAGTTGCCTCGGTTCTGTTCTGTTTCTATTCTATGTTCACCATCATTGAATCTCACCTGCCTGACGTCTATGGTTATGCTGATGACACACAGGTCTATTTCTCTTTTCGACCATCAATCAAGGATCAAACTAAAGCTCTAGAAACTATTGAATCATGTATTTCGAACATACGCACATGGATGGTTTCAAACAAATTAATGATAAATGGTGGTAAGACTGAATTCTTAATAACTGGTTCACGACAACAACTCACTAAAGTTGACATCAATTCAGTGAAGGTAGGAGATTCTGCCATCAGTGCAAGTAACAGTGTACATAACCTTGGTGCCTTCTTTGACTCTACTGTGTCTATGGACAGACATGTAACAAATAAGTGCAATAAGGCTTTCAGAGGTCTATACAAAGTTAAACAGATAAGACGGTTCCTCACCAAAGACTCAACAAAAACCCTAGTTCATGCCTTTGTAACTTCACATCTGGATTACTGTAATCCCTTACTGTTCAACCTTCCACAATATCAGTACTCTCACCTGCAGATGGTACTAAATGCATCAGACCGAGTGGTATGTAGGGTATCACGATCTCAACACATCACTCCTGTTCTGAGGGATATGCATTGGCTGCCAGTTAAGTACAGAATAATTTTCAAAACTTTATAATTAGTTTTTAAGACACAAAACAACATGTCACCAGCCTACTTAGAAGAACTCCTCAATACCAAGAATGTGTGTCAATACAACCTGAGGTCTGATGGTAAAATGCTGCTACATGTTCCAAAACATAGGTCTAAGACATTTGGAGACAGGTTATTCTCATTTTCTGGCCTTCACTTGTGGAATAATTTATCAGAACACCTAAAAAGACTGTCAAATGTCAACCTTTTCAAGAAAGATCTCAAAACATACGTGTTTCAGAAAGCCTAAAAGTGATGTTCTGGACTGTAAGATACTGTACATATTCCGTTTGTATATTTGCACGAGCTCAGTAACGTGTACAGCACCTTAGAATATGCTTCTCTATCTTCTGAACTATAATTTTGGCACGATATAAAGGTGTATATTATTATTATTATTATAAAGATTCCCTAGCTTCTTATTGACTTTTTTCTCTCAAGTTATTTTTCATCTCCTCTTTAAGAATCAGAGACTTTATTCTTAGATCTTCTTTCAACATGTCTAATTTATCCTTTTCATCGAGAATGTAGTGATACTCCTGATAAAAAATCCCCCATGCTTCAGAAAAACCAATATCATGTCATTTATAGAATTGAATTTTGCGTCAGCCAACACTTTGATCTTTTCATGTTTCTCCGCCTTCAACAATAATTTTTTACTCATGAATTTTCTGATCATGCTCAAGAATCCAGCTGTGAGAATGACAACTTTTATCGTCAGTATGGCTGGATCGATCGATAGGAGATCCATTGCAGAAGCACCCAAACCCATGGATATAGTTCCGTCGGTACTACAGATGAAAAATTGGGATATACATTACTTTTCGCTTTCATTTTTTCTTATTCATTTATTTATTTCATAGTTTTTCTTCTTTGTTCTTATTTTATTTGAAAGTTATATATTGTGCACGAGTTATTTCTCTCCCTTTTTTAAAAAGGCGAGTCATGATTTAATAACAGACATGGACCATCGCATAAATTCTTACCTTTTCAGATAGAAACCATCTCGGTGGGTGTGGAATGCACCGCTACCTATCGCGGGTTTTAGATATAATAATTTACCTCTCATTTCGATTCAATACACTATTCCTCCTCTCTTCAAAAACAGTACATTTCTCATTATTTTCTGAGCACCTGAACTGGCCAGTCACAACAGAGCTCCTATACCTAAAGCCAGCAACACAGTCTTGGTGCGAATGGGCAATGCTTTCCTGGCCATGTCCACCAACAATCCTAAGAAACCACCTTTCATTTTAAAATTATTTCTCGATTGAGCGGGACTCAGTCTCATGGTCAGTCCTCTTCGATTATGATTCACTATTACTATCCTATTGATTTGCTTTTTGATCCACGCGATTTTGTCGTGACCATTCCTCAGGTCTTGATGACTTAGTTTCAATCTTACCACTTCACCTCGATTTTCTAATGCTTCACAAAGTCTGCCTTTCTGTCCTTTGGATAGTTTGCATTTTGTATTATACATCTCATCATTATTTTTCGTATTTTATTTTAATTTTTTAGTTTTATTTAATTTATTTTCTTTTAATTTCCTATCATATAAATATAAAATTGATTTCAATTGAATAAATTGAAAAAGAAGAAATTTAAAAATTTATTTTGGGAAAACAAAAATTATCTTTATAAAAAAACATGACTTGTACAAGAAAAATTAGTTTTCCAAAAAAAGAAGAAAGTTGGGAGAAGGAACTATTTATGGAGGAGAAAAATGTTGGCTTCTTCAATAAGATGTGAAGAGATAATGTGTAAATGTATAGAGGATAAAAACAAAAACAAAAAAAAAAAACCCCAAAAATATGAAAAAAATATTTTTTTTTATTTTATAAAATATATATGTATAGGTCAACATAACAGATTTTAAAAAAAAATCTCTTATGTGAAATCGTATTGTTGCATGCTTGCCGTGAAGATCTGATAACTCCCAAATTTTGATCTGTCAGTTCCGTGGTGATGATGTACAAGGTACAAGTTTAAGTTCTTTTTAATGTCTTTTTAAACATTTCTTTTTATTTCATGTGTATAATAACAATAAAAAATTTTTTTTCTTTAAACCATTTTCAATTCCCATCCACTGTTCAATGTCTAAGCAAGTTTCTGTATTGGCACAATGACAGAATCCTAGAAATTTCTAACATTCATATTTGATAGAATCTCTTCCGATTTTGATGTCTTTTAGCCACAGTGTTATTAACTTTTGAATTAAATTGGCACTCCTCTTGTCGGCTTCTGAAGTAATTCTAGTACTCACTTTTGTCATGGTTTTCTCACCCACATTCATTGTGGTCTTCCTTCTGACTTTCACAGTTGTCAAAGCGATCTGTTTCACTACAGCACAAGCGAAGATACATAGTAGAACTCCCATCATAGAATCCCACAATCCTGATCTGTCGTAGAAATAAAATATAGTAAATCCTCTGTTCTTTATCACTAATATATATTTATTTCTTTCTTATTTTTTTAATAATAATAATTTTTTTTATTTTCTTCTTTTTGCTATTATTTTTTTTTTCAATGTGTATATTTTTTTATTTATACGTATCTTTATCCAAAACCTTCTACCTCAATAATTCGTTGGATATGCTGCTTACCAACACGTTTGTCACTCCCATTTTACTGGTTTCTCGACTCACCAGAAAGAGATCCAATCTCTCCAGCAGTGTGTTAGGACTGCAATGAATGACCGTGGTGTTGGTGGTTATTCCCTGTCTGGTGACCAATTTGACGAATGCGATATTCACACCCCATATGGGTTTTACCACTGCCTCTCACATTAAACCTCTGCTGACTTTCATTCACGTCTCTCTCAAATCATTATGTTTTCTCACGGCATCCATCCAAACCAGGAGATCGGCACAAGTTTTGTAATCCTCTTCGCCGTAATCATTAGGTTTAGCCAGCATGAGCAGATTCCACGGCCCCTTAGTCTCTTCATATTCTCGATCTTCGACACTCAGATTATAGTCGTCGGTTTTTTCCACTCGCTTGTCACCAATGCAGAGGTTGCCATCAGCTCCCTCACACGAGCTGAATACGGATTCGTCTGATATAAATTCGCGTAATCTTCGGTTTCATTTTGCCAGCATCTGCAGTCGTGACGGTACTATCGCCAGATTTGCTTATAATAACCGCCAATTGTTCACTCTCCGCATCGGTCTCCATTCTTTCTATCTCGGAAGGACTCGGTGGAGAGTAATGATACTGAAGAGTAGGAGAACGTCCAATCGGAGTGTATGCGGGAGACGATGGTGTATAACGAATTGGACCAATAGGTGTGCAACTGTTAGCCCGACCATAGGTCGGATCATAAGGCAAGCCGAGTGGTTAAAACCCTTATCCTACTCGTGGTTTAAATCTGATTGCCGACCCTAATACCTGTTTATTCTATATGTTTATTATTGAGTTTAAGAACACATTCAACAGCCAGGATCGTATTGTGCAGGGCAGTTTTACAGGCGGAGGACGCCGGTGTTCTCTGAACCGGTATAAATAGGGTTAGCATCGATTGAAAGCAAGTATGGCGTCGCCGTGTTCTACGCCGTAGTACATGGTACTACCTTACTCCCGCGTAGGCAGTCGGGATGAAGTGTTTTGCCCAAGAGCACAACACAGATTTCACGGGTCAGAATCGTTTTGTAATTGACATTTCTTGCACAATACTTTTACAGTCTTGACTCGGACATTTGTTGGAATGCCCCAGTCTTTTTTTCACACTTTACCTCCAATTCATCTTAAATTCGTCAGTAGATGAGTTGCGATGTCATATAAATTTTCTATCCGTATTCGATGTTAGTGAACGAAGTTCAGAAATTTCATGTCAAATCGTGACGAATTTGAGATTCTTTTTATCACATAATGTGCAATTTAACCTTTTAGTTAACATTACAACTTAAAGTTGGCGAGCGCTGTTCTTGAAAATCGCCAGCCAATTTTCTTTTATTTTTAAAAATTTTTGCCTAAAAAACTAAGCTTTTGACTCCTCACTGTGGCGTGCTCGTTCTAATGTGACAAAAATTGAAAATATTTAGTTATTCAGAAGTATTCTCTGCAAATGGCGTCTGCTATTTGTATTAGCCCAAGACAGAAGGTTAAAGAAAAATGATAGATTAACCCTTTACCTAACATGAAAAGCAGACCCCCAAAATATAATTACTGAATAAATATTTTTTTCATTTTCACTATAAAAACATAGCTTATGGCTCCTCATTGGAACGAGCTCGTTGAGCTCGTTCCAACGAGGGATCATACGCTATGGTTTTGAGGAAAGAATGAAAAAATAACGTAAATTGAACGGCATTTGGTTTTGAATAGCGCTGGTCGGTTTTTACCGTTACGATGGGTAAAGGGTTGATTCAATTCTGTTTCTGAAAACAACTCACTCACAACGCTCCGACGTCGACGTTGCCTTTGACGTCATATGACGTCATTAGACGTGCTGTGAACGATAATTTCTGTAATACGCTATTTGATGGTGACGAATTTGAGATTCTGTTTATCTCATAACCTTTTAATTAAGGTTACGACCTATGCTGGCTAGCGCTGTTCACAAAAATCGCAAGCAAAATTTTATTATTTATTTCAATGTTTGCTTCAAAAACGTAGCTTACTATGACTCCTCACTGGGGCGAGCTCGTAGATCACGTTCTAATGAGGGGTCATAAGCTATGTTTTCGAGTCAAAAAATTAAAACATTTAGTTATTCAGGAACTGTTTTCTGCAAATGGCGTCTGCAATTTGTATAATATTAGACCTAGATAGAAAGTTAATGAAAAATGAGAGAAGATATAACCATTTACCTAACTTGAAAAGCAGACGACACTTGCAAAAATATTATTGAATAACTGTTTTTTTCATTTTTTTATCACAAACATAGCTTATGACCCCTCACTGGAAAGAGCTTAATGAGCTAGTTCCAATGAGGGGTCATATAACCGTCATAAGCTATGTTTTTCAGGAAAAAATGAAAAAATAATGAAAATTGAATGGCAATTTTTGTGAATAGTGCTCACCGGTTTTGGCCATCACGTTGGGTAAAGAATTAATTCAATTCCGCTTCTGAAGACAACTCACTCACAACGCTACAACGACGACGTTGACTTCTGTTGTGAAAGATAATTTCCGTAATGAGCTATTTGATAGCGATTACGTGATAATTCGTAATACATGCAATTGTAATTCATTTTTCAGGTACGTATGGATCATGGTTTGAACATACGTTGAAATGGGAAGAATTTGCTAAAGAAAAAAACATTTGTGTAGTTTCTTACGAAGACATGTGTGAGGTATGTGTCTTAGTGCAGCTTACATTACGCGGGGCGGGCGTATTTTCTTTCGTCCATATGCTTATTTCAAGATTTTGTTTCGGTATTCTTTTCGTTCATTTTTAAATATCTAGCACCGCAGTTAAATTTGACCGTGAATGGTGGCGACGAGTTTTTCGCTCCATCTAGCTGGATCAGGCGAGTGGAATAAGACTGTATGACTAGTATTGTGTACTATAGTATGCAGCAATACAATTGCCGTGAAGTGGTCGTAAACCATGCACGGGCAGTGATGCCAGCGCTGTGCGTTTACCAGGCAATAAAACTCATCAGAAGCAAAATGTTAATTAATGAAGCACCGAGTTGT
Organism: Pictodentalium vernedei; assembly: GCA_031216915.1. Taxonomy (NCBI): domain Eukaryota; kingdom Metazoa; phylum Mollusca; class Scaphopoda; order Dentaliida; family Dentaliidae; genus Pictodentalium; species Pictodentalium vernedei. The sequence continues at coordinate 114,973,438 of CM062292.1, forward strand.
ACCATGTGCCCCATTAATTAATTTTTTGATGATTATTCCTATAATTAGTGTTTGGACTCTAATATTATTTCGTCCGAGAAAATACTACCCGCCCGTGGAATGTGACCAGTCCACTACGGCCGTAGTCTATGATATATGTAGTGTTGTATGTAAGTACATTGTGTTTAGATATTTTGTATGGGTATCTGATAGAAGTGTGACGGGGAAACTGAGTTTTCTTGAAACCTTTCCCGCGAACTGGCGAAATAGGGAGAATTTGCAGATAGTACTTATTAGCTTAGCAAATTGTAGGTTACCAGTGGCGGGGCATGAGCAATAGTGAAGGAAGATATGTCGTACCGTCATCGTAAAACTAACATTTGTAACAGAAAACAATGGTAGCCATTGAAACTGTAGGAGTCATCGAAGTGACTAAGAAGACAAACAGAGATTTAGTGAAGGTACAAGTTTGTGGTGGTGTTACGTGTTGTAATGATTGGGCTGAGACATGGCAATGGAAGTTTCCAACAGTCGTGGTGGTAGGAAACTATGGTATTGAATGAAGGCGGCGGAAGCTGATCATGGGACAGACAGCGATGGCCATGGAAAAACCAGTAGCAATGTTTTTGTCTCGAAATCCAGCAAATACTGCCACATAATCTCTTTCACATAACAGTTTTATCTGAGATGAGTCTCAGAGTCGTACGAGAAGTCACTATCGGAAATTGTTTTTGTTGATCCCTCTTGAGAGTTTGAACTGTTCGTCGTATCGTGTGGTCTGTACATAATTGGGGAACCCATCTTTGCACACAAAGGTGCATACCAGTTTCGGAACGCATGCATTGAATATTGACGTTTATCATATGACTCGTCTGGTTTGTTCACTTTAAAACATTTGATATTTTGTTTTCATATTAATCAATGATAAATAAAGCCTTCCGTCAATTTCATTGGTCAGTTTCAAAACTAGACAATTTGATTGGCTGGACAAAATACAACTGGGCCACATTTGCATAATTGGAGTTAGGAGCTTTCATTGGTCAATTTCAAAACTGGACAATTTGATTGGCTAAACAAAATACAACTGGATCACATTTGCATAATTTCAGTAGGGAGAATTTACGTTATCTGTCCTATTTAGGGTGGGTTATATTGTATTAATCTTTTACCTACATGAAGTACGCCATTTATTTTCTTTTATATTTTCACTTTTTGCTTCCAAAACATAGGTTATGACCCCTCGTTGGAACGAGCTCGATGAGCTCGTTCCAATGAGGGGTCATAACCTATGTTTTGGAAGCAAAAAATGAAAATTTTTAGTTATACGAGGATGTTTTTTCCAAGTGCCATCTGCAACTCAAGTTAGGTGATGGGTTAAAAAGTCATTCTAAGTGGCTAATTTGTGCGTGTGTGTGCCATATGATGAATAGAATATGAAATGAGTGTTTTTCTCATATAATATTTATGAAACTCGTCCGAATTTTCCGTTTGGGCTCGCCAAAACGGAAAATTCTTAGACTCGTTTCATAAATATTATATGAGAAAAATACTCATTCCATATCCTCGATTTATAAAAGTAAACTCAGGTTAATAGGGCTGAAGCTTCTGTGGCCCTATTTATTACTTAGTCTCATCTTATTATACAGTATGCTGATTGATTTCAAAATATTATTTCACGCACGAGTTTATAAATGCTAATCGATGGGCTAAATATTTTATGCCTTTTTTCCAGAAACCAATCGATTCATTGAAGCGTATAGCAAATTATCTGCATATACATGTAGATGAAGAATTCCTACTGTCTGTCCATAAGGCTTGCCATATAGACAATATGAGGCACAAGGGAGCTTGCAGATATGGAATAGAAATGAAAAACATTGTAAAGAAAGGTGAGATCATGAAAGGCTTACATTCAATATTCTTTTTTTTATCTCAGGAACAGCTTATTTATCTTGTGCAGCAAGCGTTTCGTGTCGGTGAAAGTAACCATTTACCCAAAGTAACGTCCAAAACAGGCCAGCGCTATTCACAAAAATCGCCATTCAATTTTCATTACTTTTGTCATTTTTTGCTACATAGCTTATGACCTCTCACTGAAACGAGTTCGCTGCACTCGTTCCGACAAGGGGTCATAAGCTATGTTTTGAACGCAAAAAAAATGTAAAAAAAAAAATTTGGTTTGCAAGTGTCGTCTGCTTTTCGGGTTAGGTAAACGGTTAACCAACATCACGTTTCTCACAAAGTCCTAACGATATGCCACATCACATTGTACTCTTTTTGTCAGAAGGTAGATGATCTCGTCGCTAACATTTACGCTAACACAGAAATATCCATTTTTGTATCTTCGATCTAAGCATGGATGGTACAGGTCTGGAACGGCGAGGTCAAATATGGTGTATGCGCAAAGTTGGGGACATGCATTTTGTAAACTTCAACTGATAGTGAACTTCCGTTTACGATAGATATAGACCAGTACCCTGCTAATTAAAATATTTATTTATGTATTTATTGGTGTTTAAGGTTACATACTTATGCACAATGGCTAATCGTGACCGTGGTAGTTTTGCGGGTGGAGGAAGGCGGAGTACCCGGAGAGAACCACCGAGCATCGACGAGCAACTGTCAGCTACTCAACATTCTAACTCTGTTCAAGCTCCGCTCAAACAGATTTACAGTGGTTGAAGACATGTGCACCATCAACGTGCAGTACGCCTTAGTACACGGCGCCATCGTTCCCCTATGTAGGCAACCGGGATAAAGTGCCTTGCCTAAGGATACAACGCGGGTCGTCCCGGACGGGGATCGAACTAAATTAAAATAAAATCAGGATAAATCGAATCTCAAATAGAATAGAATCAAGCAAGGTGTTCGAATTCGAACCGAATCGGTCGAAAATGACAACAGTTTTTGAGTGACTGACGTTTGGTGAGTGAACCGAGCTGCGTGTATTTTTGGCCAATACGCCAACATTTGCATTTCTCTGGACATTAAGACCTGATTCCGGTAGTTATTTGCGGAGAGATGCAAAAGTAGGCCTACAGTGAAATAATAAAAACGGTTCGAGTTCTCAAACGCGTGTCTATTCCCAACATCAGTTTACCCGTAAACCGGACCGATTTTTGCATACACTGTTGGGTTCACTCTCATAATGCAGACCTCCCAAACTGCAGACTCCCATAACGTAGACCAATTTGCTTAATTGGTTATATAACACATGCTACACACCCCTATTTCACAAGTAGGTGGGACAGTTAAATTAAATCAAGAGAAAAGGAACAAATGTATAGCTACTATTCATTATATTTTCATATTCACATACAAACGTAATACAACACCCTTTACCCAACGAATCGGCTGCATCCGCCCGCGTAATATGCAAATTCAGTAATAGAAACAAAATCATATCATGTGAATCCTCGTTGGAACGAGCTCGTCGAGCTCGTTCCAACGAGGGTTCACAAAATATGGTTTTGTTGAAATTTGTTGAAAAAATGATATTTGAAATTAAAAAATTTGATATTGCCTGCGTTGGGTAAAGGGTTAACAGTGATTAACATGATTCTAGTTGGAAATTATTCTACAAGTTTACAGAGCCAAAAAATCCCCAGTTAGTCATCCATTTTTGAATCCTTAATAAACTTCCAGTTTGTTTCCAATTTCAAAAATAGGGTTGAGTAGCATGTGTTATATAACCAATTAAGCTATTTGGTCTACGTTATTATGGGAGTCTACATTTTGGGAGGTCTGCATTATTCGAGGACACCCACTGTCGTTCAGTCACATTGTTTGACCCTTTGAAACAGAAGGTACGTTTTTTCCGGCCCAGGAACACGACATTTGATAATTTCTTCAAGTAGGGTAGCTGCTAAGTGAATGTGTGGGGTAGACCAATCAATATATCCAACGTGCTGCCGAAAGGCTGATGGTTGAATATTTTAATTGGGCTACCTCAATATAATGAATATCTTCTCTTTTTACCTCGAAAACATAGCTTATGTCCCCTCATTTGAACGAGTTCGATAAGTTCGCTCCAAAGAGGGGTTATACGCTAGGTTTTCGATATTGAAAAAATAATACATTTGATTGGTATTTTTGGTGAATATCGCAGGCTGGTTTTGACCTCTACATTACGGAAAGGGCTAAGTTAGTGAGACATGTATGGTATGAAGAATAGAAAATTCCCTGCTATAGTGGTGCGGTTAAGCAAAAAAAACCGTGCACTTTGGGTTAAAAGCATGAAACTTGGCACACAGATTAAATGGACCCTACTGATTATTTTGGGATGTAGATCCACGGCAACCTCCCCTGGTGGCCGTTATGGCCATTTTTTTCAAAATGGCCGCCAATTTATTCAAATGCATATAACTTTGGAACTATATATTGTAGAATCATGAACTTTAGGTGAAAATGTATAGTTCTGAGGTCTGCAAAGCCAATGGGGACAACAAACAGATATATGCACTCATTAGTATGTAAGGATAAAGTATGTAAAATATCACACACACGCCTAGATGGGGGTGCCCGACTTCGTCCGAGCTATATAGAAGGTCAAGGTCATGCAAAAACATTAAATCCCAGGTTTCGACCACCCCGATGGTGACAAATCACTTCCCGATCGTTAATAGTTTTGAATTTCAATGTGGGAGCTGGGGGTCCGTTTGGATTGCGTTCATTAGAAAAAGCGCTTCCATTTTTTCGTGAATTAGCTGTATAAAGAGCGTTGTACGTAGAAAACACGATATTTCAAGTTACAGGTATCTCCAAGAAAACAGAAATCAAGGCAAAACCGTGGTGTAGTGGTCGTGGTTTAGACTTGGCATAACTAACGATGTCAAAGCAATATAAGCTTGTAGATACTGTGGAACCGGGCTGTTCTTATCAGACTAGCAGTCCCACTGACTGGACATTATGCATACTTTGCCAGAGAAAAACTTCAGAGACACTTCAATGTCCTATCAATTCAACAAGAAAGGATGTTGGCGCCGGGTACAAATATGTTGTTGAAATCTTCTCAAATTTCATGAACTTCATGCCATGCCTCCAGATATTAATATACAGCACCTAAATATAAGCTCAGGGCTGGAGGATACATTACATGAAAATGGTGCGTCTTGGCACAAGTCTTGTAGAAATAAAGTTAATAATGCCAAACTCCTGAGAGCATGCAAGAGAAAGAGTGAAGAATCACAGGAACCAAGTCCTGTGAAAACAAGAAGACCCAGTTCTAAGCACCAGCAACAAGAACAAACAAAGGACACATGCATATTCTGTGACAAAGTTGCGGGACCTGCTGGCCTTCACAAGGCTTGTACATTTGATAGTAGATTTCAAAGTAAGAAAGTGTGCTACAGAACTTTGTGACACACACCTGATGGCAAAGTTAGCTGCTGGAGACATGGTGGCTATTGATGCCCAGTATCGTGCCAAATGCTTAGCAAAACTGTACAAAAAGGCACAACTCTCAAGGAAGGACTTGGCAGAAAGTTCATCAGAAAGTCTGTTACATGGCATAGCTTTTGCTGAACTGGTCTCATATATAGAAACCTACAGGGAGTCAATGGCAGCTAGGCCTGTGTTCAGTATGGGAGACCTAAAGAACTTTTACATATCTAGGCTACAGAAACTTCATACCACAAGATTTAAGAATCGGATCTTGGCTGCCATTCCAGAACTGAGAGCTCATACTGAGGGTAGGGAGGTTCTGCTTGCATATGACCAAGACAGTGGAGTAGCTCTAAAACAAGCATGCAATGAAGATTTTTATTCTGAGGCACTGAAAAACATCTAATATCATACGTCGTGATGTCTTTAAACGTAAGCAGGCCTTCAATGGACGCTTTCCAGCTGACTGTCAGGAGAGAGAGCTGTGCCTTCAACTCTTACTGCATTATTGAATATGATACTTGCTGGGCCCAATATTAAAGAGTAATCTGTTCAAGATAAGCCCACGTCCTCTGGAAACCAAAGTATCTCACAACTTACTGTGTTTAACAGTTTGAAATGTTCCAAACATCAGGCTTCATCAAGCACAACTCATCGGCACAACAAAGAGAGAGAGAGGGACACACACACACCTGCATCCATTTATCTTGCCCTGTAGATCCATGGAGAGACAAGAAAGAGAGGCTGGTTGACACTCTCCACAACATGAGGTTGTGCATCTGCTATGCCCGTGTCCTTGGAATTTCTTCAGACAGAGCCCACAAAGTTTGTGCAATGTATGATGAGGAAGAAGTGGTTTGTCCCCCTCCCCAAGTTTGCAAGGAATCTCTTCACAGTGTACGCAGTTGATAATATTGACCACAATCCAAGTTCCACAACAGCAAAGGATTCCTTTCATGGAACAGGCATATCTTTGATGCAGCAGCCTTCAGTGGAAAATGTGGGAATAGCACGTGCTATTCCTGTGATGGAGAATTCACAGAAGAGACAGAGGATTCAGGCACTTCCGACAGCTTACACAAATGTGCCACTAGTGGCCTTGACCAAACCTGATCCTGTTGTTCCTCGCCTAACTGGACCAGTCACACCAGTGATTCCTTCTCCAACTCCTAGCCTGACAAAGGAAAATGATTGGTTGGAGCATGTGAGGGAACTGTCGAAGAAACCAGAGCTAGGCAAAGATGACTTTCTCTCGTGGGCTGCTTACCATGCTTCATTGCAGCAGGCCTTAACAGCTCCTACCACAATAGTGGACCTCATGCCTCTGTTTCTGGAATGTGCACATTCAGTCACCATGATACAGCACTCAATGGATGTTGTCAAGGCAGCTGTTGAATACCTCAATCCAGGCCAGATTCCAGTATTAGCCATGGATCAGCCACTCTTTGCTATTGCAAAAACTATTCAATGGAACTTCACTGCCACACATGGAGAAGATAACTATCTGATCATGTTTGGAGGACTACATATTGAGATAGCGGCATTCAAAATCATCGGTGATTGGCTTGACGGTAGTGGTTGGACCACTGCCATCTGCAATGCAGGAATCGCTACAAGTGGGGTAGCTGACTCCCTGTTGAAGGCTACACATGTAACCAGGACCAGACATGTACATCAAGTCACGGCAGCTGCTCTCTTTATCCTGCAGCATCATGCCTATGATAGATACACAAAAGCACTGCCAGCTGGAGAGGGACCTTTGGATTTCAGAGCTTGGAGTGACAGAATGTCGACTGAACAACCTCAGTTTCAATATTGGGCACTTGTTCTTGAATTGGAGCTTTTGGTTCTTCAAATCATTGAATCATTCAGGAAGGGACACTTCAAGAAGTACGTGGAATCACTTGTACAGTTCATTCCATGGGTTTTCAGCCTTGATCATATCAACTATGCCAGATGGCTCTCCGTACATATTTGAGACATGTGCTCTTTGTCAACAATGCATCTAGGTGTCTACCAAGAATGCATCTCAGGAGGGTTTGTTGCACGCAAAACAAAGCGCCCATTCTCTGCCATGGCACTAGATCAGGCCCATGAGCAAGTAAATGCCCCTGTGAAAGGTGATGATGGGGCTGTTGGTTTGACAGACAACGCAAATGCTCTACAGCGTTGGATGCTGGCAGGGCCTAAAATAAGAAGAATGATAGCAGAGTTTGAAGACAGCACAACCAGCAAAAGTGATTCAAGAAAACACCATGAACAAACCTCAGCAGTTCAAACAGCGTTTGCCAAGGAAGTGACAGCTCTTATTGAGGTCTTTGAGGACATGGGGAATCCATTCAAAGAGGACAGTGGTGATCTCCTTACAATCGACACAAAGCTCATAATGGACTCCAATGTACCGAAGGCTGTCGGGAATGTCTATAAATTGGGCCAGGAGCAGTACAAGCTTTTCGTGAAAGAAAGGTTTGTGGATCAAACAAAACCAATCACAGAGACAATCAAAAAGAATAAGCTCCAGTTGTTCTCCAGCAAGAATGGTCCTCAGAAGTAGAAGTCCCAAGTGGCAACAATGAAGGAAGACTGTACCCTGTGTTCTCCAGACTATACATTGCATGCCAGTCTAGGAAAGCAATCTCGAAGACTTTTTCAGGCATGAGAATCAGCCATCACCCCCATCACTTTCCAAAGCTGGTGAGATGAGATCAGGCAACAAAGCAGATCTTCTCCCACAGCTTGAGTCACTTACGCAACCAGCAGAAGCAAGACCACGAGTGACTGCATTGGTATTGGATGGAGCAGTGATAGTTCAAATGCTGTCACCAGGAACCTTCCAGACCTTTGACGATTACATCAAGACTGTGTTCATGCCATATATCCAGCACCAGCTGCCACATGTGGAAAGACTTGACACAGTGTGGGATGTTTATAACATAGACAGTCTGAAGGCCGCGACCAGAGAGAGGAGGGGAAAGGGAGTTCAGAGGAGAGTTGAGTGTTCCAAGTAACTGGCAAAGTTTTCTTCGTGTCAATAAAAACAAAACAGAGCTCTTTCACTTGCTGGCGGAAAAGGTTACAAGCACAGAGTTTCAAGGCAAAGAGGTGTACAGCACACCATGGAAACGTCACCCAGCTCAACAATTTTCTACTGCAAAAGGCCTTTCGATCACCAGTAGCTAAAAACTCTTGGAGTTTCAATGGAAAGCTTATGGTTAAAACACTGGATGATAAAATACACAGATTCAGAACAGAATCGGACTTGGACAGAATTATCAGTAGTGCCTCGTCAATTTCCCCCATACAAGGAACCCGTAGTCGGATAAATGATAATTCTCGGGACATGCCTGTTCGATTTGGCCAGTCGGACAGCTATTTTTGAAACCAAACATAATTAAGCCCTCATACAACGTATTCACACATCTCTTTCTTTCTCTCTATCCCCCCCCCCCTCTCACACCCACCCTCTCACACTGCTTAGCGGCACGTGCAGCAATCGATCGCCAGCTAGAAGGTTTCTCGGGATCTACGTAGGCAAAACACACTCTAAAAGTTTTTTCACATAACACATCGGCATTATCCGCTTAATTATAGCTTAATATTAATAACTCGCCATATTCAGGATTTGTTGTTTTTTCCCCACAAATCCTGACTGATGGCCCTCGTTTGATCGAGCGCGATGATTCACATATCTCTCTCTTTCTCTCTCCCCTCCACTGCTTAGCGGCACGTGCAGCAATCGATCGCCAGCCAGAAGGTTTTTCGGGATCTACGTAGGCAAAACACACTCTAAAAGTTGATTTTCACATAACACATCGGCATTATCCGCTTAACTATAGCTTAATATTAATAACTCGCCATATTCAGGATTTGTTGTTTTTTCCCCACAAATCCTGACTGGTGTCCCTCGTTTGACCGAGCGTGATGAGTTGAGTTCTCTCCAACGAGGGGTAATAGAAATTGGTTGGGGGAAAAAAACAACCCAAAAGAATGATTCTTATTTTTTTAACAATGATTCTTATTTTTTTTTGATTTTCTGGGAAATAGATTGTAGACAGCGTAAACAGACTAACTACAATATGTAAAGGGTTAATCCTGGCTAGTTTTCTTCGTCAAATCCTACCCCTCCTCGGCGTGCCTGCTATTCTCGTAGAGAAATCTTCGAACTCTGCCATGTGTAATTGCTACAGTTAAAATACCTTATCAACAGTATTTTTGTGTTTTCCAGACTCCTATAATGAGACAGGGATGGGGGGGGGGGGGGGGGGGGGGGGGGGGCAAAATCGGTCTTAAGAGTTATAGGGTAAAATACTTATGCTATATTGATATATTCGAATGCTTTGCTCGTAATTTTTTCTTATCAAGATTTATAAATATACAAATATTTATATCGCGTATCTACCTATACCCACTCATTCTCACTCTGTTCTCTTCTCCACCCCTCCCCCCTCTCTCTCTCTTTCTCTCTCTCTCTCCTTCTCCCGCTATCTCCCTCTCTCTCTCCACGTTTTCTCTCTCATTATCTCCCATTCACTTAGCATTCCCATTCACTGGGTTAACTCACTCCCTCCCTCCCCATATTAACAGTATTCCGCGTCCTCCCTCTATCCCTCCTGACTCGCTCCAGAGATCACATCCGCCCTGATTAACTCACCCCCCCCCCATATTAACAGTATTCCGCGTCCTCCCTCTATCCCTCCTGACTCGCTCCAGAGATCACATCCGCCCTGAGTCAGAGCGGCTGAGAGGCAGTTTAGAAATCTTAAAGTATCCCATGTGTCAACTACCAGTTAGCGCCATGGCTGCTGTGAAGAAGCAACGAGTGCCAAACATACCGATCGACACTAAACAACACGAAATACCACTGACATGCGACTTGTGAGAGTCAAATCGGTAACAGTCGCACAAAATAACATTTTGTGTTCTGTTTTTGAAACCCCGTTAACTTGAATGATATCGCCTTTGTGTACACTTACAGTAAGATGGGGTAGTCCAGTAATATACAGAAATAATAAAATAATAGCTGCGATGTGCAGCCGAGTGGCTGCACACTGCAGTATATATTTTATCGTCGAAGTACCGTGGATAGATCTCCTTCAATGAGAAATAAGGCGAAAATTATGCCTTGGACCGAAAAATCGGTCCTGAGACTTTTTAGGTCCTGAGGGTCTTAATGTCTAATTACCTGTGTTATATTCGAGTGTGTTGTTTGCATATTTTCCATAACCATATTTATAAATATACTCATGTTTATATTATGAATGTACCTCTACCTCCTCATTCTCTCTCTCTCTCCCCCCCCCCCTCTCTCTCTCTCACCCTTCAATTCCCCCCTCCAACCACTCCCATTCACCTTGCATTGGACTCAACTCGGTCTCCCTCTCACTCTCCATATTCCGTTTTATTGCTCTCTCCTGCCTCGCTCCAGGGATTACACCCGAGCTGAGTCAGACCTGTTGAGAGGCAGTCAAGAAATTTTATAGAATTACCCGATGTGTCTACGACCGGTCAGCAACATGACTGCTGAGAAGCAGCAACAAGTGCCAACAACGCAGATCGACACTAAAGAATGGGAAACATCACTGACATGCGACATGTGTGAGCCCAATTAACAACAGTTCCACTGAATAAATTTTATGCTCCGTTCTTAAATAGTCGTTCCCTGGAACGGTAACGTCCTTGTGTTCACTTACAGTAAGATGGGGCGGTCCAATATTAGTACACAGAGTAAATATAATAATGGCTGCAGTGTGCAATCGGTCGGCTGCACACTGTTGTTATTATTTTATTGTCGACGCCCAGTGTATAGACCTCCTGCAATGAGACAAAAATGGGGAGAAAATTCTGCCCTGGACCGAAAAATCGGTCTTGAGTGCTCAAACGATAATATACTTCTATCATATTGTTACATTTTGTTTGCATGCTTTTGCTTATCTGTAATTATAAATACACTCATGTTTATATTACGTGTGTACCTCTACCTCTTTAATTTCCCCTCTCTCTCTCTCTCTCTTGCTATTTCATTTTCCCCACCCATCATCTTCCACTCGCCTAGGATTTTCATTCACTGGGTGTAACTAGGTCTCTCTTTAGCCTGGGATTCTCGATCACTGGGCTTAACCCGGTCTCTTTCTCCTTCCTCATATTAGCAGTATTCTGCGTTATCCCTTTCTCCTTTTCTCTCTCCCTCTCCTCCTCTCTCTCTCTCTCTCTTCCTATTCTTCTACTCCCATTTTTTCACTCTTTCAATCTGTCCCTCTCTACATTTCTGCATCGTGCCCATTTCTCCTTTTCTCTCCCCCCTCCCCCTCTCTATATTTTCTTGTTTCTTCTACTCCCATTTTTTTCACTCTGCCCCTCCCTACATTTCTCCACCGTGTCCTTTTCCCCAAAATACAACATCTTGGTTTGAGAATATATTATCTCTCTTAATTCAATTCACTTCTCTGTCTCCAGTACAATAGATTCTGCCACTGCCCCTTACATCTCCCTGGCTTTTCTACTCTTAGTAATATAATGTTAATAACTGAGTATATATACCCACTCTTCCCCTCTCTCTCTTTCCTTCTCTTCCTCTCCTCTCTCTCTCTCTCTCTCTCTCTCTCTCTCTCTCTCTCTCTCTCTATAAATCTCTTTCTCTCGTCATGTCTTCCCAACAATCTCTTCCTCCACCAACAATACGTTATTAACTGAGAATATACTTGTGTAGTGCCAGACAGCACAATCGCAGACTTTCATTCTATCCCATCCATTCTGTCATTTGATTTTCCCCTATGCATCCTTTCCCTGAAATTTAATCTCATACTTTCTATAAGCATTACACAACCATTACACAATGATACTGTTGTATTCACTAAAATCAAATACATGTTTCTACAACCCACATACACCACAGTCTCAACATGCATGTTTGATGACAAACATCCTCACTCTGCAACAACAGTGGTTGTTGCCTTTCCTCCTGTACATAGTCTCCCCACTTAAAATTGTGTTTGTGGATTGCATTCAAATTTTACTTAATCTGACTTGTATGTATACATTGACTTCTGCTGTAGCTTTAATTATTGCCACCTTTATATATAGCAATGGCGGGTAGCATATTGCTCCATGAGGTAGAGACCGATGCGAATTTCAACTTTATAAGTAAATACAACAGACTGATGAGTGATGCGACCAATGATGACACGGACTGTGCTATCACTGAAATTGAATGCCCATATTTCATGCCAAATGAGTTTTGTAAAAAGTTTGCTGGTTATGACATAACTCAGTCAATATTCTGCATCAACTGCAGAAGCCTCAGTGCCCACTGGGATGCATTAATAGATCTGATCAGTAACGTTAAAAAAACCCAAAATCTATTTGACTTGATTGGTTTGACAGAGGTATGGAAACTGAATGACAATATATCTTACACCCTCCCTGGCTATCAAAGCCTGCTCAGTAATACTCGGACCGACGATGGAAGGGGTTGGGTGGGTCTTTTCATTAAAAATGGGATCGCATATAAACTTCGCACAGATCTGTCCATATTTATACCGCACGTCTGTGAAACGTTGTTCGTAGAATTACCCCAGAAACATAAACGCAGTATAATAGTAGGGGTAGTATACAGACCCAATACCGCTCCTAATGCTGATATTAATCATTTTATATCCTCCATTAATGATGTTACTGACCAGATTAGTCGCGAAAACAAAAAATGCTTTCTTATCGGAGACTTCAATATCGATCTCTTGAAAATCTCCCAGCACCCACAGACAAACGAATATATAGACACAATACTTAGCCACGGTTTCATCCCTACTATAACGAAACCAACTAGGATTACGGATCATTCAGCAACTCTGATTGATCACATACTCACAAACTGTTTTGACGAAAACATTAAAACCGGGATAATAATAACGGACCTGGCCGATCACTTTGCAACATTCTATCTTGAAATTGGAGTTAAACACCAAAACACTAGGAGTCCTTCACCCACCAGAAACTTCGCCCCGTCAAATATAAATAGATTCAAAGCTACACTGGCACGGTACAGCTTTAGACAACAACCTGACTTCGCATCCCCAGAAGATGCATATAATGCTTACATAGATTTCTTCAGGGAATCATTCCAATCACATTTCCCTTTGGAAAAGACAAATGTATCAAGGACGTTTGTCAAACAGCAGCCCTGGATGACAAAAGGACTTTTAAAATCCTCCCGTGTAAAGCAAGAACTATATAAAAAGCAGCTCAGGCAACCTACAGTTGAGAACGTCACATGCTACAAAACGTATGTTCAAAACTTTAACAGGATCAAACGTAGACGTAAGGCCGATTATTATAACGCAATCTTAGAGAAAAATAAGAATAATATGAAAAAAACCTGGCAAATACTAAACGAGGCTATTCAGAAATCTAATACAAACCTACATTCAGTAACGTACATCAAAACTGACAACACTGAATACTCCCACCCTCAGGATATAGCTGCAGAATTCAATAACTTTTTTTCCAGTATAGGACGATTAACTAGCGCGGAAATACCTGCCACTTCCACGACCTACACGGATTATTTGACAGGAAATTTCGAGAATAGTTTTTTCATATCCCCGACATGTCCAGACGAAGTAATAGATATAATCAAAGGCTTTAAGCCCAAAAAGAGCAAGGATTGCGACGAGATTTCGATATTTCTTCTAAAACATGTTGCTAAAGAAATAGCCCTTCCAATTTCAGATATCATCAACCTATCCTTTCAGACAGGTATAGTCCCTAAAAGAATGAAAATAGCAAAGGTAACCCCAATCTTTAAATCAGGCGACAGGCACATACTAAACAATTATAGGCCCATTAGCTTACTTCCCGTATTTTCAAAAATTTTGGAAAAAATTATGTTAAAAAGACTTATATGTTTTGTAGAAAGTAATAATATCTTATATTCCAAACAATTTGGCTTTAGGAAAGGTCACACAACCATTCAGCCCATTCTGAAAATGCTTGAACACATAGCATACGAAAAGAATAAAACAACTAAAGACAGTACCTTGGCCGTCTTCCTCGACTTATCCAAAGCGTTCGATACAATCAATCACGAAATCCCCCTGGGAAAATTGAACCACTACGGCATCAGGGGTCTCAGCAATAGTTGGTTCCGGGACTACCTCAGCGAGCGAACACAGTTAGTACAATGCTCAGGATATAAATCAAACTCAACCTCCATTAGTTGTGGCGTCCCACAAGGCTCGATTTTGGGACCAATACTATTCTTATTATATATTAATGATATATCCAACTCAACTTCCCTTAATCTATTGTCATTTGCCGATGACACGACAGTGTACTCATCAGGTCATGACATTGATGGTCTGTCTGAAACAATTAACGCCGAACTAGAGAACGTCCACATATGGTGCTCCACAAACAAATTAAAGTTAAACGCAAATAAAAGTAAGTTTATACTAATTAACCCCCCACAACGTAAAAGTATCAACTTAAGAATTTTCCTTAATAACGACCAAGTAGGAAGGGTGGGATCAACAGAAAATGAGAACGCGGTAAAATTTCTTGGAATACATATCGACGACAAACTGACCTACAAATTACATATTTCACAACTCTGCTCTAAAGTTTCCAGATCTCTTAATGTAATTAGCAGAGTTAAAAACATTTTGCCCCACCGCGCATTACTTTCCTTATACTATGCTCTTGTACATAGTTATTTCCTATACGGAATACAGATATGGGGGCACTCAAAAGCTATCAATAAATTATTTCTCTTGCAGAAACGTGCACTTCGAATTATAAACAACAAAAAATACAGAGCCCATACCGATCCTTTATTTTGAAAGGATAAAATTCTAAAACTCAAGGACCTCCACATTTTGCATGTTATGCTATTCGTACACGACTGGAAACACAAGCACCTTCCGGCAACATTTGATCACTATTTCAGTGAAAGGGCCACGCCTGGACTAGCCACTAGACACTCTGGTGGCCTCCAAGTAAAGAACACAAGAAATAAATCTTTAGATCTACTCCCTGTTAGCCTCTTTCCCAAAACATGGAACAGTATGGACAAACGTATAACTAATTTATCAAACAGAAATGAATTTAAAAAAACTATAATAAGACAAATGTTGGAAGAATATCCCAGTGAAGTAAACTGTAATGATACTAACTGCAAGGACTGTAATCGCCATTACTAAACCACATCTTACTTTGTGAAGCCCCACATATAGGTTCTTTCCGTATACCTCGATGCTAAATCATTGTGTGTATGTGAGCACGGTTACATGTGTGTGTGTGTGTACATGAATTAAATTCAAGCATTTGCAACTTCACGGATCTTCCATTAATTGATATTCCCGTGTTTAATAGGTGAGACCATAGGCCATTACATATATATACTTGCCCACTTGTGCACACTCGTATATATGCAAAAATATATGTATATGTGTGTCTATGTATGTTTTCAAATACACTTTTGTGGCCGATGCTGGGTGGAAGGACGATATATTTATATATTATCTTTTCATCCATTATCGATAACACAAGTGTGAAACGTCCATTCTACCTCGCCACGCCCTCATCATCAACGTGCATATAAGTCGTTCATCAATACTGATTTCTTATATTTACTTGTATCCATTCATGCAATCCACAAACACACCACAGGGAATGACAGGAAGACAGCCAATCTGGCTAGGCCATTCCCTGCAGAACATGTATGCTGAATATCTTCTTATAATGTATAAATATCTCATAAAATGATTAGTACATTTGTGTAGAACTTAGTCTTATGTAAATACATGTGCTGCAAATAAAGCTCTACTACTACTATCAACACCTCAGAGAGAAGACAAAGGTCAAATAGACCATGCTCACATGAGGAAGCAGATACACGATTGGTACTGCATCCATGGGATGCTGCACATAAAGGACATGGGAATATTATGGTGAGGACATCAGACACTGATGTGATAGTACTCACCCTGTCCAGACTGCACAACATTTCAGTAAGTGAGGTGTGGATATCATTTGGAGTAGGGAAACATCACAGATACATTGCATCACATGATATTGCAGCTACCCTTGGCCCAGCAAAAGCACCAGCATTGGCAATGTTTCATGCATTCACAGGGAGTGATACGACATCCTTCTTCGCGGGCAAAGGTAAAAGGACAGCATGGGACACCTGGGCTGTATTTGCAGATGTCACTGATGTATTCCTGCTACTTGTTGATGCTCCATCAAGTATCCCTGATAACACCTTTGATATGGTGGAGAAATTTGTTGTTCTCATGTATGACAGAACATGTGGGCTGTCCAAGGTGAATGAGGCAAGGCAGCATCTCTTTGCAAGACGATCCCGAGCTAGGGGGGATATCCCTCCAACACAAGCAGCTCTCAAGCAGCATGCACTAAGGGCAGCCTACCAAGGAGGGCATGTTCGAGTCCAAGTTCTGCAAAAAGAGCCAACACTACCAAGTTCTACAGACTGGGGAAGGGATAGGAGTGATGGGTCATGGAAACCAAAGTGGACCACCATTGGTCAAGCTCAAGATGAATGCTATGAACTGATTCATTGCAACTGCAAAAAGGCATGCAGAGGTTTGTGCAAGTGCTACAAGGCCAGCCTCCAGTGCACTACTCTTTGCCGTTGTGAAGGCAACTGTTATCAAGAGTGACTGAAAATCTGCATATCAAATGATACTTCCTCTTAGATTGCGAGTCTTGTGTCTGGACTTTTGAATGAATCGTGAATGTCATATATGGAAATCCTTACTGTACTACCAGTATATGATTTTGTGGTTGTCATACACTTTCTTCTTAAATGAACATTGATATCCCCTATATTCTATTTTACTTAGGTGTGATGTTGTAAATAGCCTGTTTAAGTGGAACTTAGAAAACCAGGACTACCATACTTTCTAAACTCTTCAAAGACGCATTACTAGGTATATTTCTTAATGATATAAATACTGTTTCTCCACACTGAGCGTATATATCTAACCTTTGTTGCATCCATTGGCACTGTTCACCTCAAAACTATACTTTTAGACACCAAGAACATGATTCTATAGTGTTTTGTTCCAAAATTATATGTATTTGAATAAATTGGCGGCCATTTTGAAAAAATTGCCATAACGACCACCAGGGGAGGTTGCTGCCATGGATCCACATCCCAAAATAATCAGTAGGGTCCATTTAATCTGTGTGCCAAGTTTCATGCTTTTAACCCAAAATGCACAATTCTACCAATAATTCTTCCTTAACCACCCCACTACTATATAAAATGAAATATCTTATCCTTGTTCATTAAAATTGGATAAACCACCGCTCAGGACGATTTTCGTGAACTCGGTTCAGAAAATTCATATCAAACCGTGACTCATTAGATATTGTTTTTTATTACACGCCTGTTCTATGAAATCCCCATCTACAGCAACAATAAACCATGTGGAAAATGAAAACCCTTTCCACACACATGTGCCGAACGGAAATCGTTGACGGACTATTTTCATATAGAAGCAAAATTTCACTGGAATGTTCTACAAATCATGCACTGCAATTACAATTTGAATTGCTAGTGATAGCAGGGGGAGGGGGGCGGGGGGGGGGGGGGGACACCAAAAATTTGCAATACGTGACGAGGTGGTGGGTGGGTCTCTTGAGTGCGCCAAAAATGTGCATTTCCAACTTGTGCAATTTTTTGAATTTTTAAAAAATATATCAATATATCAGCTAATATATACCATCATTTGTGTTTCAAACCTTAAAGATGATGTTGTACATCACACTCTTAACATAAATACAACATCAGGAGGCTTTATATGTGAGAATATTGGGCTTAATCTGGGAAAATGTAACACGTTAGTAGGGGGTGGGTGTCTTGTTCGAAATGTAGAAAATGTGCAGACAATATTTTGGGAAAATTCTCTCTGATGCACTAAAATCAACCCAAGTTATTTATTTATTAATTTATTTATTTATTTATTGGTGTTTAACGACACTTTAACAACCAGGGCCATATCGTGTCGGTAACAGGTTTACGGGTGGAGGAAGCCAGCGTACCCGGAGAGAACCACCGAGCAACGATGAGCAGCTGTCAGCTCTTCAACATCATAACCCACGACTGTACTACACACTGCACAGCGGTACTGCGCACTGCACAGCACAGACAGGGTTAGATTGGCTGAAGACATGTGCACCTCGGCGTGCAGTACGTCTCAGCACACAGCGTCATCGTGCCCCCACGTGGGCAATTTTGGTAAGTTTATTTTGGATTTTAATGGGAGAGTGGGGGTGGGTGTCTGAGAACGGTAGTAGAAAATTTGCACGTAGTGGGTGGGTGGGTGTAAAAAGGAGCCGAATAAAAAATAGGACGTCACGTCTTGCAATTTTTTAGTGCCCCCCCCCACCCCCCACCGGCGATAGCTAAAAATAATAACACAGGTTCCTCTCACGAATTTGGTTGGCGATAAAATGTGTTAATGGTAACTGTTGGCAAATGAATTGCTGAGTGTCCTAATAACTGCTTTTATAGACAGGAAGGTGTGTAATAAACACACAACGACACACGCGCGTGAATGGGTTAATCGATATGGCACGAGTGCCAGCGCGGAAGAAAAAAAAAACGAGAGGCTATAGGTCTCGAAATCAAAAACATTACGACTTTTAGGTGGATGCGCGGTGGCTCAGTAGGTAGAGGTGCAGGCTGCAAGCCGAGAGGTCCTCTGTTCGAATCCTATCGGCGGTAACCACGTTGTCTCCTTGGGCAAGACACTTCACCCCTATTGCCTACGGGGGTGGGGGAAGGGGGCCCGGTGGCATTGTGTGCTAAGGCGTACAGCATGTCGATGTTGCTCGTGTCTTCAACCAATGCTAACCCTGTTGGGGAGCCAGACAGTTTCTCGCCGTTGCTCGGGGTTCTTTCAGGGTACTCCGGCTTCCTCCACCCATAAAGCTGCCCGGCACGAGGTGAGCCTGGCTGGCGAAAGTGTCGTTAAACCCCAATAAATAAATAAATAAATAAATAAATGACTTTTAAGTGATAGAAAGCTCTATTCTGACTTCACCTAACAGCTCTAAACTTTTAGTGTTCGTTGTTTGACGTTTGGCTAAATTTCGATCTCTCGGTCGTATCAATAGCTTGTTTGTACTATCCACGATCTGTGTTGTACTCTGTCCACGGTACAGTTCATTTTGTCCACTTCGTGGGATGTCTTTTTCAACCAAGCATCATCATTGAAGATTGGCGTGCATAATTTGTTCAATCTGATTAACTTGCCAAGTTATGTCCGTCGAATACGCACAGAACGGTTTTGGGACCACGCGCATTCGCACACGAGCATGTGGAAATAAGATTGTGTTGTAAACAATGACAAGGCGTCAGGCTTTCTGTTTTTCTCAAACATGAGATATTATATTAAGATCAAGAATTGTACGTGCAAACTACTGTGCCACCGTGCTCGCTGCAGTTTTTCCGTTCATATTTGTTACTTGCGCATGACCAGGTTCTCGTCGTAGCCTCAAAATGAAATATTTTTAATAAAATTAACATCATACTGTCAACACCTGTTCTTCCTTTCGAGTTGGAACACTGGAAACACACACTATTTTAAGATGTGATGCTTTTCAGGCCGGAAGTTTCACCAAATTGCCCAAGCAACGAACACTTGATAGATCTTGCTAAGCTAAACGGCCAAATGGCGTGTATTTCACGCTGATGCGGGAATGGTGGGGCTTAGTTTGCAAACGTTATCTTTTGTCTTGAATATATATATATATATATTCTACATCATAAAGTGACATAATGTTTACCTGTTTGCCGAGTGGTTTATAAATATTACTTATAAGTAGTATGTCAGGGGCTTTTGAGGGAATATTTGGGGGATCTCATCGGGGGATTTCATGTGACGTCATAGTCACGTGACCTAGTGGCGCCATGTTTGGTTGTCATGGTAACCCGCAAGAGCGGCCATGTTGTGTCGTCAGCGCCATAGTGATATGTGGTGTTGGTGCGCATGCGCGGCGCGTGTTGTTATGGTGATACGTGTTTCTGTCGTCCATTTTGTATACTGGAGACCGCCATCTTGGTTTCTATGGCAGCACGTGGTTGATTTGTTACCCAAAGGCCTACAACAAGACATGGGTATGTTTATAGGTATGTTCCTTTGTACAAGAGTAATTTCTGGATTCATAGAAGTACTAGGTCACTATGACGTCATATGAGATCCCCCGATGAGATCCCCCAAACATTCCCTCAAAAGTCCCTGAAATACTACTCCTATATACAAAAGAACTAGAATAATGTGGAAGTATCGTATGGGCAATTTGAGCCAGGGAGACGTCTGATAGCCAAACTAAAGCCTTATACTATATGAGTGTTATGCTATAGTATGGTGTTCTGTGGGAGTGTTGATTCTTTTAGGGCGTATTACTGTAGCGCAGAAGAGCCTTCAACTTGAAAGAAAATGCACTTTTATGACTATATTTAGCTGTAATGTTATCTATTTTGTCTCTTACTCATACCTTTCCGGCTACGCTCGTGTTCCGAGAAACCCAAGGAATGTATCTTCTACCAAAGGAATGGATCGATCAAGTCTCAAAAACCCCAATTACATCATACTTTTCACTGAAGTCCTTATCTGCCTATAGATTCTTGACCGAACGGACTACTCAGGGCAATCTGTTTGTTGACTATGCTGACTGAAGCAGACACCAGATCGTCACAGTAGATCTCATAATAATGATAGGAGAGAAGGCTAGTTATAAGTCGTACCTTACAGTGACGCTTGGCAGTAAGAGAGTCTCTAATACAGTAGTTCACATATCACTTCTCTCAACTACTCCACAATAATGAACAAACCACTGGCTTTCAATAGTCCATAAATACCTGAATGTGTCCACCAGTTCCATGTTACATAGTGTGTTTTAGCACGTAGGTACAGGTTAACACTTCCAATGTATGGATATGTGATGTATGTGTTGTTCTGTATAAACTGTCAATAGAACAATATTGAACTCGTACCGACGTGGTCAAAGGACTCCACAGGAAAAAAAAGTGATAGGTTAGATCTTCTAAAACTTGGTATGTCCAGTTATAATATAGAAGATAAATGGTTCTGGGTATTCGAAACGAGAACAAAATAGCCATGAAATACTATCAGGAGCATACAGAAAAAACTAATGAGCGAAAATGGTAATAGTTAATTCTGTCCGAAATTTTAAAAAATCTTCAACGCTCCGCTTCCGAGGTATACGCCATAACAATGGAACAGGCCCTCAAAGCACCATACCAGATAATAACACCAATAAAGTCTCAAGGCTCTAGATTGGACAACAAACGTTCCCAGGGTAGAATTTAAATGCTCGCAATCGAACTTCCTGTAGTTTTTATTGGGGTGTAACAACACTTTCTACAGCCAGAATCACCCTATGTAGGGTTGTTTTACGGGTGAAGGAAGCAGGTGTACCCGGAAAGAAACATGGAGCACTGTGAACAACTGTCAGACTCTCCAACCTACTACCTCCGCACATCCAGGGTTAGAACTGGTTGAAGGCATCGCACCATCGACGCGCAATATACCTTAGTACACAGACATTTCTGTACGTTTAATCCTTCGTCCAATTTAACCCTTTTCCTAACACGAAAGGCAAACGACATCTGCAAACAAAATTCCTGACAAACTAAATATTTTCATTTTTTGCCTCACAACATAGCTTATGACTCCTCATTAGAACGAGCTCAACGAGTTCGTTAAAATGAGGGCTCATAAGCTATGTTTTTAAGACAACAAATTAAAAAAATAATGTCAATCGAATGGTGAGTTTTGTAAATAGAGCTGGTCTTTTTTGGCCGTTACGTTGGGTAAAAGGGTTAACGACCAAAATTGGCAATCGTTTTTCATTGAAATCACCACTGTTCAATTTTAAAAATAATTTTTTAGGTTTTTTACATGAAAAAATGAAATGCATTAATCACTCAAAATTTTGTTTGTTTGCAATGATCGTTTGCCTTTCGTATTAGGTAAAGGGTTAATACTGATTAAACAACTTTCTTTTTTCTTAGGTGGAATTGGTGGATGGAAGAATCATTTCACTGTCGCTCTCAGTGAAAAGTTTGATCGGGTGTTCAAAGAAAAGATGGAGACGTGCAAATTCCGTTTCAAGTTTGATAGTGATGTCTAACAATTAACTGCTTCAGCTTATTTAATATATCATTTATTATGTAGTCAGTATATTTTATGGTATGTGCATGCTTGTTAGTTAGTCTGGGAACATTCAAGCACCTTTTTTTGCACCCAAATTTACATATACATGTGACTAATTTATAAAACCACTTTGGTGACAACAACGTTCAATTGCAGTGAAGTGCATCAGTTAAAGCTGCACGTCGCATTTCAGTGGATACAACAAGGGGGTGGGGGGGGGGGGGGGGGGCACTAAAAATTTGCAAGACGTGACGTCCTATTTTTTATTCGGCTCCTTTTTATACCCACCCACCCACCCACTACGTGCAAATTTTCTACACCCACCCCCACTCTCCCATTAAAATCCAAAATCAGCTTATAAACTTAGTAGGCACAGCTGTCTTTAGGGGGTTTTCATAATGTTCTTAACCCTTTACCCAACGTAACGGCCAAAACCGGCCAACGCTATTCTCAAAAATCGGCAATTAATTTTTATTATTTTTTCATTTTTTGTCTCAAAAACATAGGTTATGACCCCTCATTGGAACGAGCTCGTCGAGCTCGTTCCAATGAGGAGTCATAACCTATGTTTTTGAGACAAAAAATGAATAAAATTAGTTATTCAATCATTTTTTGGCAAGTGACGTCTGCTTTTCATGTTAGGTAAAGGGTTAAACTGGTACCACCAATTTAAACCTCTGTGGGCTGCTGTGGGCCCCAATCTACAAATGACAAGCTGTTCATTATCAGGCTTGGCCAGAGCAGGTGTACATATACGGGAACAAATTTTCATTTGAATTGTTCCCAAAATATTGTCTGCACATTTTCTACATTTCGAACAAGACACCCACCCCCTACTAACGTGTGACATTTTCCCAGTTTAAGCCCAATATTCTCACATATAAAGCCTCCTGGTGTTGTATTTATGTTAAGAGTGTGATGTACAACACCATCTTTAAGGTTTGAAACACAAATGATGGTATATATTAGCTGATATATTGATATATTTTTAAAAAATTCAAAAAATTGCACAAGTTGGA
Source organism: Pictodentalium vernedei (assembly GCA_031216915.1). Lineage (NCBI taxonomy): Eukaryota > Metazoa > Mollusca > Scaphopoda > Dentaliida > Dentaliidae > Pictodentalium > Pictodentalium vernedei. The sequence continues at coordinate 114,997,022 of CM062292.1, forward strand.
AATGCACTTTTTTGGCGAACTCAAGAGACCCACCAACCCCCACGTCACGTCTTGCAAATTTTTGGTGGCCTCCCCCTGGATACAAGAGAAAAATAACGTGAGTGTTTAAGTATCGGGAAGGACGCCAATTACATTGCTGTTGGAAGAGCGGGATTTCGAATCTTCTTAGAGTTTCTTTTCGCATCAACCGTCCAGCAGAAAAACTATACTAAACCACAGGTCGCCACGTGACGTGCTTAGTTTAGTACAGTTCAATTAGAAGGTTGCTACTAAACGGATCATGGATGGCTTTCGAAAACCGTGAGAACCCTGCTTTGATACTTGCGAACCACAACTTGTTAATATTATATCTTGAAAGGGCTGCGAACACTATTGTTACATTTGCAAATCATAGCTTGTTAATATTATATCATGTAAGGCGTGCGAATCCCACTATGGCATTTTAAAACCATAGGTTGTTAATATTCACCAGAAGGAGATCTATTTGCTCTGGGCAACAAATATAAAATAATTATTTTGAACGTAAAAAAAAACATTTGTAGCTGCAAAGGAACACTAGATTAATGCTTGTTTCACATGCCTGTCTTTTTAGGTAATATTCGGATTTATTATACGCTAAATTGTAGATTGTCGAAGAAATTGCGGAAAGACAGAAATGAAATCGTATCCCCCACTGTGAAGATATTGAAATGTTTACTGTTTACTTTCGTGCATCAATTCAAGGTTGAAACGAGTGGAATTATCAGATTCTTATGAAAAGCGTACAATAAAAAGAAAATCTAGTGTTTTTGAGTGGATACCGAAAATGATCTCACTTGTGAACGAGATAAATGGTAATTTTTGCTCGCGAAAAATAGACATTTGTCTCGGTCACTCATGAGATAATTTTCGGTATCCACTCAAAAACACTAGATATCTTCTATATATTCCATTGTTCCTTCTGTATTACATCCTTCTGCCCCTTCGTCCGTCATAGTTATACAGAGTATATATCCTCGAGTCACAGTGTCTGATGTTAAATGAACAGCCTTCATTTGTCAGATAATTTCGTTGATATTTCGAAATATTTCTATTTTCTGTCTTCCTACTCTTGTGTTTTTTTCGGCCATTGTTCGTCTCTACCCATTTTTACTATTGTTGCTGCCTTTGAGATATTCCTACCTTAGAAAACAGGTTACCCGACTACAGTCCGTTCAATAGTCTATTGCAGTATACGTTGTGATTGGGGTGCACCTGAAAAATTGAATTTTGTTTATTAAGCACTTCGCTGCCTTTGTAAATCTGCTATAAGTCCGTGCTGAATGCGGAGATACAACATGCAGACAATGGATACTTTAGAACATTAATTTAGCACATTGTTTTCTTGATATAACACACATGTGAGTACGGCGAAACCACATGCAGGGAATGGATACTATAGCACATTGTTTTCTTGATATAACACACACGTGAATACATCGATACCACTTGCAGGTAATTGATACTATAGCACATTGTTTTCTTGATATAGCACACGCGTGAGTACGAGATACTACAGAGAAGAAATTAATTATATAGCACATTGTTTTATTGATATAACGCACGTGTTGCAACAAATATAAGCAACAGACGACATGGCCTTTCCTTCAATTCCAATATTTTTTGCTTTTCGGCAATACATAGATACCCGAGGCAACAACGTGTTTAAGAGTCCAAATTTGACACCCACATGCGGTTATATAAAAGTTTAGCTTTGTCGGCCTGTATCACAGGGCGCTGAAAAAAATGATATAATGACGTGTAGGGCCAGCCATGTTTGGACTACGTGCTTAGCTTCAACCATACTTGATGTTCTGGAAACGAAAACATGACTAAAAAAAATAGAGTTACCTTTCGTGATGTTCTTCAAACTTTTGTATGACCCGAAAAAAGTCCGTTAAATTGGAGCTAAATTCAGGTGGTAAGACACTTGGAACAGACATCTTTTCTCCTGAGGTATTTGAGGTGTGTGGTGGGGATAGTTATATAAGTAATTAAAAACATTGTTTAACTCTTTCAATGCTGAGTTCCTGAATGAGATTTCCACATCATGTTCAAATTTGCTATTAGCAAAATTTAAATTTACATATATGTGGATGTTCCTGGTGTTATCAATATTGTCTCAGTTTAACCCCATTCCATTTCAAATTTAATAGTGATGTCTAACAATTAACGGCTTCAACTTATTTAATATGTCATTTATTATGTAATCGGTACATTTCCTGTCATGTGCATGCTTGTTAGTTGGTCTGGGAACATTCAAGCAACATTTTTGCACACAAATTTACATATACATTTGACAGATTTATAAAACCACTTTGGAGACAAAAACGCTTAATCGCAGTAAGTGCATCGTTTAAAACTACAAGCCGCATTTCAGCGGATATCAGTGAAAAATAACGTGAGTGTCTAAGTATCGGGAGAGAACGCCAATTACCTTTTGCTGGAAGAGCGGGATTTCGATTCCCTTCTTAGAGAGTTTTTTGTCGCATCAGTCGTCCAGAAAAACTATACTAAACCACAGGTACCACAGGTCGTCACAGGTCATCACATGGCGTGCTTAGTTCAGTACAGTTCGGTTAGATGTTTCCAGTAGAACCATATTTGGGTACAGAATATTGCCATGTTGAGCAATAGCAAAGGAAATAAGCTTCCCTTGGATTCCGCAAAACTTGATGGCCATATTGAATTATTTCTACTCCTTTAGGAAGGGCGAGAATTTTGAGTTATCTCCCGTCATGTTTACGCACCAGACCGCATGCGGTCATATTTGACATGTAATTGTCTCTTGGGCGGAGAGGTATTATCTGTCGGAAGGTCATAAATATAGAAAAAAAGATCACTTTTCAAAGTTAAATGGAACCATTAAAACAATAAGCTATCCCAAATATGTTAAAAGAACAAAGAAAATTAACTGTGGCTTTAATCAAATCTATGTGCGTCCAAATTTTCTTATAAGGATTTAGTACATGTTTAGGACTTTGAAGTTACCCGCCTCTGTCTTTTCTAACAAATTACAAAGGTGATGTACTGGATAAAAAGTGAAAATTTTAAACAAAAATGGAACCATTAAAAACTAATTTTAACAAAACGTATTTGATACCATTTTAAAAGGTATGTCATAAAATATTTGATCATATGAGCGTCCATTATGTAAAAAAAATGACATTTGTGGCAAATGAAAGTTCTTTATTTTTCTCCCATAGATCGCTATAGTAATTTAGATTTTCATCTTTACCACTGTTACACGAATGCACATTCAGGGGAGTAAAAATAGTTCAATATGTTTAAAACATCGTTTTACCAACAATTGTGCACCTTACTAATGTATCTTATACTAACGAGCTGCATGGGGTGATCAGCGAGCGTGGATCTCCAACTAAAGTGAAGTTGAATATAACTGAATTTTGGGAAATGAGTAAAGAGCGCGAGTTTCGTTTGATACTATATACCCTGGCACTGAATGTAAAATCCCTGATAGCCTAAATCTTTATTTGCCGTGAGTGTGTTTCATACTTACCAATCTGTTCTTCCTTTCGAATGGGAATACTAGGTAGCAATAACCTCCTCTTAATCATGAGAACTCAATAGTCACCCGGCACAGTTGTCACTAGATAAAACTAGAGCCATGTGACGCTCATAAACAAGTTCGGTTCTAACGGTAAAATACGACATGGAATCAAAGGGTGAAATTCGTTTACAGTGGGGGCATAAGTATAACGGATTGACTAAGTTTGACTTCATACCCGTGTTGCGATCATGAGATAGCCAAAAATGCTGAACTTAACATGACCAATACATAATTAACTAAATAAATAAAATAAAACAGAGTTTTGGAAAAATGCCCGAAAGAATTGTTTTACATATCGTGATATGGTATTGTTAGAAAAAAGAGGATTAGTTTAAGACCAACAACAATCCTATATATTTTAAATTTACTCAGGTTCATTGTAACAAGTGACAGATGTTTCTATTGTCCAGACATCCATTTGCATTCAAATATTGAAGAATCGATACTGACTCGCGCTTGTATTTATTGCAGAAATGATTTGACATGGTTGCCTTTCATACCATACGTGGAATGCACACTATCCCACTCACATTTGCGGAGTAGTTTTCTGTTTGACCATCATACTAGGATTTACCAAAAGGTTACAATAAAACGCATACATGGATGTTTGATCTTGGGAACGCTGTCGTTATCGACTCATCGCTTGATAGTAGGATACTAGCCCTGTTAGATATGCCATACGTAGTTGGAAATTTACGGTGTGTTATAATAAACCGCCCACGCTGACTCAACGAACCGCCCACACCAACTCAGCGAACCACCCACGTCAGTTTCCCGTAATGCGTGACCTATGTGACTGACAGCTACCAAACCGTTGGAAATTTACATAAGGAGTGATCATTTGTTTCTGTCTATTTCTTGAATTATGAACACAACCAAAAACAAAGGCCAAACTGTGTAAATGGATTAGCCCATTTACACTCTGTTTAGCCTATGTTTTTGGCATTCATAACCCAAGAAATAGACAGAAACAATCGATCATTCCTTATATTTAAACATGAGGGGCAAAAAATTTAAACACTCACTACTTTGCAGAGTTAAAATCAAAACCAGGTCGCCTCATGCTTCCTAGAGATAACTGAATAAAAAGGCACCGTTTTCTAAAATTCTGTTTGAAATAACGACACATTTCGCTGTCATTAAAACTTGTATTGACCAATTAATTGCGTAAGTTAAAAGGAACGTCATTGGTCACGCTCACACAAAACTTCAATCTCCTTTTCCACTTGACGAGAGGGTGCTGTCATTCAAAGCAGCGCTGAGTTAAATTTAATTCTGATTTTGACCATGTCCCCTGGAACTGAAAGCACATTTTGTAAATGTGGAGTTCGATATAAACCCAGATGACATGAAGTTGGTTGAACTTTGTCTCAGAAAGTGTTTGTTCAGGCTATTTGGAAATTGGAAAGTTTTGTTTGCGTGAGTTTCGTTTGTGGATTAATATGACCGGTCATTGTTTACGTTTGATTTGAGTGAAACGATGAACGCAGACGGTCACCTATTGTCTGTAAACAAAATGAACATGGAATAAGAAGCATGATAAGGATTTCATTGTTTATTAAACTTTACTTCGAAAGTCTTTTTAATATGATGAGATAAATATTAATTATTTTTCATGTTAAAACAATATGAGCGTGCCGGGGTTCTTTTCCAGTCACACAGTGTAACGTAATTTTTAAGAAAGACATTGGGGCGTGGTTTTGGGCGGGCCTAAATACGTTTTTTCGGTTCATTGTGTCATGAAAAGAAAAAAAGTAATACTTTAGCCAAACATTTTGCCTGAAATTGCATGACCAGAAAAAGTTTTATTATAGCCGATTCAAGGAACCGTCCACACATAAACAAGGTCGTTCGATGGTATGAAAAAATCTGACGCCGCGTGTGCGCCGAAACAACAGATGGACTCTGTGCCTTAAACAACGATCAAGGTCATTTTGGGTCGCGATGCTTGCCAGGCAATAGGCCGATTCATAATATGACATGGCACAACACGCGTGGGGACACTACGTGTCATTACTGTAAAAAAAGGGTGTCACAGCATTTTAGAAATCCAAAATAATAGGAAAATAATAGGACAACGATGGGAGAACAATATGATAACAATAGGCATTGCCATAAAACAATAGACATAGTCATAGAACAATAGACATTGATTGTCATAGATCAATAGGCTTCGTAGAACAATAGCATTCCAGATTTTCCAATGGGGTAAACGTTAGGCGTTTACTACAGCCGTGAACGACATTGTTTGCACAGATTTGCACAAATCCGAATTTTCAGAGGCGAATTCCTACCACATTGCATAAATACACAACATAAAAAGAAAAAAAGATACACAAAACAAGATGCACAACACACAACACAAAGGTAGACCTATTAGAAATATAGTAGATGAGGGATTCGACGGAATGCTTTGAGCTTATGTAATCGTCTTCTCAGCTCGTAATAAATTTACACAAGAATTATGACAGAAGTTGAACTTGTGTAACACCATCTAAGGCCTAACGACCAACCTAAAATAAAAGAAAGGTCCAGTTTCAGCCAACATCCCAGCCCACGCCGTATCAGAACGCCACACCCCTCACACACGCAAGGTAGCCGACTGATTGAAAACATCTGGAACTGGCCAAAGGAGCCACCGTCCCTAGGTGACAGTTTGTTTATTTATTTATTGTGCTTAACGCCGCATCAGCAACCAAAGCTATATCGTGGCGAGAAAAAGGTACAAAATAAAACAAGCTGTTGACAATCTTGAAATAAAATGATTGAATATAAATAGGAAATAATTACAATAGAAATGCTAAACATATGAGTGGTTTGTACAGTAATGAGTGACGATGCACGAAAAGTGATTACCGTATAAAACAATCTGATGATATGAGACCTATAAAGTCTGGTTTAAAAGAACAAAATCATTTCAAAATTTATTAAAAGGGTTGATTACTTTACGAAATGAGAGGATTTTGTGCGGGGTCGAATGATAAAAGGATCTCTTAAAGATCCTACAATGCAATAACGCCCTCTAGCTTGATCAAAATCAGTGCAATATAAACGAATGCGTCCCATTGTCAACCTCTGCTGGCAAGGAACACATTCCGGTCGCATATTACTCTCCAACAAAAAGGAATGTGTAAGTCTTGTGTGACCAATATGACATTATATAAAGGTCGAATAGTCATCAAAAATATTTGGACGGAAGCGATGGCGCTTGTTATTTACCACCCCATCCATTCCACCTGCCATACACATTTGATGTATATTGATATGTGATTTAAAATCACTGACAGGAATTTTAAAATCAGCGAGAGGCTTGGTTAAAGCCTATTTTGCTGCACTGTCTGCCCTGGTGTTATCGGAGCTAAAATGTCCAGGTTACCAACAAAACACGAACTCATATTGGTCAGACAGGAGAATCTTCAACGTCTCACGACGTTCCAAAATGAGAGGGTTCTTCAACTTGGGTTCGGTTAAAGCTAGTAAAGAGGAAAGAGAGGCGGAAAATATAATTATAACATCGACTTCCTTTCCTGTACATTCTCGATTCTCGATGTGTTCAAGTGCTAGTTGTAAAGCTTTGACTTCAGTTATGAACATGGAACTTTTATTTGGTATTCTGATTGAGGTGATCTGATCACTAGTAACAACAGCTGACGATACTGTGTCACCATCTTTATATCCATCTCTATAGATCCGTTTATATGCACTATATTTAGACTTTATTTCTGTATATTTTTGTTTAAATTGCAGCGATTGTCGCAGATTTTTTGGAGACAGTAAGGTCTAAAATGACTGTTTCCTTAGATGTCAAGGAGAAATGTGTGATTCAAGGTTCTCTTTTACTTGACCCTTTACCTAACGTAACGGCCAAAACCGGCCAGCGCTATTCTCAAAAATCGCCAATTAATTTTCAAAATATTTTCATTTTTTGTCTCAAAAACATAGGTTATGACCCCTCGTTGGAACGAGCTCGTCGAATTAGTTATTCAAGAATTAGTTTTGCAAGTGTCGTCTGCTTTTCACGTTAGGTAAAGGGTTAATCAGTTTCATGCGTGGGGGACTCCATATGGGGTTTAACTCTTTACCTAACACGAAAGGCAGACGGTACTTGCAAACAAAATTCTTGCATAACTAATTATTGTCATTTTTGCGTCATATACAAAGCTTATGACCTCTCATTGGAACGAGCTCAACGAGCTTGTTCCAATGAGGGGTCATAAGCTATGTTATTGAGACAAAATATGAAAAAAATAATGAACATTGAATGTTAGTTTTTGTGAATAGCGCTGGCCGGTTTTAGCCGTACGTTGGATAAAGGGTTAATTCTAATTTCCATTGGGGGATATGTTTCTGGTGTCTGTTGAAGAATTCTGCATTCTGAGGAGCTGAGACACAATAATAAGTGGGTTTTGTTTGATTAGCCAATAGTTTGGAAACATACTGGCAGTTTAATTCTGCGCTTTTCATGAGACGGTTCCTCTGCCTCAACGAGGAGCATCGAATCTGCTGGTTATGTTCTAAAAGCCTCAAGGCTAATTCTAATACCATTATTATGAATTGCATCAAGTGGTTTGAGATTCGACTTTCTCGCAGAACAGTAAACCACACAACCATAGTTTAATTTTGACCTGACAAGTGATCAATTCAGATAGAGTAGTGTTTTTTGGTTAGCACCCCAATCAGTGCTACCAACTACCTTCTGCAGGTTAAGTGCCTTTTTTCATCTCGCTCTTAGTTGTTTAATAATAAGAAGCGAAATTCAGCCTATTGTCAAACAACAAACCCAAGAGTTTCACTTCCAAAATAACTTTAATGGCACTGCCATCTGTTTTCAGTTCCGAATCAAAGTGGTGCTTCCCGAGCTCGCAGAAATGGACACAATTAGTTTTTGCATTCGAAAACTTAAAATTGTTTTTCTGTGGCCCATTTCTGTATTTTATTTTTAAACACAACTGATGTTTGCCCTCAATGTCATTCATGTCCTTACTTCTAAAGCAAATCAAAGAGTCATCGATAAATGATGAGGAATCTACCATATTCTCGATTGCCTCAATGATACCATTGACTTTCATAGAGAAGGGGGTAACGTAGAAAATACCACCCTGTGGTACACACAATTCTTACTCGTGTGGTTCAGATAATCTAGATCCATCACGCACTTGAAATTTACGATCCTTTAAAAAAACTTTTTTATAAAAAGGCGCATATGCCCTCTCAATCCAAAGTTAAAAAGATCATTTGAAATCCCATACTTCCACGTTGTATAATATGCCTTCTCAAGATCAGAGAAGATTGCAACAACACGTTCTTTTCTGGCAAAGGCATTTCTAATGAACGCTTCAAGTCTAAACAAATGATCCACAGTGCCTCTATGGCTTCTGAAACCACACTGAACATTCGCAAGTAGATTGTTCGATTCCAAAAAAAAACAGACAAGGCCATCTATCATCTTTTCCGTGGTTTTCCAGAGACAACATGTAAATGAAATACAGTTAAAACTAGAAGTCCTGTCATGAAATGCGCACAAATAGCACGTTGATATGCGCGTTAATACGTGCGTTATGGCCCAAGTAAAGCTATCAAATTTTGTACATATGGCCTGTGCACAGGCAATGTTTCAGCCAATGGACCTCCGGGTAACCCGGAGGTCCATTGGCAGAAACATTGCATGTGTTTGCTATGAGTAACCAGGAGAACCTGCCGTGGTTTGGATGCCATTCGATATGGCAATTGCGCGCAATTCCAACGCGCTATTAAGCCTACATAAGCGCACTATTCGTGACAGGACTTCTCGTTTTAACTGTACGTCTGTAATTACGTGGATTGCAGTAATCTTTACCGGGCTTTGGGATAGGAATTATTGTTGCTTTTCGCCTGGAAGTTGGAAACTGGCCAGCCATCCTTATGTCATTGAAGATGGATAGTAAAGGTTCGTGTGAAGTTTGAGGCAGGTGTTTTATTGCAAGTTGATAGTGTATTTCATCGGTTCACTGTAATCCTCTAAATTGTCAGAGGTAAATTCGATCTTTTGATTTTCCTGGTGGTTTTTCTACTTTTTTTTTAATTCTGGATTACCATTTTCAGACGACGAATTGTTTAGAAAATGTTGAGGCCAATCTGTTTGATATTTCCTTTTTAGCTCAACTTGAAAAGCTGAGCTATTGCCGTCACTTGGCGTCCATAGGGCACATCGGTTCCTTTGGCACATCGATCGCACAGTCGCATTTATGATCGAATGGCTTTGAAACTTGGTATGATTGTTTGGAGAGACCTCGAGATGGGAGATATCGATTTTCTTCCATTTTCCTAAAAAAAACGTTGCCATTGGGAACGACCCTTGAACTTAATTTAGTTATGCGTCAATATCTGACATTGGCACAGGAAAAATTGATGATTAAATCGCTTTGAATCCTCGAATGCTTGTTTGGTATGACCTCTAGACGGGAGCTATTGATTTTCTTCCATTTCCATTTCCGTCAAAAATGTTGCCGTTGACATCGCCCTCGAACTTAGTGCAGTGATACATTTCAATATTTCCCTTTGGCACACCCCACACCTTTAGATGCGAGCTATCGATTTTCTTCCATTTCAGTCAGAAAACATTGCCATTGACAAAGACTCTTCAACTAAGTTTTGTTAAGCATCAATATATTCCTTTGGCATGCCCTGCAGGGAACATTTATGATCGGGTCGTTTGAAACTTGGAATGCTTGTTTAGTGTGACCTCTGGACGGGAACTGTTGATTTTCTTCAATTTCCGTCAAAAGACGTTCCCGTTGGCATCTACCTTTGAACTTGGTGCAGTTAGCATCTCAGTATTTCCCTAGGGTTTGCCCTACAGGGCACATTTATGATCGGATCGCTCTAGATGAGAGCTATCGATTTTTTTCCATTTCCATCAAAACATGTTGCCGTTACCAACGACCTTTGAACTTAGTTTATTTATGCATCAATATAATTTTTTTAGCATGCCCCACGGGACACATTTATGATCTAATCTCTTTAAAAATGGGTATGTTTCTTTGGCATGACATCTCGATGGGAGCTATCAACTGTCTTGCATTTCCGTCAAAAACGTTGCCGTTACCAACGACCTTTTGGAGTTAGTGCATTTGTACATCGATCTATTCCTTTGGCACACCGGATAGGTCGCATGTATGCTCAAATCGCTTTGACATTTGGTATGCTTGTTTGATACTTGGCATACTTGTTTGGGGTGAAGGTCATAGCTTCACCCCAAACGTCTAGATGAGAGAGATAGGTTTTCTTCCATTTACGTTAATAAACATTGCCGTTAGCAACGGTCGATAAACTTAGTGCATTTGTGCATCCGTACATTCTTTTGGTACACCCTATAGGGTATATTTATGAATGGATTGTTTTGAAACTTGGTATGCTTGTTTGGGGTGACCTGCAGAGGGGGCTATCGGTTTTCTGTCATTTCCACTGAGAAACATTGCCGTTAGCAACGATGTTCAACTTATCACTTTTGTATGTCAACAATTTCATTTGGTACACTGCACGGGTCGCTTTTATCATCAGATCACTTTGAAACTTAATATGTGTGCTCGGGGTGACTTCTAGATAGGAACTATTGACTTTACTCCATTGACCTACCATCGACCTTGAACTTTGTGGATTTGTACGTCAATTTGTCTCTTGGCACGCCCGGCAGGGTTCATTCATGAATGGATTGATTTGAAATTAGGTATACTTGTTTGGGCGAACCTCCAGATGGAAGCTATTAATTTTCTTTCATTTCTGTTGAGAAACGTTGATGTTAGCATGTAACTTATCCATTTTGTATGTCAACAATTTCCTTTGTCACACTGCACGGGTCTCATTTATCATCGGATCGCTTTGAAACTGGGTATGCGTGTAGAGATGACCTCTAGATATGAGCTTTAAATTTTCTTTCATTTCCGTTGAAACATGTTGATGTTACCTTGACCTTTGGACTTTGTGGATTTGTGACTCCATATTTTCCTTCTACACGCCCTTCAGGGTGCAGTCATGGCTGAAACTAAGTTTGCTTGACCTCTAGATGGGAGCTTTTGATTTATTCCATTTCCGTCAGAGAAACGTTGCCGTCAGCGACGTTTTTCAACTTAATCTGTTTGGACATCGACAGTTTCCTTTGGACACTGTACAGGTCTCATTTATCGTCAAATCGTTTTGAAATTTGGTGTGCTTATTCGGGTTGGCCTTTAGATAGGAGCTATCAATTTTCTGCCATTTTCGTCAAAAAAGTTGCCGTTAACAACAACCTTCATACTTCATGCGTTTGTGCATCAGAATGTTTCCTTTAGCACACCCTACAAGGCACATTCACGAACGGATCGCTCTGAAACTTGGTTTGTTTTGGGGGTTGACCTCCATATGGGAACTTTTTCATTCCCATCAAAAACGTTGCTGTTAGAAACGACCTCCAACTTTGCACTTTTGGGCATCAACAATTTCCTTTGGCACACCGCACAGATCACATGTACATGTATGATCCGATTGCTTGAAACTTGATGCTAGTTTGGAGCAACATGCAGATACGAGCTATTGATTTTCTATACTAGAAACGTTGCTGTTAGAAATGATATTTGAACTTTGCCGTTTTTGCATCAACATTTTTATTTGCCACGCTCTGCAGGGTGCATGTATGAATGGATTGGTTTGAAACTTGGTATGCTTTTTTGGTGACTTCTAAATGAGTACTATAGATTGTCTTCCATTTCTGTCAAAATATGTTGCCGTTAGCTATGACCTTCATTTTTTCGCAGTCGGCAATTTCCTCTCGAACACCACGCAGTTGACGTTTACGAAGGCGGTCGCTTTGAAACATTATGTGCTTGATTGGAGCGACCTCTAGATGGCAGCTTTTGATTTTCTTTCAATTTTCTCTACAAACGTTGCCGAATATAGCCGTTAACAGTGACTTTTGAACTCACTGCATTTGTGTATCAGCACTTTCCTTTGGCAAGCCATGAGGAACTGATGAATGGATTGGTTTGAAATTTGGCATGCATGTAACCTCTAGATGTGAGGTGTCGATTTTCTTCCATTTCTGCCAAAACCCTAGTCGTAAGCAATGAGGTTCACCTTTGAACTCACTGCATTTGTGTGTTAACATTTTCCTTTGGCAAGCCCTGCAGGGTGAACTGATGAATGGATCGATTTGAAATTTAGTATGCATGTAACCTCCAGTTGTGAGGTGTCGATTTTCTTCTATTTCTGCTAAAATCATTGTCGTTCAAAATTAGAGCATTTGTGCATCACCAAATTCCTTTGGCATGCCACACAGGGCACATGTATGAATGAATTGCTTTAAAACTTGGTTCAAGTTCGTCAAAAAACATTGCCGCAGTAACGGCCTTTGAACGTGGTGCGTTTGAGAATCAATATATTCATTTGCCACGCTCTGTAGGGCACATTTATAAATAGACTGCTTTGAAACTTGGTGTGTGTGTTCCGGTGACCTCTAGGTGGGAGCTATAGATTTTTCCATCCAAAAATGTTGTCGTTAGCACCAACCTTTGAATTTAGTGAAGTCGTGCAGCAATTTGTCCCTTTTGCACTCCAAACCGGGCATATTTATGAATTTTCATAAAGAACGAAAAAAAAAGAAAAACATAAAAAACATTGCCATCAGCAACGGCCTCCAAACTTAGTGCATTAACATTTTCCTTTGGAACGCCTCGGAGGGAACATTCATTATCGGGCTGTTTTGAAACTTGGTATGCTTATTCAAGGGGACCAAGACAGGAACTATCGATTTTCTTTTCATTCCCACCAAAAACTGTTTCTGTTAGCAACGAGCTTTGAATTTAGGGCATTTATGCATCAACATTCTTCGACATGACCTACAGGGCCAAAGCAACATCGGGCGGAACTGTTATGGGCTGAATGGACTAAGTCTTTAATTCCTCCTCGAAGCTACATTTAATAGGTTCTAAATTTGGAGGTCTCGATTGGAAGACGTTCTTCCACTCACATGTCTGAAGGTGTGCTCTTTTGATATTTTCCCCGATGACTGTTGTGGCTGGAGGCAGAGAACAAAGTGTCGGTGCATTAGTTGCCTGTGTATTCCCGGTTTTCGAAAACCGAAAACCGCGCATCAATACCTACATCAGTCATTGATGTGTTTACCTTGGAACCGTAACAGAGAGAAATGAATTGGGCTGCTTGATCGAGAAATAGGCATATCCGTGCGTTTTTGGTTCTTGAAACACAACAATCCATCATAGGAGCATGTTACTCCGAAGTCAAGCAGCGTTTTAATGAGGTCTTTAGAATCTCTCATCATACCAGTACGACCATTTTGCATTGTTGTTGGTATCCCACGTACCAGTGGATGTTACAATGCCGGTAATCAGCATCCCGGTAGGATGTGGTCTAATTTCGGTGGTAAGCTACCCAGAGAAGCCAACATTGTCCCACTTGAAGACTCTATTTTTTAATCCTTTAACCAACGTAACGGCCAAAACCGGCCAGCGCTATTCTAAAAAATCGACAATTAATTTTCATTATTTTTTTAATTTTTTGTCTCAAAAACATAGGTCATAACCGATATTTTAGAGACAAAAAATGAAAAAAAATAGTTATTCAAGAAATTCTTTTGTGAGTGTCGTCTGCTTTTCATGTTAGGTAAAGGGTTAAAATTGAGCTAGAGATCATAAGTGTTTCGATCTATATCCATATCCTTTATTTCGGCGCATACACTTTTCTCCCAAACTTTCACCGCGCTTTCGGCATCACAATCATCTGAATCCAGTGTAATGCGTAGCGCCGATCCAGCTCTTGAACTATCCGCTAAAATCATGGCTATCCCTGGCGAGCAAAGGACAAAAATGTCGCCGTACTTCTCAGCAAGATTTGCAACAAAAACTTGATGGGAAATACAAGTACCCAACACTCACCACACTTGTTGAACAAGCCGACCGAATTCCAAGTAAGGGTTTGGTCATCTCTCATGAAAGCAACCACGCATTTCAAAGCTTCGGCATCGGGATTTGAATCTGTCGAGGTAGTTCCAATGAACTGCGGACCCTACAGATCTTGAACTCACAAATGTAGCTGCACAGACCGAGTGATAACGAGCGTCTGTCGCATACAAATCACTCATAGCACCCAGGACCCTCAATCTAACAACTTCCCCCATTTATCTTTTCGCTGATCTCAAACCCAGAGTATTTCATCCCTTTGCGGTGAACTACTCCTGGTTCCAAGATTCACTGCTTGATGGAAAATGTAAGCCTCTTCTTGCCGTGTTTTTAGGGTTTTTTGTCACATTACAATGGCAACCACAACAGAGACAGTGTCGTTTGAAATCAGTCAGAATTTGTACCTGTCATCGCCTAAATCTTTTCTCGGGTGGTGCATCCGCCTCGGTAGGAATATCTCTGTTTGGTGTAGCTTGACTGACACTTTTCTGGTGACTTCTTAAGACTAAATTGGCATTCAAATCAAGCTGTGATTGTAAATCTGCATGCAGACCATCATTATACAGTTTGCTGCATCTGATTGTGTTCTCGATTCGCTTCGATTGCACATTTATTAGACTTAACTTAACAATTTCACATTCGTATTTCGGTCAGACGTCAACGATCAGCCATGGCAGATTCTGCACATAGACCGACTATGCGGTATAAGTGCCAATTTGACGTTTTCTTGTAAACGCTCTATATTAATTTATTATGCCCCACGTTTGTAACATCAGCTGTGATTGGTTAATATGACACCTTCTAAAAGTCATAGTACTGGAGTTTTGGGGCAAAACACGGGTACTATCGGAACGTTTTTCCCTGGAGACAAGAGAACGAAGAAAATGTAAGCTCCACTTCCATTGATCAGCGTCGAATTTCTCAACACCAAACGCTGGCGCCGTGTCCGTTTAGCTTTATCAACACCGGTAGACACAAATTTGCCAACAAATATATCATCTTCAGTGGGTGTGTTTTCAATTTTAACTGCAAACAATGCATTCAAAAGAATCAGAAATATTAAAAAACTCACGTGTTGTTCACCACTTCAAGTTCAGTGAATCCTGAATATGAGTCTCAGTTATCATTGTGTTTCACTCCGCTTAATTCTATCAACTGTTGTCCGAGAAACATGAATTTATATTCCATTAATTTAAATCACATTTCACATAAGCATTAACAATGAATTATAACACGAACAGCATGATGCAGTTGTTAACGTTGGCATTTGTTGATAAAGAAACTCCCAAAGCGACGGCACATGTGACAAGTCATTTTCAAAGAGACGTCATTCGTTCGAAATGACGTCATGTTTTTGGATTCGACTACATTGTTCTTACAAGATCGATGGCTTGTTGCAGTTAACACTTAACAATGAAAGTCATATTTTGTTCGGCATAATAAAATAATTAGAACGTTTCTTTTCATGTTCTATCGGTCGATAGTACCTGAGTTTGTGTGATTTCTGAAATAAAACCTTCAGCAGCTTCGCTGCTGAAGGTTTTATTTCAGAAATCACACAAACCCAGGTGCTATCGGCCGATAGAACATGAAAAGAAACGTTCTAATATTATATTATAAATGCTGTACATTAAACGCTTATTTTGAAACCAACATAGCATTTCTTTGCGAACATGCACTTATTTATGCATTGAATAATGTCATTTGTGTCTATATGGGTGTAAATTTCTATTTCTTTCTAGTAAATGCCGATTATATACGAGAATTTCAGCACCTAGGCTAACTATGAGAATTTAATTTGGGTACCCATTTTTGTGACAATTATCTCAAATTGCTCAATGCTGCCAGACGTCCAGTAAACGTTTTGTGAATCAGGAGATGTTCCTCTATCAAAAACCACCGAGTCAAAACTTTGGACGCAACTTTGAGGTTTGGCAGAAAGTTGGAATTTTGCGGCCGGACTACTTAGATTTTTAATCCAGAAATAATGTTTTTCGTCGTCTAAAATCATTATCAAATTCACTATCTTTCTACCGTCATTTCTGCGCGTACTGATTCTCAGTAGAAACACTTGATTCTCGTGGTCGTGTCCAAACACATTCACTGCCACGGACGAATCCCATCTCCCAAATCAACCGATATCTCGCAACTCCGTCTGAATCTCGATCCCAGACCGATCTAAACGTTCGGTATTTCGAAAATCTGTACGTGTTTCGTTCCGGTTTACAACTTTCAGTATAGAATTCTTCTTCTCTTCTCTAAACAATCTGACAGTTTCATTTGAGAAGACATTCGTATTTGTCCACGTGATTTTCTAAATTCAACGCCTCACAGAACTCCCAATAACAACCGTCCATTTGAAAGGTAGAGATAGATTAAAATATCTTTCATCTTCTCAAAAATCTCTCGCTCGTCCAAAGACTCCACCACCATCTCGACATCAGAATGATGATAACTCTCGCAGACTTCGATCTTCGTCTCATTTTCTTCTGTGTGCGTTAATTTTTCCATGGAACATTTCATGATCATCTTGACTTTGATGCCGCAACCCATGTTCTTTCCAAACAAATTCGCCACGCTGGATTTCACGACATTCATGAACGCTTTGGGGTCGTACTTCTCGTGACCGGGAGTGTTGAACGATTTGCAGCAATTCTTGATCGCTTTCGATGCCTGTCTCGGAACGAATGGCGGTCTCTCTCTTTGATTTCACGATAAATAAGTGCCACCTGTCCGTCTCTCGAGACATTTGCATGCACTGCAAGTCTAATGAAATCCAATAGACAGTTCGAGGATTTCTATTTTTTTCCATTCCGGCGACGAATCCACAGCTTTCCTTTTTCTGTTTTTCTTTGGCTCAGATTGGTTTTTTTCTGTTTTGTCACTGGAGCTTTTCGGGTTGTTTTCTGTGCTTCATATATCCGTCGTTTCTTCATTGTCCAAATTATTATTTCATTCATTTCGTTTTATATTCTTTCATTATATTGTTTCATTATATTATCATAATAATGCTGTTGTAAAATTGGCAGTCTGCCTCAAGTAGGTGTTTATTGCTTTAATAAATTATATTCTATTCTATATATTGACTCGTGTACATGGAGGTGTTTCCTTTTGTCTTCTTTGCTTCGGATTGCTTCATCTGCACGGAAGCTTTTCTGTTTGTTTTCTTTGCTTCAGATTTGCAAATCCACAGTGATGATGGGTGGCTTTACCTTTCTATCGTCAGGCTGTTTTTTCTAGGTTTTCGAATCCATGGCGACGGAGGTTTTCTATTTGTTTTCTTTCCTTCAGAGTGTTTCGTTTGCACATGAGCTTTCCTTTTTTTTCTATCGTCGGGTTATTCCTTCTGTTTCGTTACAGTATTCGAATCACCGAGAGTCATACGTTCGATCAATTCTTCTCGTTTCAACCTTTTCGCACCTTTCAAACCCAATTGCTGAGCCTTGGAGCCCAAATCACGAACCATTATCTTCATCACGGCACTTATCGCATCGATCAGAGCGAATGTATTCCTCAGACTCGAAACTCTCGGAATGTTGAGATTTTTAACAATTTTGCAATTCTGGTATTCTAGAAGTTTTTTTATTTCAATTTATATATTTAATTTGAATTAATTTTTATGTTTTTTTTATATAAGTATATATATGTATAAACATGTTTTTTGTATCTTAAAATACCACTTTTCAATTAATTTAAATAGTTTTTTTTAATTTATTAGTTTTTTTCTGTTTTTTGCGTCTCGCTATGCGTCACCTCTCGCTGAATGTCCTAAACATCAAAGGCCGTCCAGAAAAAAAATCGAAAGGATACGTCGCGGTCAATGCGTCTGCTAATAGCCATATTGCCCGAGCGGAAAATCGAAATCATTCAGGTATCGCCACAGTAAATATTTGAATTAGAGTTACCCGCCTTGAAATGATGCACTCGATGCAATCTCTAAAAATAAGCAGCCTTGGGGAAATATATATAGTTTCAATAAACATTTGAAACACTGATGACATCTGGCGTTATTGTTGAATATTCCAGATGGAAAAAGAGCGTGATTTGATGACTTTTGGACCTAAAAAATGCAATAGACTTTTAGTGTGGTTTTGTTGTGAATTCCCTGAAAAATATATGCACGTGAACGGCACTTCCCTTCCGATCAGGTTTCCTCTCTTATTTGTTGCATGACCTCCTGTTTTCGGGTCAGAAAAAGTTTTCTAAAGGTCTGTATTTGACAAAGATATTTGAATTTCAAAATTAAAGTGATGCGATCATAATTATTTTCGCTTGAACGTTATAATGGTTGCCTTTAATATTTACTGCTGTGATACCTTCAGTTATTCCGCTTCTATGAACACGTACAATAGCGCCCTCCAGACATCCAGACACGCGAAGATGAAACACGAGACGCCGTCAAGGTCAGTGTCTCCGGTATTTGCTGGGTTTTTCGAGGGATAACAAGCAGAAACTCGGTCAAGGTTTTCTTACGCTTCGATTAACCCCCCACCCCCCCCCCCCCCCACCAAAAAAAAAAATCTCGAAGCTAAACTCAGATTTGGTTTCTCTTTTAAAAATTCGAATTACACACCGAACCTAAACAAAATCCCACCCCCCCCCCCCCCCCCCCCCCAAAAAAAAAAATTGTCAAAATTGCACAAGATGTTTTTCCTGGTGGAAATTTCAGTGTTAATTTCAACGACGGCTCAAAACATTTTTAGACTTGTATTTTTAAATGGATCGAAAATATCTATGGGATTCTGAAAGAAACGGCGCGTGAGTAACACAGACGTGTAAAAATTGACACTAGCCACATCCTGATTTTAAGGGGTTTGAACCTTAACACGTGATTTTCTGTAGGAGATAACAAATGTTAAGAATTTTGGGTGGTTGGTCATTGGCCCGCTGAGGTAAAATATGGTCACGAATTTTTAATGTGTGAGTTAGAATTAACATTAAAAGTTTCATAGACATTTTCCAACTCAAGTCAAAATCTAATTGTTTAACCCTTTAAACGCTGGTGGTATCGCCCATGTCAGTTCAATGACAGCAATTGGAAGAGTCCATATTCAATATTTGGGGCTAGACTAATTGATTTTTTCAACGTGCAGCCCTAAGGCTCCATGTTGAAAATATTGATTGATTAACTCGCACATTCACTTAACAGCAATCCCTCTTAATGAAATTATGACGTATCATGTTCCTGGGCAGGTAAAGCGGTCTGTCGGGTTCAAAGAGTTAAGGTTTGGACAACAATGCTCAATACACACACCACGCACGTATAAATTATGTACTCGCACGTCACTACCGTGATAAAACCTCGCTGAGCGCGTGCCGTAGAATACATTTTGCACAGCAGCAAAGGCGTATTGTCGACCTGCGTACAGAATGCGATCATCAGTTCGCGTACAACGGACGGACAACTCGTGCAAAGCAAGCCGTTTTGAACTACAAATAGCTGCTGTTGTTTTTTGTAAATTTATTTATTGGTGTTCAAGAACACATATTTCTGCACACTGGCTAATCAAGACCACGGCAGTTTTACGAGTGCAGGAAGCCGGAATACCCGGAGAGAACCACCGGGCAACGGCGAGCAACTGTCGGCTCCGCAACATACTAACTCCACGAAAGCAGGGTTAAAATTGGTTGAAGACATATGCACCATCGACGTGCAGTACGCTTTAGTACACAATGCCATCGTGCGACCACGTGGGCAATGTGGGTGAATTGTTTTGCCCAAGGACACGTCGCTGTTGCCGCAGGTGTATTCGAAGAGAGGACCTCTCGGCTTGCAGCCAACACCTCTACCTACTGAGCCACAGCTCCCAAGCTGCTTTTGTTAAGTGGCATTGTAATTTTTTCTTAGGCTGCCAAACGTGGAGGACACAACTATGGCTGGGAACATTTATTATGTCAAAGAAGGCAAACAGAAGTGTGAATTTTATTTCTGATGAGTGGTTGGGAGCGCGGTGGCTCAGTTAGTAGAGGTGCAGGCTGCAAGCCGAGAGGTCTTCGGTTCGAATCCCACCTGCGGCAACCACGTTGTGTCCTTAGGCAAGACACTTCATCTCCATTGCCCGCGTGGGGGCACGATGACGCCGTGTACTAAGGCGTACTCACGTCGATGGTGCGCATGTCTTCAACCAATCTAACCCTGCCTGTGCTGCAGTGCGGAGTTACGAGGTTGTGGAGCTGGCAGCTGCTCGTCGTTGCTCGGTGGTTCTCTCCGGGTACTCCGGCTTCCTCCACCCGTAAAAACTGTCACGGTCATGATTAGCCATTGTGCATAAATATGTGACCTTAAACACTAATAAATAAATAAATAAATAGATAAATAAATAAATAAATAGATGAGTGGTTAATGCCCATCCAGTCATTTAAAGAGGTTGTATGAACTTGTATCCACAGAGGAGAATAACAAAAAGTGATGCAAATAGTCAACGCATGAGGAAAGATGAGTGGTTACAAATGTCTATAACGATATCACAAATGTCCCCGATAAAACACAGCGACACCCTACGGATTATCGGGAACGATGGCTAAAAAAAACCCCAAAATCCAAAAGAACAAATACTGCCAAAATTTATGGTCATCTTGTGGGCTCTTTGTAGCGTCGTTCCTCGTCGATAACAGGTTGGCGCAGAGGCGTTAACATGTACCGGGTCGTCTAATATGCAGCCTCGCCGATTAGAAATCCCCGAAACTGCCCATTATCGAATCTGGTGTTTATGTTAAAGGAATCCAATATACGAGCGTCATGCAGAACCATACTATCTGGAGACTACATTCAAGAATTTTAGCTTATGGTCACAGACAATCAAGGCATTGAGGCTGTACCATTCGTTTCCGCTGACAAAGCGCTGAGCATTTTACCCTCAGAGGTTAAAAAGCGGAATCTGTGTTCCATCAACGCAGCCCAGTAAGCCAATAATGCCAGCTTTTTGTCGTGAAAAACATCTTTGATATCATTTATTCCATTCTCATCAATTGACATTTTCAGAAAGCTTTTTTCCTACAATTTGCCCGCGTAACGGCATTGGTAAGGCAACTGATTGCCGGTTCAACCGCTGGTGATATCCCTTGTAAATCTCTGACCACGACCTCGCATGAACCCGCTGCGTAAAAGCGCTGCGCATAGCTGCAAAATGGGTGGCAGCGAGTGCACTCCTTCTTGCGTGTCGATCTATGTCTTGGGCGATAACGTCTAAAAGACCCTCGCAGGTTCTCTGGAAATCCTAAAACGCGTAAGAAAACTGACATTATCAAAATGTTCCATAGGGTTTGTGCGATCCCTGAATATCCTCGATGATCATCGTCGACTACTTTCGTCCCGCTCGTCCTGTGCCAATTCAAGCTTTTGTATAATATCCATGTATAGAGACAATTTTCAGTCCAGCTAACTACCCGAAAATGCACCCAACAGCGGCGATGTAGTTTAATCCCACTCAAAACACACTCCCGCCACCGTTTAGAAGTTCTTTTGTTGCAATTTGCACTGACGTTCAGTGCAAACCACAGAAGTGGAAAAACATATTTCGAAAATACCATTTCAAATTTGTCACATAGTTATGACGTCACTCCTTTGTCATAAACATGTGATATTTTTTCGAAGAGTTGATAAGGACATGTGTTGTATTCAACAAATATCACCTCAAGCTCGGCAACACTTGGACAGTGAAGGATATCTTTCGAGAACAAAGGCAATGAATTGGGACAGTGTCATTTCTGACACAAACACAAACCCGTGAAAACATTTGAGTGATTAGTATTAAAGTATCTGAACTCATTCAAGCACTATTCTGAACGTCCTCACCTGGTGATATTATACAACGTTTCACACATAAAATAAAACCAAAAAGTACAATACAATTGACGTTTTCTATATAACGATAGCAAGATTTTGCTGACCCAATAATAGAAAGTATGGCAAATTAAGTTTATTTAATCGAGACTGAATTCTTAGTCTTTCTGCTGATTGTGCGCCTTTTGTTTATCTAAGAAAACAACTCTCTGTCAAGGCGTCTCCACCATATCAGCTCTCGTGAGCACCCTCGCAATTGTATACTCAATATCACTTGCTTTCCATGGTGTAACCGGGAGCGCGGTGGCTCAGTGGTAGACTCTTGGACTTCTATGCTAGATGACCCGAGTTCGATTCACGTCCCTGATGACCCTGGTGGTGTAACAGAGT
The DNA here is from genome assembly GCA_031216915.1 of Pictodentalium vernedei. Lineage (NCBI taxonomy): Eukaryota > Metazoa > Mollusca > Scaphopoda > Dentaliida > Dentaliidae > Pictodentalium > Pictodentalium vernedei. The sequence continues at coordinate 115,019,712 of CM062292.1, forward strand.
TAGAATGTTGAGGAGCTGACATTTGCTCGTCGATGCTCGGTGGTTCTCTCCGGGTTCTCTGGCTTCCTCCACCCATAAAACTGTCTCTGACACGATTAGCTATTGTGCATAGGTATGTGACCTTAAACGCCAATAAATAAATAAATAAAAATGGTGTAAACTCTACTTGTCAGCACACATCCTACAGTTAAGGACAATGTTACCACATTTTTATGAAATTTGTCAAGTCCCCAAAACCTCTTAAATCTGTGTTACATGTTTGAACTACATAATAAGCAAATGACAATGAACATGCTCTATGTTTCAGCCACCCAGTTAATGTTGCAATTAATCTCACATCATTCCCCCAAAAATGAAGAAATATACTGAATGCATTGATAAAATACATACTGTTTATAAAGCAATATATTTTACAAAATCTGAATGGTAGTCTTCCACCAAATGATCTACTTCATAAAGGTCATCACAGTCATCAAAAAGAATCTCATAGATTGCCCCAGCTGCTCCGTCTTTTCCATTGACTATATGGCCTTGATACCACTGACTGTGGCTATACTCATCAATCCATGCATGACTAATGTATCTGTTAAGAACTTTAGGATATGTCTCCCTTGATGGCTTTACAAAGGACGAGGAGGGTGCTGTAACACCTGGAGATTTCTATAGTTTATCACTTTCTGGATTTTGTCGAATGCTGAAATATATATAAAACATCTGAATAATAAGGTACTTCCCCAGACCCACCATCCCTGCCCAACAAACTAAAGGTGATTCAATATACATACTACTGAGAAAACCTTTTCCCATGCACATATGTATCAGAGAAGTTACCCTGACCTTCGACCTTCATATCACAAAAGTTGTCACCATCACATTATAGCCAACAAGTCTGTACAAATTGGAAGCCTTGAAATCTGTCCTGATTGATGTGAATCGATTTTGAATCTCGCACAGTCTTGCTGCGAGAATCTATACACCTAGAACTTAATTAAGCACCCCCTGAAAGGTTTCATGACAGCGAAGTTGCTGTTACTGATTATTATGTTTTAATGATTGCTGTGCATTGCAGTATATTTCATCAAGTGAAACATGAAGTGTCTAGTTGATTGCGTATACCAAACACATCCCCTCGTCCACGTGCTTCCCACGAATGTCACAAAACACTACCATCCACATGCAATATCTGGGTATAAAACAAGAAAATTTGTCATTTCTTTTATCAATAAATCTTAACGTGGCAAGGAGGAGACTGTCAGAAGCACTAAGATGGCAAATCGTTGGCAATGCATGCAGCAGGAATGTCATTCAAAGCTGTTGGAAGGCAACTTGGCTGTAGTCAATCTGTTATCAGCAGACTTGTCCGAAAACATCAACAAACCAACGATGATAAGGACCGACCAAGGTCTGGACAACCCCAAACGACCTCTCCTCGGGAATGTCGGAGTCTGGCACGCCTCGTTAGGCGTGAACCCTTTGTTTTAAATGGGGTTTTGAAACGCCCCCCCCCCAACATGCGGTTATGCAACAGAACTGGGTATGATATCCAGAAGGGTCATCAAGCGTCCAGCTCTGTCCGATGAGCTTCAAAGGCGACGTTTGGAGTGGTGTATGGCACTACAACATTGGAATCTCAGGACGTGGAGGAGAGTCCATTGGTCAGACGAGAGTAGGTTCCTGCTTCACGTCACAGATGGTCGCATGAGCGTATGAAGGCATAGAAATACGTGCCCAGGAACATCAGACCTACTGGTCCTTATATTTGGGGCATCCGTAATGATCTGGGGATGCCTCTCTCATGATTGTAAATTCGATATGGTGACTTACGTGGGAATCTCAATGGTCATCAGTACATCCAGGACATTATCAATCGGGTTGTCGTGCCTCATTTTGACAACCGTCCGTTGGCTGCTCGCCCTGTATTCATGGACGACAATGCAAGGTCACATCGTTCCCATTCTGTGAGAGCATTCCTTCAGAACAACACTATTACAACACTACCTTGGCCTACAATGAGCCCCGATTTGAATCACTAACAACACATCTGGAACTTCCTTGGACGTCGTGTGCAAGCAAGGGATCCTCATGTACATAATTTGGCCAATTTGGAAGCTGCAGTGCATGAGGAGTGACAGCAGTTGCCCCTGGACCGTATCAGAAGGATCACTGGTAGCTGGTAGCATTAGGAGGGTTCAGGCTGTCGCCCGGGCACTCGCTACTGACGTCAGTCACTGCTATTGTGTTCAGGAGATCACAAGTTACATTTTTGTCAGTAATTACCGGTATTGTTTCATCATGGACCGTTTCAGCACCATACTTGTCGAGAGAACACTTTTTCCATCGAAATCATTAGTGACAGATATGTGTAGTTAGCGCCATTAAAATATGCATATTTTCACCATTGTGTTGTCTTTCATTTGTCAGTAGACCAGTCTTTCCGCAAACAATCACTTTTGGCCATTTGAAAGATAGCATGGAAGTAATGACAGTTTCTATTAACAGCACTGTGAAAGAAATGGGAGTGGTAAATTAAGTTCCAGGTGTATATTTCCAATCCTCATATAATATAAAATTTGAGAGTGCTGTTCTATACTGGTGATTACAGCCACAACATATTCCTTAACAAAAACACACACATATAGAGGATATGGAATGAGTGTTTTTCTCATATAATATTCATGAAACGAGTCTAAGAATTTTCCGTTTTGGCGAGCCCCTGGCGAGCCCAAACGGAAAATTCGGACGAGTTTCATAAATATTATATGAGAAAAACGCTCATTTCATATTCTGTTTATCATATGACACACGCACGCACAAATTAGCCACTTAGTGTGACTTTTTAACCCATCACCTAACTTGAGTTGCAGACGGCACTTGAAAAAAACATCCTCGTATAACTAAAAATTTTCATTTTTTGCCTTCAAAACATAGGTTATGACCCCTCATTGGAACGAGCTCGTTCCAATGAGGGGTCATGACCTATGTTTTGGAAGCAAAAAGTGAAAATATAAAAAAATGAATGGCGTTTTTCTTGTCGGTAAAAGATTAATACAATATAACCCACCCTAAAGAGGACAGATAACGTAAATTCTCCCTACTAAAATTATGCAAATGTGAACCAGCTGTATTTTGTTTAGCCAATCAAATTGTCCAGTTTTGAAATTGTCCAATGAAAGCTACCAACTCAAATTATGCAAATTATGAAAATGTGGCCCAGTTGTATTTTGTTCAGCCAATCAAAATGTCTAGTTTTGAAATTGACCAATGCAATTGACGGAAGGCTTTATTTATCACTGATTAATATGAAAACAAAATATCAAATGTTTTAAAGTGAAACAAAACGGACGAGTCAGATGATAAATATAAAAATGCTGCAGAAAATGAAGAATTATACCGAATGCGCTGATAAGGTACACTCTGTTTATAAAGGGATTAGTTCGAAGTTTCTTGAGCTACTTTGTCGGAGAAGTAATGTAGAACACATCTTCCAACATACATTTTTTTCGTGGACTTGATGATGGAGGTCAGTACCTTGGCAGGGATTTCTATTGAAGTCTTGGATGCCTGTACTGGCAACCAAGGCTTCACCACCCACCACTGCTCAAAGTGCTGCCTTATTATAAGGGAACAACAAATAAATAGAACCAACCAGACAACTTTCTGGCACTAAAGTGAGAATCAAATAAACATTTCATGGGAATCACCAATGAGTTACATTGTATTCTTTGCGAGACTCAATTTTGATTCTCGTATGAATATTTAAGACTGAATCGGGCGAAGAAGCATTCTGGCGGCATGGAAAAGGATGGGTAAGCTAACTTATAGTTTGTCCACATTACAGGATCTTTGTTGACATAAATTCTTACTGAAATTGCTATTATATACATATTATAACTATCCCATAACCTATATTCTTCAAGTATGAACTGATGTGAGGTGACACAAGATTGAAATTTGCCCTTTAAGCTCTTTCCAACTGTGTTTGACATCACATCAGATGAGTGGATCGCTGATAGAAGTGGATGAAATATTATACCGTACACAAATGGGTGTCATTTGCTCACAAAACGTAAAACGGGTTGGGTGAAAAAATGGTTGTCTCAAAATGGTTATGGTAATCCCTTTCAAGAGAATGCATAAAGAATCAGCATAGTATTAACAGGAGTACAAAGTTATTGCCCTCAAATGAGCAGGTAATATGCATGAATGAGCTTACAAAGCCTTACCATAAACACCCCCCTCTCTTGAAAAAGGGAATGTGAAAACCTTCTAAAGTTGTAAGTTCCGAGAAGTTGGATGTGTAATTTTGAATGACATGCAACTGGACAATGTTTCATGTCTTACATCGAATTACAACTTACAGTCATAGAAGTGCATGTCGTTGTGATAGATGCTTCGGTCCGAGATTTCTGTGTTTTGTGTTTCTTCTTACATTCGCAGCATACTAAAATACATTAAAATGTTTGTGACCTACTAAAAAATAAATGTGCAAAATCTAAAAACATTCACATGAACACTGCATCAAGTTTCCTGAAGTTATAAAAGACTGTCACCACATGAATGCATGTTATATGACCTACCCGCAGCAAATTAACTTAAAAGATGTTTAGAAGTGGTTTCCCAGTCCACTACTCTGTCATTTAAGCAATGTTGTAACTGAACTATCAGCACACTGATATCAAAATAACACAATTTGTTTGGCAATGTTTATTTGTTCACTGTGGTGAACAAGTTCTGTGTTTTAATACTATTCAGACTGAAGCATTGGTACAAATGATGGGTTAACTCCTTATATGCAGCTGGTCGGTATTCCTGCCCAGGACGGTATTTCTCTTGCCATTTAAATAAGTATAATTCGGACACATTTAACTGCTTGTGTACTAGAAGCTACAATCAGGGCTTTCAAAAAATGATGGTACCACAGCAAAGGCCAACATTTCCCATTCAGTCAAATGCAAATGATATTTTGTTTATACAAGTTTGTTCTATTATAGATGATTGGATAATGCCGATAGGCACTCTCCAATAAATTGTAATAAAACAAACAAAGTCAGACCACCGAAAATAATCTAGCCCTCAACCAGTTAATTAAATATTCTGACTGTAAATTAAATGCATTTTATCATCAATGATTTCGTGAGTAAAATTTAATTTTTTTTATCAAATATAGTCTTGGTTGCTCCTCAGCGGCCATACTAGAGTTGATGATGAATACTCAGCAGTTTAAAAGTTAAACTTCTTTGTATGCACCTAGCTTTCTGTGGGTATATTATAGCTATATGTGCTGAAAATGACCATAAACAGCATCAAATACAACATTTAATTACCCATCGTCCTGGCTCACGTATTCCAGTTATTGTTCCAAACCTGGGAGCAGCAATATTAGGTAGCAGAGATTTGAAGTAGAAGGTATTTAATTTTGGAAGCATTTTCTCTTTCCAGAATGTTGTATCTCTGTATATTTTTGCACATGCAACTGATGTGGGACAACTCTTCGAACCGCCAAATCCAGCCAGGAATGAATAGAGAGTAATCGTTTCTCTGGACTTGTTACGTGAAATAATTCATAAGAGGTAAGGGACGGTGTACAAGCACGAGTGCGCGAATGCGCACGAGTGTTTTACAATATAGTCCCTCACCTCGAATGAATTATTTCGCGTAACCAGTCCAGTCAAGCGATTACTCTGTTTATTACTTTTCATTATTAACGATAATTATATTATTTAACCCTTTACCTAACGTAACGTTCAAAACTGGCCAGCGCTATTCTCAAAAATCGCCAATTAATTTTCATTATTTTTTCATTTTTTGTCTCTAAAACATTGGTTATGACCCCTCATTGGAACAAGCTCGTCGAGGTCGTTCCAATGAGGGGTCATAACCTATGTTTTTAAGACCAAAAATGGAAATAATAGTTATTTAAGAAAATTTGTTGCAAGTGTCGTCTGTTTTTCATGTTAGGTAAAGGGTTAAAAAAAAAAACCCAAAACAATGAAGTCCCCATTCCACCCACGGCAAAGCGTCTTCGTTTGCGCGCACGGATACATGCCCCAACTGTTGATTGCATAATTCACTTGTGAAGTTATTGTTTATAATCAAACCCGGAAATCCCAGTAAATCACACTTTGGAAAGTAATAAACGTAAATAATACATGATGGCTGATGATTTTTATTTTAACAGATGACAGATGTGAAATTAAAGCTGGATTTTCATTGACATTATCACATAATAAACAAAGTGGTGTAGTGACTGTTTTGGTATGCCCTATCAACAATGCAAGCTTGCAACAGTTGTGTGCTTACCTGTAAAGTGGATAATTTTGTTTTCATTTGGGCCAAAACCTTTTTATATATATCTTTTCAGCATCACATATATGATAAATCGTAAAAAAAAGTATTTTACAACTTGTACTTTGACTAAACATGACAACCAGTATGCCATGATATGTCAACAAACTGCAACAACGTCAACTCATTTCAGCGAAATAAATTTACTCTTAAACTATTAGAGGGCGTGTGGTCTTCCCAATCATACTTACAATCAATATGAAGGAACTTTAAGTTATTGGTTGCGATCAAATCAGACAACCCGAAATGTAAACTTACGTTTATTCACTCTATTTTCTTCTTCTGTAAACAACTGCAGCAGAAGAAATCTGAAAACTGTTAAAAAAAATAGAGCGAAAGAACATTACTATACAAAATAATTCCCCATTAATCTTTCGAATAATTAATAATTTCGACAATATATTTGAAATTCATAGGAGATATAGATTTAAACGGCTCTAGTTATCTGTTTACCTACTTTGTCGATTTCTTTGAAGTTAATATTTATCTGCGGATGCCTTCCGGTTTTTAGCGCTAAATGTTTACTTCCGTTGGCACATTTCACGAAGAAAATTTATAACATTTTAAGTTTCGATTTTGTCTACGATCACTGTGGAGACTCCTGTTAGACATTTCTGAAAGTCAGAATGCAAGTCTGTCCACCAGATGAGTAGAGCGTTTTATATCCTTTGATCATCTTACCGTCTTTCAGAAACACTGAACTGTGTAAAGATTTTCCTACTTTCGTGTTGAGCTATATATTTTTGCTCGGCCAAAATGGCAAACTAACAAATTCAATTTTTTAAACAACTGTTCGCCTTTAAGTAATATTTTCGGGTAACTTCCACTATACACCGGATAAAGGAAGCGTTTCATTGTAAGATTTTCGTATGAATTTGTCGTGTTGCAGTGTATCTTGTTTTCCAATACAACCCGAAAAGAAAAGAAATCGGGGTAAAAGTAGAAACCAAATGTAAAAAAAATACTGTTAGAGTTTAGTGTTTTTTAGCTGGGGCGAAACGACATGGGAATGAACTGGGACTGCCCCCGCAATTGGATAGGCCAGTAAATGCTTGTTATTCACTGTTACTGGTGCAGGGAAGCGACTAAATAAAACTTGCATCTGCAAGACCATTGCTAGTGGGTTCCGACGCTGCCTAAAACACTTAGATGATCGCCAGAAGTGAAAAGTGAACAGATTTCGCAGTAGGATTTAATAGCGAAAAGTTGTGTGAATAGGATAAAAAGGCATTGAAGATGATGAAAGTAGTAGGGTCGGACAAAAATAAAAAATGTTCAGGCCGCCGAGTGCAGTTGCTTGAAATTAACGGAATTGGTACTGCGATCCTTGATTGATATTTACCTATCTTTGTCGAGTGCACATAACGCGTAGAAACAACGTGGATCGCGTGGAAACCTAGAGGATGATTCGTCCCTGCTAAAGAATAGTTTGCATTTGAACTTCTTTTGAGACCGAGGGGTCGTCTATACGTGATTAGCTGTTCGATCCAGAATGTGTCCCGTGCGACGCGCTCAGCTTTTATCAAGTTGGGCTTGGAATCAGTGATGAAGGCCTGAAAAGAAGTAAAAGGGTGACCAGTTGACATGCAGTGTCGTGTAACAGCACAGTCGCGCTCCTTTTTTTTTGAATGATCTGTGGTTATTCACACGTATGTGAAACGGGGAAAGGTTTCGCCGACATACTAGATTTGACAAATTCCACATTGAAGCAGATAGATCACATTTGAACTTTTGCAGGTGCCGCGGTAAAAAATTCTAAAACATTCCCCGGTACTGGTGCTGTTGAATGAAGCGGACGTAGGCATCATGGTGCCCTTTTTGTCAACCGGTTTTTCCACAGGCTTGGCTCACACCAAGTTCAGAATAGACTGGACTGAGGCAGGCACAAACAAGACTGTTGCGAATGTTTTTTGGACGCTTGAAGCCACGACTGGGGGCTTGGGAAATGTCTTGGATAATACTGGATCATTCTTGATAAGCGTCCAGTGTTTTCGAAGTATGTTTGAATGATTTGAAAGATCTGAGTGAAATGTTGTGACAAAAGGTATGCACGTGTTCTGTGCTCATGGGCGATATCGTAACAGATCGTCCCGTGATAGTGCATCAGCTTTACTAATGGCACTGTCAACCCGTTCTTGCTTGTAGCTATGACTTACAAGATGAGACTGAAAATCAGAAAAAGCAGCATCTTTGTCAACGGCGTCAGAACAGATTCTCTTGATCCTGATAGCGAAACTGTATGGAATGTTTTTGACAATGTGCCTTGGGTGGCAACTAGATAGAAGCAAATATTGGTGTGTGTCTGTAGGGTTGCAATAAAAGCTTGTAGCAATGTGGTTATTGTCAATGCGTGAAGTGGCATCAAGAACGGTGATGCTATCCGATGAAATTTCTACAGTGAATTTGATGGAATGGTGAAGTGTGTTGCAGAAGGAGACAAACTCCAAAAGATCAGATTTAGTTCCACTCCACTTTAAATCAATATTATCAATGAAACTGAGCCAAGATGTGGGCTAGTGAAATGGTGAGGAAAAGAGAATAGGCTTATAAAGACGCCCCCCCCTCCCCCCCCCCCCCCCCCCATAAACGTGGGCATGAGAAGGAGCCATGCGCGTGCCATGGCCGTTATCTGAGGATAATTCACACCATTGAATTGAAAGTTGTTTAACCTCAGAACAAGTGTGATGAGATCTGCAAGGTGCTCTGAAGGAGGGGGGGGGGGGGGGGGTCTAAACATGAACGTGCATCCAACGCCTCCCCACAGACTTCAATCCCTCATGGGTTATGTACAGAAAAACTACATCCATCGTGCACAGAAGAGTGTTATCTGGGAGCTGACCCAGCTCGTCCTTTTTTCTGAGGTAGTAAGTGGTACCTCTCCCATGGGACTGCAAAGTTTCAACAAGAGGAGGTCGCAGATGTCAGTCAAAACTGAGAATTTTTTCAGTGGGCAGGTTGTTACCAGAAATGTTAGGGTGACCTGGATTTCATATTTTGTGAATGTTTGGTAGCAGGTAGAACCTACCGGCACGGGGTCTGTCTGGCTCCAAATACTTTCGTTGAAGATGTGCCCCTCTAAACAAATGGATGTGATGGTTTCAGATACTTTCTGAGAAAATTCATTGGTAGGATCACGGATCACGATCCAGTTGTTGGTAGAAACGAGCATCTGATAGCTGTCTTTCTGCTTCAGCTATGTATGCTGACTTATCTATAATGAACAAAACGGATCCTTTATCAGCGGCATTGATGACAATGTCTCGCTGGCGTAGACTGTGTAGCGCTGGTCATTCTTGATTTGACAGGTTGTCGTGATGTGCAGAGGCGGGGAGCTGTAAGATCTCCCGACCAGTAGCCTCAATATAAGCTTCAAAGGCTAGTGTTTTGCTTGGAGGTGGCTCGCATTTGCTTTTTCAAACGGAATGGATTAGGCGGAACAGTAGTGTTTTTCTATCAGCCTAATAGTCAGCGAGCCGAAGTCTGCGGAAAAATTAGTTGCAATTGGTGAAAAGTTCACTGCGATTGGGGTGAGCATGAGTATGACAAAAACCAAGTCCTCGAGATGAAACATCAACCTCTGCGGGTTGTAAATTGACAGATGAAAGGTTAACTACATTGTGGGAAATAGGTGCAGCGTGCCTACGTTTGAAATGTCTACACGTACGTTTCTTTTTGGGCAAAGCATGGCATGAATTCGGGGAAGTAGGTGTGATGCCATCTCTTTAGACTTTTTCTCAAGAGAATGACTGAAATTCCTTTTGAAATTATCTATGCCCCTGAGAACCTTGGATAATATGTCGGGTGGCAGTGATGTGGTAAGTTCAGCCAAAAATGTCTGAAGGTTGCATTGGACTTCATGAAGGTGGTTAACTTAATGCCCATGGCATAGTTCTCGGAGTGACAGTGAAGCCCGGTGGGGTATATTGTTCCAGCGCTGTAAAAAGCATTTGGATGGAATACATTGGATCTGCGGTGTTAAGTTGCTAAGAAGACCCTCCCCCCACCCCTCCAGGAACAACGTTTCTCTCCCTATAAGCATCTACGTTTCGAAGGTGGTGTGAGATGCGGTCAGCATCATTTGTGAGTTTTTTCAGGTGATTAAATTCACTTTTTGAAAGCATTTTTGAAATGAATGTTACAAAACAGACAAACATAGAGAGAAACAGATTCGGATAGAAAACCTCTGCTGATCAGAATGTGAATAGAGAAAAGATCTATATTCTGATAAAACAAATCTGTTTAAAGTATATATACTCTCCCCAAAAAGAAAGTGTGCATGCTAAAAAATAACACTAAAAAAAGATATATATCATTTTCATTCATGTAAATTTTATTCAATCACATATGAATCAATTTGTGATCAACACGAGAAATTTCATTACGCTACGACGAATACTCTTGGTGCCATAGAGAGTCAAAGACACTAAGGGTCAAACACAAAAGTCACACACTCAATATCTGGTATGACCTCCGTCTGCATCGACTACTGCTGTGCATCTACGCCTCATGGAAGCGAACAAGTTAGCATGGAAGTGTTGTGGGATGTTGTTCCATATTCTGATAAGCTGTCTTTGGAGTTCCACAAGCGTTGACGGTGCATGGGGAAGCCGGCGTAGCTGACGTTTCATTTCGTCCCATACGTGCTCAATGGGTGAGATATCGGGCGAATTTGTGGGGCAAGGAAGAACATCCACTTGTTGTTGCTGCAGATACTGTTGAACAACACGAGCTGCGTGGGGTCGGGCGTTGTCCTGCTGTAGAATGAAGCCGGGGCCGTGACGTTGCAGAAATGGGACAACAACAGGTGTAAGCACTTCATCACGATATCTGGCTGCATTGAGATTGCCATCAATAATGACCAGCTCAATTCTGTTACGGGCAGTGATGCCACCCCACACCATGAGAGACCCTCCCCATAACGGTTTCGCTCCACGGCACATGGATCTGCATAGCGTTCGTTTCGACGTCTGTACACTCTCTGGCGGCCATCTGATGATGAAAGATGGAAACGACATTCATCTGTGAATAAAACACGTCGCCACCAGTGTAAGGGATGCCAGGGATGTTGTCTACACCACTGCAGTCGAGCACGACGATGACGTAACGTCAAAATCGGACGAATGGCAGGTCTTCGAGGACGTAAGCCGTATTCTCTCAGCCGGTTGATTACTGTTTGAGGATGTATCCGTCTCAGGTTAGGGATGTTCCTGGCTGTCGTCGTTGCCGTTTGTTGCCGGTTCCGGAGATGGACGACACGGATATACCGATCTTGTGCAGGGGTGGTAACTCGGGGTCTCCTGGAGCGGGGTCGGTCTCGAACGTCATCATGTTGTGCATGTCGATGGACTAGCCTGTCTATAGTGTTACGGTGGCAGTTCAAATTCTGGGCAACCTCTCTGTGTGTTCTGTCAGCTCTAATCATACCCAGGGCAAGGAGACGTTGATTCATTGTCAATCTTGGCATGCTAACGTGGAGTCGTTTTAACAGCAGCGCAAGTTCGAATGTGAACGATAGGAAGGCCTTACTTTAGTGTTTAAATACCCAAGGATTCACACTGCTGCATGAATTTTCAGACTCTCCAAACATGCCTTTTCACAAACGTGCAGCACGTCATTTAACGTTAATGCAATTTTAACGGGGAAAGTTGTTTTTGTGTTCAATATAACTTATTCATGAACAGGTTAACACTTTTTACATCAACGAAATTATTTTTTCGGAGTTTGATCAATTTCTGCAATGCACACTTTCTTTTTTGGGCGAGTATATATTTGTTATATATCAGTCATGCATCTTCATCTTACATGAATACCTTCCATTGTTGCGAGATGTCAGAACAGACAGAAAGCTTTGTGCATCGAAGTGAGTCAAAACCGATATCATAACGAATAAAAAACGTTTCAACCTTGAAACTAGAATTTTGTTACATTCCAACTGGGCTATTTGTGCGTGTGCTCGTGCTCAAACGAAATGTCTTCAGTTGTTCTTCAAGACAGGTGTGGACGTCCTATTCCGGTTTTTGAATGGGACGGATACTACCTTCCATTTTTTTTTGAGGGTCGCGTGAAGCACGAGAGCTTGATTGATTACGTGAAGGATGGAGATTATACAACTGACGATATACTTCTTGCCGCTTATCCACGTTCAGGTAAAAACATATGTCGTATTATCTTTATAATAATAATAACAATACTACTACTACTAATTACTAGTAGTAGTAGTACTACTACTACTACTACTACTACTACTACTACTACTACTACTAATAATAATAATAATAATAATAACAATTCCTCGGCATTCCGCCGATTTGTCGCGGTCCTCTAACGAGGAGGCCTACATTAACCCTTTACCTAACATGAAAAGCAGACGACACTTGCAAAAAAAATTCTTGAATAACTAATTTTTTTCATTTTTTGTCTCAAAAACATAGGTTATGACCCCTCGTTGGAACGAGCTCGACGAGCTCGTTCCAACGAGGGGTCATAACCTATGTTTTTGAGACAAAAAATGAAAAAATAATGAAAATTAATTGGCGATTTTTGAGAATAGCGCTGGCCGGTTTTGACCGTTACGTTGGGTAAAGGGTTAACCCTGTCCCCTGTTGGACTATTCCTCCCCACTCATCCCCAAGCATTCAATCAAAAATTGTTTCATAATTCCTCCCCTCGGCGATTTCTCGATCTCCCTAACTATAAAGTTGACCCTTTCCCTCACGTCATTCCCCATCTCGTTATCCTTAACGGTTTTCATCCTATTTTCCATTAGTATTCTAAGGAGACTCGTTCTACTAAGCAAATATTTGGGGCCTTATAAAATGAAATGTTCCAGGGTCACCGTTACTCCCAAATTACACATTTGGTACAATCTTTCCTCGCCTTTCCCGATTTTCCCCCTCAGCTCCGTGACTTCGATTTCACTTTGAACAACAAAGACCCCCCTCTCCCCATACTATCCATATAGGTACTCCTCACAAGCTGGGACATCTTTTTTTGTACACTTCTAAAGAGCTCTTGCCAGTTTCCATTGCAACCCTCCAGCGCCTTTCCCCTGCCTCCCTGTTTCAGTCCCCCTTCTAAAGCTTCAGTCTTAAAAGAGTAATTAGATTCCTCGCTTTCCTTAACCCTTTCAACACTGGTGGTATCTTCCATGCCAGTTAAATGGAAGAACTGGAAGAGTCCATATCCATTATTTGGGGGTAGAGCAATTAATATTTTCGGGCTGCACGTTGAAAGTATTAATTGTTCTACCACACACGTTTATTTAGTAGCCATCCTACTTAATGGAATTATGACGTATCGTGTTCCTGGGCCGGAAAAGCGGCCTCTCGTGTTGAAAGAGTTGACCACCCTGTCTGAATATTAGAATTTTATACATGGTTAAATGTCGTTTTACACCATCTGCTGTTTGGGAGATTTACCAGATAATTCATGTGGCATAATTTTCCAATATCTATTCTATCTTTAACCGGCGTCCGCCTGAGTTCCCTCTGCGTTACTTGATACGGTTATCCACCGTCAGTTTTAACTGAGTGAGTATCCTCGTCAATATGTATCCAGAGACGAGGTCTCGTCCAACACCATCTCGCAAACCCATATCTTGGAAATAACCTATATGTACCATATTTTTGCCATGCGTAGGAGGTTAAATGAAAATAATCAAACACATTTAAATTTCACAAAATGTATTGGATATATTTTGCATTCAAGTTATTCATTCTAAGTTTATTGTAAAGAAGAAATTAAGAACTAATTAATGAACACGATAAGGATATTAACTGATCATAAGTAAAAACTCTCAATGTGTGGAAGTGAAAAATGTTTGATAAGTTAAATCGGATCATTTCAGAAGGATGTATAACTATGAGCGTCTCGAAGATGGCGGAGTGGGCATGTGGGGACGGCGTTGTAAACTCAGTTTGTCCCGACTGTTACAACTCAAGTACCGACTGATAAAATATAGCAACTACATCAACAGGGTATGTCTTCATTAAAACGCAATATATCTTGCAGCACAAAAATATATCAACGATTCCCCACATTTCTTTCTAACAAAGCGCTCTCCACAAAACTATCGACCGAACTTCATTCACAATAAAACCGCCAGACAACACTGACAATGGGCACTCAAACAATGAATAAATTAATGCTCATTAAATCAACACATGACGCAAAAAGAATCACTTCCGGTCTGCACAACATACGAACTTCTTTCCCTTTTCTTCCATTTTTTGTCCAGTTTTCTGATCCACTCGCCCTTTTTGATCAAACGAAGCTTTTTCCCACCAATTCTCCGTTCCACCACGGCCACCTTCCAGTCCTGAATTGAGTGCCCCATCTTATTGAAATGTAGGAAACTCGGTTTGTCCGGGTGCAACCTTATGTTCCGCAAGTGTTCCGTGATACGCTCTTTCAACTGCCTCTCTGTTTCCCCAACATACACAGCTGTTTCACGTTTGTTACAGGCCAGTAAATATATGATGTTATGACACTTGCAGTTGTAGTTCCCCCTAACCGAAAATTGTTTTGTTTTGGATGTATTGCTCACGTCCTGCTGTGAAATGATGTCACATACTTTACAATCACTACATAATTTTTGGTGGGGTACGTGCGTTTATTAGTTTTTTTGTGGACCCACATGTCGCTAAGATTTTGGTCTCGTCTGTACGCAATCATCGGTGGGCTGGGGAACACCTGCCACATTCTGTCTGATTCATACAATACTGTCATATATTTCCGACAGATTTGCCCAATCCTGGTAATTCTACCTTGAACGTTGTCACCGGCAGTACTCTCTCCTTTGATTTTTTCTTTCCAGTCTCCTTCGAACTCAATAACAATTTTCTGTCAAGATTGAACAGTTTCAGATAACCACAAAGTAGTGTAGGATGTATCGTAGCTGTGTTATTCATCAATACGGCGCTACATTAATGACGAGATGGCTATTTGATGAAAAACGTTCAAAATATGCTAAAATTTTAAGTGACGTTAAAACGTCATACTGAAATACTAATATTTAAAAAAAATCCGACATATTTTAGTGTTTGACCCTGTGACAGCCCTCCCCTGATGCCACCTCGACATTCGACCATAATGGTTGGAATATTCCAGTAGAGTACGACATTTTTAGATATGCTTTTGTGCCAGGGGCGGCGGAACGATTTTCAAAGTGGGGAGACTGGATCGGGCGATGGATGGTGGTCGGTATCATGGACCAACCATGGTTCGGCCCGCCGTACGAAAATTTTGAATTCCAGGTTCCCAAAACCCCCTTTTCCATGCATCTGAGGAGATATTTTGAGATTTTTCAGGAGATTTATTTGAAAGATATCACACTTTGAGAGCCGTTCAAAAACGTCGGTAAAGCATACAGGTGGGGTCTATTTATCAGCTTTGGTCGTAACGACCAAAGCTGATAAATAAACCTCACCTGTATGCTTTACCAGACGTTAATAGCAATTATACTGTCTGTGGATTATCTTGTCTAGGGTGCATGTGGTACTTATATATCTGTAAGATTACGATCTATTTCAGTTAACCGATTATTTAACAGACTGTATATATTTTAGCGTTTGCTGCCACTGCAAAAGAATGATCCAAAATCCATCGAAACCGAACCAGTACGAGAGAAACATAGCTGGCAAAAATATGGGGGAGGTTTCACCAGTCCTTGGTTGTGTTAAAATATTCACAACTTTTCGAAAGACTGAGACTGAAAATGAGGTTGAAAATAAAAGATACAGATAAAAGGAATTAAAAAATATAAAGTCTCACAATTTCCAGTAATTAATAATTAGAAAACATAGTGTGGCGTTTCCTAGCTGTATCATACATAAATAGAGACCTATGTGAATAGCAAGATAGCGTTTGTAATGAAATATGCCAAAAGTAGGCTAAATTTTGAATGACGTAAAAACGTCAAAATGGCGCCAAATCAAAAAACTAAAACAACAATTATCTCTATTTTCAGCTCTACTGCATACTGAATCCAACTCAATTTATTGTTTGACATTATGTTCCCTATGCCTTCACCTCAGAGTATAGCGGTTGGAATTTCCCAGCACAATACGACATATAGATATGGCTTTTTGCGATGATTATATTATTGTATTATTATTGAGGTTGAAAATAAAAAGAATACAGGAGAACGTTAAGACGGCATCTCGGGCATCGGGGGTGAAAATTTGAAATGAAATTTTAAAATCGCACAATTTCAAATAACCGGAAAACAGAACATATAGTTTCATAGTTGTAACTTACATCAATACGAAGCTATGCGAATCACAAGGTGGCGTTTTTAATGGATTATGAAAAAATAGGCTAAATTTTGAAGTGACGAAAAAACGTCAAAATGGAGCCAAATCCTAAAACAAATTACAGTTTTCTCTTAATTTTGTAGCTCTACAACATACTAAAATTTAAAAAAAATTAGACTTATTTTAATTTTTGGCGTTATGACACATATGACGTCACTTCAGCGTTCCTGGAACGGCACGACATTTTAGATATGTTTTTTTGCGTAGATTGTAGTCTGGAAACTTCGAAAGTTTGAGGTTGAAATTGGGAGCTGAAGATAAAAGGTAAAGAGAAAAACGCTAAATCACCATCGCTGACATCTGGTGTGTAAATTTGAAATGAAAATATAAAATCACACACTTTTAAATAACCAGCCTCAAAAGCAGAATTTTTCCAGCACCTCCACCTACCTACCCCTGAAGCATATCACCTTCTGTTTCTAAAATGCAAAAACAAATGTATTTGTTTCCATTTCATTTTTTAGTTTCATGTCTAGTAGTAAACCCGTGTAAAAATGACATTTTAAAAAATAGCCAATTTTTCGAAACCAATGTTTCCCATAATTCATCTGGTAATTTACCCCTATGCACTAGACTCCAACTTTGGGACCAAAACTTCAAATTCTCTTGTCCAACAAATAGCCCAATATAATCATGTATCTGATACTAAAAATATATCTCCAATTTACATGGCATAACTTTCAACATATGCCCTTTGTTTAGAATTTCACCCCTGTGCAATAGTGCGAAACTGAAGAGCAGAACCTGAAGAGAAAACAAGAGTGATATCCCCTTGGATTTCACTCAGGCAAAAGAATCTGGAGTCTATCCTGAGTTGAATGAACAAAAATTACAAGTTTCTATTTTCAGTCAGTAAAAAGATACATCATGGCTTTTCTGACTGCCGAATAGCTTTTGTTTCCAGTTTTTGCCTGATTTTCATAACCACACCACACCTCCTCAACCCTCACATTTCTCTGAACCACTTCAGAGAGCATTTTTGTTATTACCACCAGCCACACTGACTACCCAGGTTATGTCAATAGCACTGTTAAATACAATCAAAATGTAAAACAATAAGCACTAACAACCATTGCTTTTGCGGGTGGGGGTGTTGCTCTCTGGATATAAAAGTGAAAACAGCTTAACGGATTGATGACACACAGACATAACACCATGACTGTTATTCTATGGTGAATAATGTCAACCAGGCTGTTCATAGTTGCATATATCTGTCATGAATACAAAGTTCGGCGTTTAGGAAAGGCAGTGCTCTACCTCAATGTGTTTTCAAAATCTGACGTAAATTCAAAAAGTTGTGAAATTAGGCTACATCAACAAATTTCTCAAATTTTCCACTTATTTCCTTCCAGTTGTGCTGAGATATCACTTGATGAATGTTAACTATCACTAACAATTGCACACAAACCAGAAATAATGAAAAAATTTTTTGGAAAAATGACGTATTTATAACTCAAACACAAGTAAAGAACTTCCTAGTTCGAGAGTTGACACCGACGGCAAAATGATTCTGCTCCATAGTTTCCCAGGCATTTTCAAAAATGACATGCCACACACTGTCTTCAAATGCAAATATTCTGTAACTTAGTTATCTAACCCATAACATGCATTACATTTCCCACATCACAATAACACTATCTGACTGAGTAGAAATAAACAATCTGAATGTGGGTGGAATAATTTATTGTCAAAGGCAAGACTTCAGCCTGCAAAACTGCATGAAAAAATGCCGATACCAGTCAATTTAACCATCCAGCAGCCTCAAAAGCAGAATCTTCTCACCACCCCCACCTACCTACCACTGGAGCGTAGCATCCCTGTTTCTAAAAAGCAAACAAAAAATTATATGTTTCCATTTCATGTTTTAGTTACATGTCTGGGAACAAACCCGTGTAAAAATGACATTTTAAAAAATAGCCAATTTTTCGAAGCCACTGTTTCCCATAACTCATCTGGTAATTTAACCCTATGCACCAGACTTCAACTTTGGGCCCAAAACTTCAAATTTTCTTGTCCAACAAATAGCCTAATGTAATCAAATATCTGATACTAAAAACATATCTCCAATTTACATGGCATTAGTTTCAACATATGTCCTGTGTTTAGAATACCCCCCCCCCCCTCCCCTGTGCAATAGAGCGAGACTGTAGAGCGGAACCTTAAGGACAATACCAAAAAATAATTGTTCGCTTCGGTTTTTACAGAAAGTGTATTTTTTGACAATAAAAGCATAGGCTTTCAATAAATAGGGATCCATGTGAATCACAAGGTAGCGTTTTTAATTAAATATTTTAAAAAAATTGGCTAAATTTTGAAGTGAGAGATTATAAGTTATCTCAGGCAACATCCAGGGTACATGGAAATTTAATACCTGGATTGTTTTCAACCATGAGGCGCAAGCCCAATGGTAGTAGAAAAGGAGACATCCAGGTATTAAATCTCCATGTACCCTGTTTGTTGCCCGAGATAACGATTTTGTCCCGCCTCCTAACACAGAAATAATGCCGAGATGTAAAATATGATCCCACATTAAGACTCAGGCGACGAAGTTTAAACCCCACACTGAGCCTCAGGTTTTGAACCAAACAGCAAAACAAACGTCACAGCAAACCTATAAATAGACCGAGTCTATTTCCGAATCGTTGTTTATAAACCACACATGGAGAAGTTTTTCACTTTGGTGAAGTTTTAAAACCGATTCAAATTCAGTATCAAAGTCTTTCTCTGACAAATACTCTCTAAAAAGCCGTGCGGCAGTATTATTTGATTTGACGGTGGATTTAGGCGTGAGTTCAATCCGTTTGCGAACGATGTCTCCATCGGAGTGACAAGCGAAGCGAGAGATTGACATTTTGTATTCTGCTCAAGCGATATCGAAGATAAACAGATGAGTTGCTCCCCTTGATGTTCTAAACCCGCAAAGCGCAAAAGTATATTTGCGAACCCGATTCAATCTGTTCAGTTCTCATCGAATACGACAGCCAACAAGTGCTTCTACTCATGTCGGTGTATTCGGCAATACTATGGAAAAATAGCGCACTGCCAAGACTATATAGAACTCCGGCAAACTTTCGTCACATGGATCACTAGGTGCAGCCCGGTTATCCATGTGATGGATGTTTGCAGGTGTTTTATGTGTTGTGTTGCTCTATGGAGCAGTCCTTCTTCATTTAAGTAGATTATAACATTACTCTGAAGTATGTAGTGCGTTAACAAATGAAGTTATACTGCGCTAATGGTGACAGGGCATCTGGTTGTTTTGCCCTTTGCCCAACGTGGCGGCATAAGCCGGCCGGTGCTGTACACGAAAATTACTGTTTTGTCTTTCCTATATTTTCAGTTTTGCTTCGGAGGCATGGGTTGCGGCCCCTCATTGGAGCGAGCGCGTTGCGCTCGTTCCGATGAGGGGCCGTGGCCTATGTTTCTGTTTCTGAACCAAAAAAAAAAAAATGGAAATTTTTAGTTATACGAGAATTTTTTCACGGGCGCCGTCTGCTGCTAGCATTGGGTGAAGGGTTGACTCTGACTGATAGAAGCTTCCGTGGTGAATCACTTTCGTTCCAGGAGCACCAGAATTCCAGGTCTGTAACCTGAAAGTTGAAGTGTCCTTTGTCTAGCAAGGATGACCTAGCCTACGGTCGATAAGCGATGGACGATGTTATGTTATTTTGAAATCGCAATTGTTTGTATTTCTCGCCAGAGAAAAAAAAATACCACTGCTTCCACGCCAGTATATATGTGTGTTTGGAAGGGAGAATGAGAGAGAGAGAGAGAGAGAGAGAGAGAGAGAGAGAGAGAGAGAGAGAGAGAGAGAGAGAGAGAGAGAGACAGCATCCGGTCTATAGAAAAATTAGAAAAACTGCTCAGCGACTTCGAGATGAGGAAGGTTACGGAATGAACGAAGCAAAAAACTTCGCAATTGAGAAACGAAAATACCTTTTTGATCCATTATTAAGAAAGTACACGTTTTTGGATGTGCAGACAGCTTTAGATGATAACTAGAGAAAGTCCAGAAAAACAACAAAAAACTGCCCTTTTTCAGGACCACGAGTCAGTTACTGAACATTTAATTATGTGTTTTTGTATGATTACCAGTAAAATTATTGTAAAAACTACTTATTGTTGTAAAAATCACCTACGGTACTTTTGGGCGCAGGGAGGGTGCCTAACTGGCTTTGGGCGCGGGGAGGGTGAAGGTGGCCTAACGGGCTTGTGCACAGGGAGGGGTGAGGGGAGCCTAAAAGAGCCTGGGCGCTTTGGGCGCGGAGTCAGGGCCGGGGTCAGGGTAAACGAGCATGATCGGTGCAGCTCCTACTACTGTTGACATGCTTGGCTTGACTTCTCTTCTCCTGTACATTGTATTAAATTTGTAAAGTGGTCAACCCACGTCGAGGCATTTATTATTTTCTGCATGATTCTGAATAGCTTTGCCTCGTAAGTTCGTGATAAGGTCCCAATAAGCTTTTGGATTCTGATTATTGATTGATATTATCTCATTAACTAATTTGTTCCCTTATTTCTTTTTTCAAGATTTTCTGTAAAGTGTAATATTCCTTTGTCAAGGTTTGGTTAACCCTTTACCCAACGTAACGGCCAAAACCGGCCAGCGCTATTCTCAAAAATCGCCAATTAATTTTCATTATTTTTTCATTTTTTGTCTCAAAAACATAGGTTATGACCCCTCGTTGGAACGAGCTCGGCGAGCTCGTTCCAACGAGGGGTCATAACCTATGTTTTTGAGCCAAAAAATGAAAAAAATTAGTTATTCGAGAAATTTTTTTGCAAGTGTCGTCTGCTTTTCATGTTATGTAAAGGGTTAAAAAAGGATTAGAGATTACCCGTTTTGCCATTCGTTTAACCGTTTTAGATAAATCATTGCAGCATCTTGGTAGTTTTTTAGGCTTTTTCCTCTGGAAAAGACTATTGTTTTTCTACGGATTATTATTTTTTTTTTGGGGGGGGGGGGTTACGGTGGTTGGTTTAGGACCTAGGAAATATTTTTTTTTATCTCGTGCGCACGAGATACTAAGTCGTGCGCACGACATAATTATCTCGTGCGCACGAGATAAGTCGTGCGCACGATATAATAAGTCGTGCGCACGAGATACTAAGTCGTGCGCACGACATACTAAGTCGTGCGCACGACATAATTATCTCGTGCGCACGAGATAATAAGTCGTGCGCACGAGATAATAAGTCGTGCGCACGAGATACTAAGTATAGCTTTTCATTGCCACGTGATTAACTGATGTTCACGGGAAAATACCTCCAAGTGACTCCTTCTTGCAATGATAAATTTACAGAATAAATCTTCAGCCGCGGTGTACATATTTCTCGATCAAGGGACTGAATACAATCTTCACAAGATTGAAACAAATGTTTTTTTAAAACATATTCTGACATGGTTTTGCAGATCATACGATAATCTTGCTTGCGTAGTGATCCTAATTATTTCAAGCATTCGCCACAGAACAAATTTGTTATAATCCATTGTTTATAGGGAACTATTTTATTAAAGAATATACATAGTAAACTATTCAAACAAAGTAGGGGATATCCAAACTGATGTTGATATTTTCAGAAAAAGTTATTGGATACGCGCGTGATTAGACACATGAATATGTTACCAAGTTTAATGTGGACCATGAATGTCACCACCTCACGAAAACTTCGTGCAGGTTTTTCGCACGAGCGCCGTGTTAATGTCTGTGGGGTACGTTTTGAAATTTTCATTTGTACTGGACGGGCTTTTTCGAAGGTCTCATCGTTCTTTTCTTGATATGAACTCGTTCATCAATAGTTTCTGGTCGAAACGTAACTTTTGAGGTAGGCGAAGACTGACAGGTGACGAACGTTTACGTGCCGTTGGCATGTTGGAAGCTGGCAACAGACAGACTGCAGTGACTCAAATTCAAAACGTTACTCAATCGGTGATTAGAAGGTTGTGGACACGCTACCGTCAGACAGACAATGTTGATGACCGACGGCAATCAGGTCGTCCAAGGGCGACAACAGATAACCAGGATCGTTTCATCCGAACCACAACGTTACGTAACCGCCATCAAAGTGCCTCAGAAATTGGACAGCAGGTGTACCGAGCGACAGATGTGCGTGTCAGTGGTCATACTATCCGAAATCGCCTACACCCCTGGAATCGACGACCTCGAATACTTCCACGTTTGAATGAATGTCACATCGCAACAAGGCTTAATTGGTATGGAGCACGACTGCGATGGAACAATAGTCGGTGGAGCAACTTCATGTTTTCCGATGAATCGAGGTTCACTCTCGATTTCCACTACAGGCGAAACAGAGTGTGGAGGTGGCGGAACGAACGATACCATGACGTAACCGTTAGACAGCACGATCGTTTTGGTGGTGGGTCGGTTTTAGTGTTGGGAGGCACAACCATGACAAGCAGAACAGTATTTGATGTCATCCAAGGGCGTGTCACAGGACAGTACTACCGTGACAACATGTTAGCAGCTCATGTGATGCCATTTGCGCGACGTCACAACCGTCGATTCATTTTTCAAGATCACAATGCTAGAGTACACAGGGCGCGTGTCGCTGCAGAGTTCCTACAGGAACAGAACATCACTACACTCCCTTGACCAGCACAAAGTCCAGACCTTTCACCAAACTATCACGTCTGGGATATGCTTGGCAGGCGCCTGCGACAACGCCAACAGCCAACTACCATTGTCCAGGAACTCGCCTACGCACTCCAGGAAGAATGAAATAACATCAGTCAAGCTGATATTTGACGGTTGGTGAGGAGTATACCACGTCGGATCCGCGCTTGTCTCGCGAACCGATGAGGATTTACAAGGTATTGAGGTCTTGGACTGAATGTGGTAAATTCTCTGACCGACCGTCCGTTCTTCTACAGCTTAGTGAGTGGAATGTGTGCTTGTCAGGCACCCAACTATCGTTGAAATCTTTGAACCAGATGTCACAGTGCAATGCCTCAACTGTCTTTTTTATGAAAATATAAATATATTTTTTCATATATCTCACTTTATCAAATATCCCCTCCTTTTTTTGAATAGTATATTTGGGCTCAATGCAGGAGCGCGGATTTTAACTTAGTGCAATATGAGAATATTTCTTTAAAAATCTTCTTTTTCAGATCCACCAATCAGAATCCGTTCATATTTCGTATACAGCATCTCTTGAGTGATCAGATTCAAGTTTGTTCAAACTGAGAACCAGGGTTAATATTTAGGTTCCCAATTGGATACCGAATTTTAACTTGGTTCAAAATGAGGTAATTTCCTTGAAAACCATCTTCGGATTCACAGGCAGAATCCTTTCATATTTGGTATACAACAACTCGGAGGGGGTGGGGGGGGGGGGGGGGCAGATTCAGGTTTATTCAAATTGGGTCCCTGGGTTCATATTTTGGCTCCCTGTGGTAGCCCAAATTTTAACTTAGTGCAATATAGTGAAACCAGATAGAATCCTTTCATATTTGGTATACAACATCTCTAGTTCACTGTTCGGAACAGAATTCTGGGATTCGATGCGTGCTAAAAATAGAAAACTTAATTCCAAGTCAATTTTATAAGGAGCCATGTTTGTTAAGTACCCTCAAGAGGAGTGTAACTATGATTAATCCACATAGGTTGTATATCAAAGGGCCTCCGTAGAGGAGCTCCACTTTGGACATTATGATTAACTGAAGGAAAGGCATTTTGCTTGGACTATTTTAGTCACTACTGAGGGGCTCATGGATTGACAATGGATCCTATGGAGATTGATTTCTTTATGTAGATTCATTCGTGGCCTCGGTTTATATCGGTTTCTGTTCAAGGTGAGAGCTTCAGGCTCCGTGGGGCCTCTTGTTTATCAGCAGGTGTGCTGTATAGGGCGGGCGGGTAAGTGGGTGGGGTATCTGGGGGTCGTTGGGCGACCGGTTCGGCGGGTGCTGGTAGATCCTCGGGCAGTGGGGCGGGCAGGCAGGCGGGTTGGAAGGCAGGCAGTCACGATAAAAATCGCGATGCCATCTTCATGTGTTCAAGTGTGTCCGTGTGCCAACCCAATCGAACGACGTTTTGTAGACATATTGGGACGGCGTACAATCAGCCTTGCGAATCTATAATAATAAATCTTCGGCCTTCCGCTGATTTGTCGCGGTCCTCTAACGAGGAGGCCTACATTAACCCAGTGCCCCGCCGGGGTATTCCTACCCCACTTTCACTCATAATCTCCCAACATTCAATCAAAAACTGTTTCACAATTCCCCCCATTGGCCCCTTCCGCATCTATAAAATTTACCCTTGTCCTCATGCAATTATCCTTCATGTTTCCATCCTATTTTTCCATTAATTTCCCAAGGAGCCTTGTTCTTCTTGGCAAATCTTTGGGGCATTCTATAATGAAATGCTCCAGGGTCTCCGTTACACCGAAGTTACACATTTGGCACACTATTTCCTTGCCTTTCCCGATTCTCCCCCTCAGCTCTAGTGACTTGGATCTCACTTTGAACAACAATGACCCCCAAACGATCCGTCCAGGTACTCCTCAAAAGCTGGCGCATCCTTTTTATATAACCCGTCTAAACAACTCTTGGTCCAAATTCCAGCTCGCCAGTTTCTAATACAATCATCAAGCACCCTATCCCTTATAAAGCTCCTCCCCCGCTGCAGTTCCCTCTCTCGATCTTCAGTCTTTATAGACTTGCTCTCCATCCCGTCTGAATGTTAATCTGATGAAACATTCATTCCGGTTCACTAAGCATTTTCGCTGACAAACCAAAGGTGCTCATCGAAAACGAACCAACTGGCCGTAGTTCCAAATAGATATTATACGGCACTGGTAGCAAGGCGGTCTTCTTTCTCGCTCGGATTGCGATACGGCTGCGACACATTTTCACCGGTGGGTCAGTGTTACATGAAAAAAGAAGCATCTCTTAACTTTCTTATATCGTCATGAAAATCGACTTTCGACAGAGTTATCTGTTTTCAAATTATTAGATGAGCGAGGAAGGTCCAACTAAGTATCAAGTGACTGTTGAGGAAACACCCGTGACATCAGTAGGAAATAAAACAAGAAAATTATAGTAATGCTATGCAAAAAAGGGCGATGGGAAAAATGGCTGTGATTCTTCACTCCACTGTGGAGATACAAACCTGGTTTCTTGTATATTTCAGTGGTCTGACTCTGAAGATGAGTTTATTTCGTGTCATTAACCTCGTTATTATCTAATTATTACCAAGTACTTGTGGGACACAACAGTGCTGGTATGAAAACAAAAACACGAAGAAATTCCTTTTAGTAAGATTTAAACACCAGAACAGATGTACCGGTTATGTTCCTATTTTTATTCCTCTAATGAAAAATGCCGTAATGCTTCAAAGGTTTAAGGCATACCCAGAATTGCGTTTGCGTTGATACATATCACAGAAAGAGATATGAATGATAAAATTCTGTATTTAAATTAAAAAGAGCCAGGCTAGTTTGCCGCGTGGTTTATTTGGTTCCTATGTAGCTCATGGTACTTTATATACAATTTTGTAGAAATCGAGTAAATATTTAGTTCATTGCAATGGAAATGGGGTGGAGATAAAATGAAGTTGTTGCACTGTTAGTTTTTCTTCTGGTCCACTCACAGTCCTAACTTTGAAATAGCAGAACAATCCACCATGAATTAAGCTAACATGTAAGAGAGCAGGCGATTGCTACGGATCAACGTGATTTGATTATCGAGAGGTTTGTCCAGTCACTGAATAAGTTGTGCGCATAAATAAAAAAAAAATCATTTCAGTTAAACCCGTGGGTAGACCCAATGGCCCAATGGGTTGATCTCCCAATGCATTATGGGCTCAGATACCCAACTTGGTTAAAATAAGCCCAGTAGTTTGCCCCTTCCAAGGGAGTAGCACCTGTTGCTGTGGGTGTAATGTGACACGGTCATTGTCCCAACAGATCGAATTCCCGAGCCATTATGGTTTCATACACCAAGTATGGATGAAATCGGCCCAGTAGTTTGCCAGTTGCTATGACATCGGGTCGATTGCTATGGGGTTATGCAACATGGTCAATAACCCAATAGGTTGAATTCGTAATGTATTGTGGTTCCACATAACAAATTCGGGTAAAATCGGTGCAGTAGTCTGCCCGTTGCTAGGGAGTCGCTTTGGTTACTAAGTATGGCACGCGGCATGATAAATGGCCCAATGGGTCAACCTCCCAATGTATTATGGGCTCAGATACCAAATTTGGTTAAAATAGGCCCAGTAGTTTGCCCGTTGCTAGGGAGTCGCGCCGGTTGCTATGGGTGTTACGTGACATGGTCAATTGTCCAATAGAATTCCCGAGACATTATGGTTTCATACACCAAGTTTGGTTGAAATCGGTCTAGTAGTTTGCCCGTTGCTATGGAGTCGCGTTGGTTGCTATGGAAGTTATGAAACATGGTCAATCACCCAATAGGTCGATTTCGTAATGCATTGTAGGTTCACATACCAAATTCGGTCAAACTCGGCCCAGTACTTTCTCCGTTGCTAATGAGCCGCTTTGGTTACTGTGGATGTCAGGTGACATGATAATTGACCCCATGGGCCGATCTCCCAATGCATTATTGGCTCAGATACCAAATTTGGTTAAAATAGGCAAAGTAGTTTGCCCGTTGCTAGGGAGTGGCGCGGTTGCTGTGGGTGTTACGTGACATGGTCACTGTCACCAATAGATCGAATTCCCGATGCATTGTGGTTTCATACACCAAGTTTGGTTGATTTTTAAAAACTTTTTTGCCTCAAAAACCTCATTGGAACGAGCTCGTTATGCGCGTTCCATTGAGTGGTCATAAGCTACGTTTTGACGCAAAACAATGAGAAAAAAAGGTATTCATTGATTTTGTTTACCAGTGTCGCCTGCTTTTCATGTTAGATAAAGGGTTAAAGAATTCTATACAAGAATTAGTTAATGTTTTAAATTAATAAATACGGAACCCTGAAAATATTGTTGGTACTTAAATTCTCTTATTTGGTTTTAATTCAAATTTTGAAAATTCGAAGCGAGTTGCGCCCCGTAGTACTGTTATTACAAATGCAAACAGACAATATCGACTTGATATTGCCTAATTTCCTGTCTGCGTTTCTTCCCCCAACAGGATAGAATCTCACTTGTTGAAATGCAATCACGAATAGATTGTACCCGTGTGATATTTTAGTATGCATTTCTTAATTCAATCATGGCTTACAATTTTCATCATTGCAAGAGATTTTTGTCCCAGTAACTTGGAAGGTTTGAAACCCGGCGGGCAGATGTATGGGGTTTAGGTGGCTATTTGTTGGTAGAAATGGGGGCTAGGTGACTACCGCAATTTATGTGGCTAGACACATAGTTAAATGTCATTATTCTAGAGTGGGGTTTAGAGTTGGGGTGGGGTGGGGTTAGGGTCAGTAAAGGGTATGGTTAGGGTTTGCTACCACCCCAAAAAGTTTACACCCAAAAAGTTGTTTTAATACAATGGACATGCATTTTAGTTAAAATAGACTAGGAATATACTGTATTTTCATTAGCCTAGGGTGGGGTTTAGAATTGGGGGTGGGGGTGTAGGGTTAGGGTCAGTAAAGGGTAGGGTCAGGGTTTGCTACCACCCCCAAAATTTTCCCCAAAATCACTTGTTTTAATATAATGGATATGCATTTTATTGTAGTCCCATAAAAATAGCCACATAACTACCCATTTGTAAGAATGTCCGTTTTCACCATCTTTTGATGTTCTGAAACTGTTTTCTTTTCATAACATCAACAGTGTGCGCATCTTGGCATATAATACAGACAGTGCCCTTTCCCTCAACATGAAAGTCTAGGCCGTGAAATTTGCTGTTTGGTAGGTGTGGTGCTCATAGATATTCCTAATGACGGTTATTTGTGAATTAGTTGCTTCCAATTGGCTTGCCATAAAAAGCCAGGTTTCCTCTTGTTACTTTTAATAAACGGAAAACAACAGGAAGCTCCGAGAGCTGTCTGTTGCTTTCCTTTATTAAAGGTATTAAAGGGAAATTTTATTTAAAGGGCGATGGAGCCGAAGGCTCCCGAGCGAGACGGCGGCGATAGCCGACGTTGTGCGAAATCGTAATTTATAGCGAGTGAAAGCGACCCGCAGGGTCGCGTGCAAGCGATCCGAAGGATCGCTTGCTTCGCAAGCTATTAGGTAACACGTATGTATCGTTTGTATGAACTCAAAGCAAAACTCATCTCAAAGTCATCAACTTCAAAATTTTTCAACGGAAGTGGTTCACAAGGACGCTGACATGTTTGTGCATAGCGGAAATTGACATTCGCAATTGAAGAAATGATTTATTTACGTCGGGAGTAGTTAACGAGATGAGACTTCACGAGAATGACTCTGGCTGATTAAACTTTTAGGGATTTTTCCCAAAGGAACCGGGGACAAATGAGGTTACATTTTTTCAAGGATACTCGGATGCTAGAACAAGTGATGGCTGTCCACCATTGCTTTCATCCTCATTGGGTCAAGTGGTCTTTAATATATTGGGTGAGGGGAGGGGGGATGGGGTCTAATGGGTCACTGATTATGTCACGTGACGCCCATAGCAAGTAAAGCACACCCCCTGCAACGGGCAAACTACTGGGCCAATTTTGACCAATTTTGATACATGGACCCAACATGCATTGCAAACGAAAACAGACAGGTCAATGGTGTCGTCGCGTGACTTCCCTAGCCACCAGAGCACTCCCTTAGCAACGGGCTAACTACTGGTCCGATTTTTACCAAATTCGGTATACGGACCCAAAATACATTGCAAATAAAAACAGACATATCAATGTTGACGTCTCGTGACTTCCCTAGCAACCAGAGCGCGCCGTTAGCAACAGGCTAACTACTGGGCCGATTTGAACCAAATTCGGTATAAGAACCCAGAATGCATTGCAAATGAAAACAGACAGATAAATGGTGACGCCACGTGACTTCCCTAGCAACCAGAGCGCCCCCTAGCAACGGGCTAACTACTGGGCCGATTCTGACTAAATTCGGTATACGGACCCAAAATGCATTGCAAATGGAAAAAGACAGATCAATGTTGACGTCACTTAACTTCTCTAGAAACCAGAGCGCCCCCTTAGCAACGGGCTAACTACTGGACCGATTTTGACCAAATTCGGTATACGGGCCCAAAATGCATTGCAAATGAAAACAGACAGATTAAAGTTTACGTTTCGTGACTTCCCTGGCAACCAGAGGGCCCCTTAGCAACAGGCTAACTACTCGGCCGATTTTAACCAAATTCTGTACACGAACCCAAAATGCATTGCAAATAATAACAGACATATCAATGTTGACGTCTCGTGACCTCCCCAGCAACCACAGCGCACCCTTAGCAACGGGCTAACTATTGGGCCGATTTGGAGCAAAATTCGGTATACGGACCCAAAATGCATTGCAAATGAAAACAGATAGATCAATGTTGACGTCACGCGACTTCCCTAGCAACCAGAGTGCCCCCTTTGCAACGGGCTAACTACTGGGCCGATTTTGACCAAATTAGGTATACGGGCCCAAAATGCATTGCAAATGAAAACAGACAGTTCAAAGTTTACGTCTCGTACTTCACTAGCAACCAGAGTACCCAGTTAGCAACGGGCCAACTACTGGGCCGATTTTGACCAAATTCGGTATACGGACCCAAAATGCATTGCAAATAAAAACAGACGGGCCAATGTTGATGTCACGTGACTTCCCTAGCAACTAGAGCGCTCCATAGCAACGGGCTAACTACTGGGCCGATTTTGACCAAATTCGGTATACGGACGCAAAATGCATTGCAAATAAAAACAGGCAGGTCGATGTTGATGTCACGTCCTCTTTCCTCTTCCCTGACATGACCCAGAAGCACAGGATTAGCTGTTTCATAATTACTCTCAGAATTATCTGTTGTGATAACTACAAACAATACCGGTACGTCGGTATTTTTTCAGTGAAATTAATGAAAATGGCTTATTGAAATTGGAACATAAAGCTCTAGGCCTATTTAATTCAAACGACAAGTCTGTGTTGTCTTGTGAAGTGTGTATGTCTGTGCTGGCTTGTGTAGTTTGTGTGTCTGTTGGGCAAATCGCCCAGAAACCTGGTTCAAATTGTCCACAAACATGGTCCCAATCGTCCAATAGTCTAGTCCGAATCGGCCAGAAATATGGTTAGAATCGTCTATAGATCTGGGGCCGAAACGTCCTATATAAAAATGTGGTCCGAATCATGAAACTACATTTGTGATACTCAGTCTTATTATTTTAAAGATGGTCTTTTCAGTAAAACTGCGTTGGCATGTTATCATCGTCCTTTTTTTGCACAGCACTGCTGCATTTTCTTGTTGTGGCTACTAATAGCTGGAAATAGTAACAAAAATGCTACACGCTATTTGTGAAAAAATAAAAATGAACGCAGCAATTTCCATAACTCCTCGGATAAATTCTCGAAAACAACAACGCCATAAATATATCTTCAAATCAAAGCAATGATAAAATTATCTTTCAGTCAGAGCACTGGAAAATAATATCTTCAAATCAAAACGCAGAAAAAAGTAGTTATCTCGAAATTTGGTTGTCCCCTATTCTTTACCAGTAAATGTAGGCCTACAGCACTTTAGGCCTAATGCATCGCTTTCGCTCGCTTTTAGGTTTGCCTAAATTTCATATTATTGTTTTCACATTTTTTTTATCGTCGGAAGTTTTCGCAAGACGTGATTCACCGAGACTTCACAGTGAATCAAGGATTATTCTAAGAAGCTCAGGTCGGAATTGTAGCTTTTAAACGATTTCTTGGAAACTATGATTTCGAAATGTTAATAACGGCATGGGGTGTATAGTGGTTGTGGAAAAAATAAAACGAGAGTTAACATACCGCACCCAACAAGTTGGAATTATTTTGTTGATTGACCCAAAATATAGTTAGAATCCGACCTATCGAGCCACTGACCATTCCACTTAACTTCCATAGCAACAGGGAACTCCCTAGCAACGGACAGACTACTGCGCCGATTTTAACCGAATTTGGTATGTGGACCCACAGTACATTACGAATACGACCTATTGGGTCACTGACCAAGTAACATAATTCCCATAGCAACCAACGCAACTCCATAGCAACGGGCAAACTACTGGGCCGATTTCAACCAATCAACCAAACTTGGTGTATGAAACCATAATGCATCAAGAATTCGATCTATTGGGCCAACTAAACCTGTTTAGGAGCTATTATTTTTAGGGGGTACCTCAAATTAGGGTAGTATTAGGGTTAGGAGAGGGGAGGGGTGGGGTAGGGTTAGGGGTAGCCCCAGGGCAGGGTTAAGGTTGCAGGGGGTTAGGACCCAGGGGTGGGGTTGGGGTCTGGGGTGGGGTTTTAGTTTTAGTAGCCCCTAAACCAAAAAATAGCCCCTAATCTTTTTGGTCGGGCTAGATTGGGGTTAGGGCCAGGGGTGGGGTTGGGGTTGGGTTAGGGTTAGGGGTAGCCCAGAGTAGATCTTAAGGTTGGGGAGGGTTAGGTCCCAGGGAGGTGTGTGTTAGGGTGAGGGGTGGGGTTTTAGGGTTTAGGGTCAGGGTAGGGTTAGGGTTAGGGTGTGGTTTTTGAGTGGATGGGGTGGGGTTGGGGCTAAATATAAGTTCTAGGGTGGAGGGGTGGGGTTCTGGCTAAAATAAGGTTATGGACATATAAAATGTTTTTTTCGTAGCCCTTAAACCCAAACAGTAAGAACGGATGGGACCGTGACCATGTTACCTAACACCCATAGCAACCGCGCCACTCCCTAGCAACGGGCAAACTACTGTGCCTACTTTAACCAAATTTGGTATCCGAGCCAATAATGCATTGGGAGATCAGGAATTCAACCTATTGGGTTATTGACTATGTTGCATAACCCCATAGCAATCGACCCGATGTCATAGCAACTGGCAAACTACTGGGCCGATTTCATCCATACTTGGTGTATGAAACCATAATGGCTCGGGAATTCGATCTGTTGGGACAATGACCGTGTCACGTCACACCCACAGCAACCGGTGCGACTCCATTGCAATGGGCAAACTACTGGGCCTATTTTAACCAAATTTGGTATCTGAGCCCACAATGCATTGGGAGATCAACCCATTGGGCCATTGGGTCTACCCACGGGTTTAATTGAAATGATTTTTTTTATTTATGCGCACAACTTATTCAGTGACTGGACAAACCTCTCGATAATCAAATCACGTTGATCCGAAGCAATCGCCTGCTCCCTTACATGTTAGCTTAATTCATGGTGGATTTTTCTGCTATTTCAAAGTTAGGACTGTGAGTGGACCAGAAAAAAAACTAATAGTGCAACAACTTCATTTTATCTCCACCCCATTTCCATTGCAATGAACTAAATATTTACTCGATTTCTACAAAATGGTATATATAGTACCATGAGCTACATAGAAACCAAATAAACCACGCGCAAACTGGCCTGGCTCTTTTTAATTTAAATACAGAATTTTATCATTCATATCTCTTTCTGTGATGTGTATCAACGCAAACGCAATTCTGGGTATGCCTTAAACCTTTGAAGCATTACGGTATTTTTCATTAGAGGAACAAAAATAGGAACATAACCGGTACATCTGTTCTGGTGTTTAAATCTTACTAAAAGGAATTTCTTCGTGTTTATGTTTTCATACCAGCACTGTTGTGTCCCACAAGTACTTGGTAATAATTAGATAATAACGAGGTTAATGACACGAAATAAACTCATCTTCAGAGTCAGACCACTGAAATATACACGAAGCCAGATTTGTATCTACACGGTGGAGTGGAGAATCACTGCCATTTTCCCATCGCCCTACTTTGCACAGCATTACTATAATTTTCTTGTTTTATTTCCTACTGATGTCACGGGTGTTTCCTCAACAATCACTTGATGCTTAGTGGGATCTTCCTCGCTCATCTAATAATTTGAAAACAGATAACTTTGTCGAAAGTCGATTTTCATGACGATATAAGTAAGTTAAGAGATGCTTCGTTTTTCATGTAACACCGGTGTAAATGTGTCGCAACCGTATCGCAATTCGAGCGAGAAAGAAGACCGCCTTGCTATCAGTGCCGTATAATATCTGTTTGGAACTACAGCTGGTTGGTTCGTTTTCTTTGAGCGTCTTTGGTTTGTCAAAGAAAATGCTTAGTGAAGCGTAATGAATTTTTCATCTGATTAACATTCAGACGGGATGGAGAGCTACTCTATAAAGAATGAAGATCTAGAGGGGGAACTGCAGCGGGGGAGGAGCTTTATAAGGGGTAGGGTGCCTGATGATTGTATTAGAAACTGGCGAGCTGGAATTTGGACCAAGAGTTGTTTAGACTTGTTATATAAAAAGGATGCGCCAGCTTTTGAGGAGTACCTGGACGGATCGTTTGGGGGTCATTGTTGTTCAAAGTGAGATCCAAGTCACTGGAGCTGAGGGGGAGAATCGGGAAAGGCGGGGAAATAGTGTGCCAAATGTGTAACTTCGGTGTAACGGAGACCCTGGAACATTTCATTATAGAATGCCCCAAAGATTTGCCAAGAAGAACAAGGCTCCTTGGGAAACTAATGGACAAATAGGATGGAAACATGAAGAAAAATTGGATGGGGACAAGGGTAAATTTTATAGTTGGGGAAGGGGCCAATGGGGGGGAATTGTGAAACAGTTTTTGAATGAATGCTGGGAGATTATGAGGGAAAGTGGGGTAGGAATACCCCGGCGGGGCACTGGGTTAATGTAGGCCTCCTCGTTAGAGGACTGCGATTTATTGTTATAGATTCGCAAGGCTGATTGTACGTCGACCCAATATGTCTACAAAACGTCGTTCGATTGGGTTGGCACACGGACACACTTGAACACATGGAGATGGCATCGCGATTTTTATCGTGACTGCCTGCCTTCCAACCCGCCTGCCTGCCCGCCCCACTGCCCGAGGATCTACCAGCACCCGCCGAACCGTTCGCTCAACGACCCCCAGATACCCCACCCACTTACCCGCCCGCCCTATACAGCACACCTGCTGATAAACAAGAGGCCCCACTGAGCCTGAAGCTCTCACCTTGAACAGAACCCGATATAAACCGAGGCCACGAATGAATCTACATTACGAAATCAATCTCCATAGGATCCATTGTCAATCCATGAGCCCCTCAGTAGTGACTAAAATAGTCCAAGTATTATGCCTTTCCTTCAGTTAATCATAATGTCCAAAGTGGAGCTCCTCTCCGGAGCCCCTTTGATATACAACCTATGTGGATTAATCATAGTTACACACCTCTTGAGGGTACCTAATACACATGGCTCCTTATAAAATTGACTTTGAATTAAGTTTCTATTTTTAGCACGCATCGAGTCCCAGAATTCTGTTCTGAATAGTGAACTAGAGATGTATACCAAATATGAAAGGATTCTATCTGGTGGATCTGATTTTTAAAGAAATTTTCTTATATTGCTGTTAAAATTTGGGCTACCATAGGGAGTCAAAATATGAACCCAGGGACCCAATTTGAACAAACTTGAATCTGCCCCACCGCCCCTCCCCCTGAGATGTTGTATACCAAATATGAAAGGATTCTGCCTGTGAATCCGAAGATGATTTTTAAGGAAATTACCTCATTTTGCACCAAGTTAAAATTCGGTATCCAATTGGGAACCTAAATATTAACCCTGGTTCTCAGTTTGAACAAACTTGAATCTGATCACTCAGGAGATGCTGTATACGAAATATGAAAGGATTCTGATTGGTGGATCTGAAAAAGAAGATTTTTAAAGAAATTTTCTTATATTGCACTAAGTTAAAATCCGCGCTCCTGTATTGAGCCCAAATATACTATTTAAAAAAAGGAGGGGATATTTGATAAAAGTGAGATATATGAAGAAATATATTTATATTTTCATAAAAAGACAGTTGAGGCATTGCACTGTGATATCTGGTTCAAAGATTTCAACGATAGTTGGGTGTCTGACAAGCATACATTCCACTCACTGAGCTGTAGAAGAATGGACGGTCGGTCAGAGAATTTACCACATTCAGTCCAAGACATCAATACCTTGTAAATCCTCCTCGGTTCGCGAGACAAGCGCGGATTCGACGTGGTATACTCCTCACTAACCGTCCAATATCAGCTTGACGGATGTTATTTCATTCTTCCTGGAGTGCGGAGGCGAGTTCCTGGACAATGGTAGTTGGCTGTTGGCGTTGTCGCAGGCGCCTGCCAAGCATATCCCAGACGTGATCGTATGGTGAAAGGTCTGGACTAAGTGCTGGTCAAGGGAGTGTAGTGATGTTCTGTTCCTGTAGGAACTCTGCAGCGACACGGGCCCTATGTACTCTTGCTTTGTGATCTTGAAAAATGAATCGACGGTTGTGACGTCGCGCAAATGGCATCACATGAGCTGCTAACATGTTGTTACGGTAGTACTGCCCTGTGACACGCCCTTGGATGACATCAATTCTGTTCTGCTTGTCAAGGTTATGCCTCCCACACCAAAACCGATCCACCACCAAAACGATCGTGCTGTCTAACGGTTACGTCATGGTATCGTTCGTTCCGCCGCCTCCACACTCTGTTTCGCCTGTAGTGGAAATCGAGAGTGAACCTCGATTCATCGGAAAACATGAAGTTGCTCCACCGACTATTGTTCCATCGCAGTCGTGCTCCATACCAATCAAGCCTTGTTGCGATGTGACATTCAGTCAAACGTGGAATTATTCGAGGTCGTCGAGCGTACAAATTCCAGCTGTGTAGGCGATTTCGGATAGTTTGACCACTGACTTGCACATCTGTCGCTCGGTGCAGCTGCTGTCCAATTTCTGAGGCACTTTGATAGCGGTTACGTAGCGTTGTGGTTCGGATGAAACGATCCGGGTTATCTGTTGTCGCCCTTGGACGACCTGATTGCCGTCTGTCATCAACATTGCCTGTCTGACGGTAGCGTGACCACAACCTTGTAATCACCGATTGAGTAACGTTTTGAATTTGAGTCACTGCAGTCTGTCTGTTGCCAGCTTCCAACATGCCAACGGCACGTGAACGTTCGTCATCTGTCAGTCTTCGCCTACCTCAAAAGTTACGTTTTGACCAGAAACTATTGATGAACGAGTTTATACCAAGAAAAGAACGATGAGACCTTCGAAAAAGCCCGTCCTGTACAAATGAAAATTTCAAAACGTACCCCATAGACATTAACACGGCGCTCGTGCGAAAAACCTGCACAAAGTTTTTGTGAGGTGGTGACATTAATGATCCACATTAAACTTGGTAACACATTCATGTGTCCAATCACGCGCGTATCCAATAACTTTTTCTGAAAATATCAACATCAATTTGGATATCCCCTACTTTTTTTGAATAGTATATTTTTGTTACAGCCTAGTAGTAATTAGCCGGCAGCTGATTTGCCGCGGTTCTCAGGTGAGAAGGATTTTATTTGCCCTGTGCTCCCTATCTCCACGGCTCTACTCTCCTCCCAACTCTCTGAGACGAACTGTTTGATCATATCCCCTACACTTTTCTTCCCCATCTCTCCGATAAGCATACTAAACCTCTCCTTTGCGTCATCCACTAACCACATGTCCTTTATTCTCCCATCTCACTTCCCCATTATACGCCCGGTGAATCTTATTCTGTTAGACTGGTATTTTGGACATTCTAATAGAAAGTGTTCTAGGGTCTCCACTACGCCTAAATTACACATTTGACACCCCTTTTCACTGTTGTTCCTACTTTTCCACCTAAGCTCCAGCGGCTGCGACCTCATCTTGAACAACAGTGCCCCCCCCCCTCCCCCAATGTGTCATCAAGGTACTCTTCAAAATCTGGCTTTTCTATATTATGCAGGCCACCCAAAGACTTACTTGCTTTGACCCCCCTCTCGCCAATTCGGGTTACAATCGACCATGACCCTTTCTTTGTCGATTTTTATACCCTGGGTTGCTGTCACTTCTAAGTCAGATAT
The DNA here is from genome assembly GCA_031216915.1 of Pictodentalium vernedei. Classification (NCBI taxonomy): domain Eukaryota; kingdom Metazoa; phylum Mollusca; class Scaphopoda; order Dentaliida; family Dentaliidae; genus Pictodentalium; species Pictodentalium vernedei. The sequence continues at coordinate 115,057,336 of CM062292.1, forward strand.
CTCCATTGCATAGTTCTATATTGACTACCTCGGGGGCGCGGTGGCTCAGTAGGTAGAGATGCAGGTCCGGCAACCGCGCTGTGTCCTTGGGCAAGACACTTAACCCTTTTTCAACCTGGTGCGCATAAATGTTTGCTTGAAGAAAAAATTGGTAGTGGACGAGCAGACGATGTAAAGAGCAAAAAATCTGAAGCGAGGCTCGGTAATAATTTAATCCAACAGCTCGACAGAGCTGTTGGATTAAATTTTTACTGATCCTCCCAACAAACCAGACTGGTTTCGCCCATTTCGCCCTTGACAGTTTTGCCTGATATGATACCTTCCAGGGTGTCCGTGTTGAAAGGGTTAATTCCAATTGCCCCGTGGGGGCACGATGGTGTTGTGTACTAAGGCGCACTGCACGTCAATGGTGCACTTGTCTTCAGCCAATGCTAACCCTGCTTGTGAAGAGTTAGTGCGTTGGGGAGTCTGACAGTTGCTCGCCGTTGATTGGAGGTTCTCTCCGGATACTCCAGCTTCCTCCACCCGTAAAACTGTTCGACTCGAGGTGACCCTGGCTGTCGAAAGTGTCGTTAAGCCTCCAATAAATAAATAGACTACCTCATTGGTCTATCCACCCTGTCTTTGAATTCCAAATATTCTGGAACATTAATTCAGACCATCGTCCGTCGGGCAGATTTACCAAGTAGTATGCCTGAGGACTGAATAATTGCTGAACTTCCACAGTAGTACCAAATGGATTCGCCTATTATTCGGTCGACAAAGTTTTATAAAATTAAATCATCCAGTGTGTCACAGTTTAACTAGGGTTAATTAAATCATAAGAGCGTTTACTATGTATAAATTCTTTAATAAAATAGTTCCCTATAAACAATGGATTATAACAAATTTGTTCTTTGGCGAATGCTTGAAATAATTAGGATCACTACGCAAGCAAGACCATCGTATGATCTGCAAAACACTTTTTTACATACATGTCAGAATATGTTTTAAAAAAAACTTGTGAAGATTGTATTCAGTCCCTTGATCGAGAAATGTGTACACCGCGGCTGAAGATTTATTCTATAAATTTATCATTGCAAGAATGAGTTTCTTGGAGGTATTTTCCCGTGAACATCAGTTAATCACATGGCAATGAAAAGCTATATATATACTCAGTATCTCGTGCGCACGACTTATTATCTCGTGCGCACGAGATAATTATATCGTGCGCACGACTTAGTATCACGAGATAAAAAAAATATTTCCTAGCTCCTAAACCAGCCACCGTAGGGGGGGGGGGGGGGGATTTTTATTTTCCACACATTTTGTCCGTACGATTCAGAAGCCATTTTCGAACCGATTTTCACACATTTTGCATACGCATAGAAGGGCACAAAATCTAAAAAATTTCCCGAAAAGGAATTTTCAATTTAATCATTATTTCGCCAGAATTGGCAATAAACTGTCAAAATTAGGGTTTATAGGCACTTTCTCGAAGCACGTCCTGTAGATTTTTTTAAACATTCATCATTGTTTGACCTGTCTGTGACACGACCATTCATATACAAGAGATATTAAGCAATGCACATGTTAACCCTCCACAGGCTGCCAAACATCGAAATTTGGATGAAATTGGCTTTTTTCGAGGCCCTAAAGCACCCAAACAATACACGAGAGATAAACATAACTTCATTTAAAGGAAGTGGCATTCACAGTGGATCATTTTTGTAAGCAATAAGGGTATTCAAAAAACCAAGCCTTAACCCGTTTTGGACGGGTTAAACTGCAATACCTCTCAAAAATTCCTGTTTTCTGGGTTTTCTCTGAACGAGTCTTGTAGATTTTCAAGACAAAAATGACCATGCGCAGGTCTAGGTGTGACAATAGAAGGTGCATGGACAAAATACTCCGGTGAACATCTGTTAACCCTCCACGGACTGTTAAAAGTCAAAATTGTAATAAAATGGGCTGTTTTGGACACCAACAGCACCCAATGGGTACGCCACGAAGAAAAGTGCCTTCTTTTATTGAGCGCATAATTTATACGGAAACATTTTTGTAAGTAGTAAGGGTATTCAAAAGTCGAAGTTTTTACCCATTTTGGACAGGCTAAATTCCCATTTTCTGTGAATTTCTCTAAAGATATCCTGTAGATTTTCAAGAAAAATTGACTACTCGCAGGTCTTTGTGTGACATTACAAGTTGCATGGACATAATATCCCGGTGAGCGTTTATTAACCCTCTACAGGCTGCCAAGCATCGTAATTTTGTTGAAATGGTCTGTTTTCGGACACGCACAGCACCCAACGTATACTCGAGAGATAAACATAATCTCCTTTGTTGGAAGTGGAATGCACCGGTGACCATTTTTGTAAGTAATAAGGGTATTCAAAAAACCAAGTGTTAACCCCTTTTGTGGTGGTTACTAGTGATAACCATCAAAAGCTTTAAAAAATCATGTTTTCCCTGGGTTTCTTTACAAACTTGCAGGTTTTTCAAGAGTAAATGTCCATTGATAGGTCTTGGTGTCACATTACCAGTTGCATAGATAAAGTATTCTGGAAAGCATTTGTTAACCCTCCATGGCCTGCTAAATGTCAAAATTTTGAAAAAATGGTCTGTTTTTGGACACCAACAACATCAAATGGGAATGCCACAGAGAAAAGTAACTTCTTTTACCGGACGCTTTTACATGAGCATCGGTGGACGGTACTTTCGCTGTCAATTTTATCACCGAACTGAAATAGAAAAAGAAACAGGGCATTTTTCATTTTAATAACATAATAACATACTGTTTCGAGTTATGGATGCTTTATAACATGCGACAATGCATGTTTGTTAATTTTTGGTGTTTTGTGGGGTAAACTCATTTAAAAACGTAATAAATAATTGCCACTTTCATTTCACTCTTCGCGAGGCGACGTGTGATAAATTTAGACAAGTTCACATTCAGTTTGACGTCACCAAAGGTCAACTTGGATGTAGTTTCACCATAGGTGTAAATTTTAACTAATGAGATCCCATTGCTGGCGTGCACGGTTAGTGCATAAAGGTAAAATTTATGTCATTGGCTTTTCATATATAGTAGAATAAGTAATCATGGTATAAAAACAATTCTTCAGACACTCTGGAGTCATGGAAAATCATGGAATCTCATCTGGAAAAGCCACGATTCTCCAGAATCATTTAGTCTAGTTCTTGAATTTTGTTTTGTTATTGTTTTGCATATTAGTTTTGAAATACAGACTTTATCTTGCTGCTTTCATTAGAATTTTGTTGAAATCGTGGACAGCCTGATCAACACATAATTGGTCACTTGAATAGTTGTGTTTTAGAAAAAGTTGTTACTCCTTTATTTTTTTCTAAGGCACTGGAGAAAGCAACATCGGTTTAATTGGTCCAAATAAATTTGCCAGCCAGTTTGTATAATTTATAGTTTATATTTGCTGGAGTTTGCTTTTCAAACCTATTAGTTGAAATACTACAAGATAGTGAATAGTGACCTGACGGATAAGTTATATCACCTACTTGAGAAAACGAATGATATTTTTTGTAATTTTCATTACTCTTTAAACCCGAGTGCAGTCTAGTAACATGTTGGCTTTTCTGTTACATCACCGAGTTTCCTACCATTTAATATCATAGTTGTCCTTGCAATGCATAGTTCAGTGAAGGATTTTCCGCTTTCATTTGGTGAATGAATGTCTAACTTATTTCTGTTGGTGGGGGTGCTTGGTGCGATGTAACAGGGCAGATCCAAATAGTTAGGGTCCTTATCAGTTACCAAACTTGAGCCTGGGAGGTTACTTGAAAATGTATTAAAATGACGCATTATTAGGCAGTTTCCCTTTTTTGAGAAATCCGCAAGATCATTTTGAATCACTGATAAAATATCTATTTCGGAAGTGTATATGGAATTTTCAGGGCTGCCATACCAAAACAAACAAACAGATCTTTTTTAAATTTAAAGTAGTTTTTATATAATTTCAACCATTGAAAAGCAGAAGATTGTTTGTAAGGTAAGTTACTCCATGTCTCATTTATTTTTTAATAAGTACAGTTATTCCCCCGAGTTAAGCCCTATTTTACTGAAATTTGATCTCATAATGTTATGGTGTACGTATCCACCAATGCAAGCTAAATTTCCATCTTTCTGTGATAAGTGTGTCTCCAGAATGACACTAATATCATGTTTTTTAATAAACCCACTTACATCATCATCTTTAGTTTTTGAGAAACGAGTTCCTGAAACGTTTCCAATTAGACCTTTTATATTCCACGAACGGATTTTTAGGTCACACAATTTCATATTACTCTCTCATATGGAAACTATTAAATGTGATAAACCTATGCAAATGGATCAAATTTTGACTAGATTAGTTCAGTGCTATGTCGTATACATTGACTATTTCCTTTCTACACAAACGTGATCAGAGAAATAACCATTGTGGATTGGATCACCTTCATAATCTCTTTGATAAGACTATTGATTCCAATGATTTTTTTTACAAAGTTCTTCTTCCATCTGCTCTGTTGTTTAGGACAGAAGTGATGCTGTTCATGTTGATAATTGCGCTGAATCCATAAAACCCTGAACAGCACGACAATAGAAGTTGACTTCTTTCCTTGCTTGCCCTTGATTTGATTCCTTTTGACAGATTTGCTAAGTTCGACTCCAATTTGACACAGCTGTTCATTGATACGATCTAAGGAAAGCTTAGTTCCACCATTTGTCGAATTATTGCATGTATAAAAACAGCATGGCTAGAAAACACAATTCTTGAACTGGTAAATCTCATATATCTACGATCTTCCTGTATAACATCATCATTATACTTTACAGAATGTATTTAATTTGAAAGAGAATATGACACTTTTTAATGAATTACCGAAAACAACCTAAAACGTGATTTTTAATTACTCAGAACTAAGTTGTTAAACTTGGTCGAATTTGAATTTGGGAGTTCCCTGAACGTTTAAGTTTCAACACTTTATAGTAAATACGCTTAACATTGATCGCATATACAATCTGAAAATATAAACTAAAACAATATTATGCTGAAAGAGAAGGTTTAAGGTTAGTACACGTGAAGCTAGGCGAATTAAATATACATTTCTTTCAAACTCAGACAGTAAGTACAACTTGCGAAGCCAGTCAGGGGATCGTTTCCATCATCTAAACTGTACAATAAGTGTACAAACTTGGCATTTGAAGATGAGAGTTTTTACCTGAGGTTTTGGTAACAACACAGTTACAGGAAGCTATTACTACCAATAATAGGACAGTCTCTATAATCACCGAGAACCTATTGGTAATAATAAGAATAATATTGGTAATAATTATAGGCTAGTCTTAAGGTTTCAGAATATTATTAAGTTTATGCTATGATTATGTCGTTGCCCCCAAACTGAGCTATATAAAGAACAGTTACGTGGACATATGTTATAGATATCTTAGAAGGACCCTCTCCAGTTCCGCAACTACAATTTTGTCAGTCTTATATAGTTTTCCCTTCAAGTACTACGGGCGGAATAATAGTGCAGGGTGCAAATTTCCTCACCATTAAATAATAGTACAGGGGTAAAATAATGAGTTCAATTCCCAGAATATTCTTTATGTAGCTGTATAACAATCAATAGATATCTGGCAGTCTACCACGTGTTAACACTTCTCCTTTTCATACAAGCATTTAATATGCACCGACCTGTCGTTTGGAGCAATTAATTTCGAAAAGGGCTGCCGTCCTGTTGCAATTTATGAGAAAGGGCCTACAGGCACTCTCCCATAAACTGCAACAAGACAAAGACACGTGAAACGTTTTGATAATCAAAAATAATTCAGCACTCTATCAGTTAAATAAATTCAATACTACCACTTCTGGTAACCTATATCAGCTATGGTTCACTTGTAACATCGATTCTGTTTTACCATCTCATCCAAGATGTTCTCAGTATTTTAACCATACTGTACAAGAACACATGTGCATTATAGAGAACTGGGCAAAAAAAAAATGCAATAACAGAAACGGAAGTGGAGAAAACACATAAAGCACCATAATATAAATAAATGAAGGTGTTCTAAACATAGGCCAACAAAAATCGAGTTCCCAAATCCAAGGATGATACAGAACTTGAGCAACAAACTGTATGTTAAGGTGAAAACATTACGTCCAACATGGACTGGTCACTTCCCACGGATGGGAAATATATTCACGGACGCATAAATATTAGACTCCAAACATGATTATAGGCATAATTATCAAATATTTAATTAATGAAACACCGGGTACAACCCTGTGCTTCATTAATTAAAATTTTGATGATAATGATTTTTATTACATGGTCAACATCACTTCCCACGCGAGGATTACGACCGGCGACTGTACTGTATGTAGGAACTTGTGTATAGTCACAGATTCCAATGCCTTCAAGAATATGTGTTAATGTCTTGTACCTATCAATTCAGAAAGGAATCAGTAACCTCAATGAATATGATCTGATCCTGTGATCACTGCTGTGCTAAAGCAGCCTGCAATGTCTCAAACAACCATACAAACTTATCAATCGATGTGATAATCAAAACAATAATTGAAAATAACAAATTACATACGGTCTCGAAATCCCAGTTCTGAACCAGAGAGGTTAAGCTGATGTGAAAGAACGGGGCAACCACTCAGGGTATATCCACACCCATGGGATACCGATTAACGAAAAATGGGTAATAAATCATCCGCAGAGTTTCTTGGCACCATTCCTGGTTACGTGAGTAAAGAACCATGGCATCATGAGCATGCGTGTCAGATTTTATGAAGATCCAAATATCCATATTGATGGAGTTATATTCTCGAATGAACTCTAGAAGAGATTGGGTGTATTCTACATTACCTGCATCTGTCCGTCCGACCGTCTATCCATTCTTCCAACCGTCTGTCTAAGTATGTTACTAACTCCCCGAATAATAGTTTGATCATCCATGCTTATTTCTGAATTATTCTTTGTATTCGGGACTGGTGCTTTCCGTGCTCTGTGACTTTCATACCCTAGTCAGCATGCAATGCGTAGAGAGCAGATTTTACTATTCAGGGAATGGTGGATGTGAAAATATCTATGGAAAAAGTGTAGGTAGGGGTAGGTGTGCGTGAAAAGTGTGGAAAACAAAAGAAAAACAAAGCGCACGGAAAAGTTTGTAATTGTTTTCTTTCCAACCCCCACCCTTGATGATAATGCTATTAATCTGAAATTGACCACAATCATATACCCCGAATCATCCGCCATTACTCCGAGCTTTCTCGGCCGCAAACCGAAGCTTTGCCGGTGCAACTGTTTTCGATAATAAACCACGGCTTCACTCAAAACTGCATCGGCTTGGGTACACATACTACACATATAGCATAGTGTAGAAAGGTATCCTATAGTTGTGACGCATGTGCGTGGCTTTGGGTATGTAGTATGGGTATATGATGCAAGACTGATGGATAGGTGAGAGTTTTCTCGAAACATTTCCCCGCGTAAGGTTTGTCGTTATCACTGACGCTGAGTACGCGTTTAATAAACGTGTAATAAACACAGAACCATACGCGCATGTCGTTCTGTATATGTTTGGGCCAGGGTGTGTCGGTCTTCTCGTACAGGAGTGACGGGAGTAGGGATCACAGATAGTACTACGACGCTTTGTAATAAATACATAGAACGACACGCGCGTGTGAATGGCTTAATCGATAGAGCACGGATGTCGGTACTGAAAGATAAAACTAGAGGCCACAACACGTGTGTCGTTCTGTGTTTATTACACGCATCCACGTCTATAAAAACAATTATTAGAAAGACACTCAGTAATTCCTTTGACAACAATCAACGAAAAGAACACATTTTATCGCCAAGCAAATTTGCATACGCATACTCCTCTTCTTGTTCTGGATATTCATTATCCCCTCCATATATCGACTCTATTTCTTCTTCGCTATTTTCGTTCCCATTAAACTCGCCATATCCTTCAGGTTTAGACTTTTTATTAAGTTATTTCGCAATCCGTTCAGTTTCGGGTGATCGATCGTCTGCTCAATGATTTCCTTTCATTTTCCACATGGCTTAGTGTTGCTGTAGTCTGGATTTCATAGAACAGGCTTGCAATAAAATGCTTTTCACTTGGGTAGAACCAGGCATCGCGAACATGACCGATTTGTTTATGCGATGAAGTGTAAACCAGATTTGTTCCGATTGACGACTGATAAGATATCCCTGGGCTAGAAGGTATAAGTATATGACATTTGGTCGCTTGTGGTATACTCATAACTGATTTATAGCATCCTCTCTGTATTTAGCAGGCCTGTAATTTTCAAAATGAAAGGAGAGAAATAGTGGCCTGCCCTAAATGAACTTAGGAGGGCCATTTTTTACCCACATAATTTTACACAAGGAGAACCACTGAGGTCTGTTCTTCAGATTAGTAATTATACAATAACCGGTGTTTCTCCCAGTGACAATTTACCATCTTATTGTTTGGGTTGTGCATATAGTATCTAATGTAGGTTTGAAAAATGCAATAATTTTTTGCAGAACATGTCAGGATTTCTACCTGAATTATGTAGTTCAATAGTTTTAGTGCATTACACAATAATGGTAATTGCACAATACAAACATAACAAATTAGAAGACACAATAAACATAATGTATAATATTATATCTCACGTGACCTTCTAGGCTCCTGATTGGACGAATGCTGCACCCCTATTTCGTGTAGTTTGCATCCACAGAACTGACCAGGCACTACACCCAGGCATTACACGTTTTCTATTTTTAACACACTACTATATCAGTTTTCTTTTCATACTGGGCGAATAAAACTGATCAGGCTAAATTTAAATATCGATTCACAGAGGCACAACATCCACAAAACGACCCGGAAAGAAATCATTGTGGGAAAAATGTATCGCTTTTCCATTGTTGAAGTCACATTTTCCGAGGCGTTCATTTTATTCCTTGAGAAGATGATCCATATCTCATTTCGAAGAGAATGATTCATACCTGGGTACAACTTTCACGAGAACGCGTCCGGATATGAAAAATCGTTTGTTTTGCTGCTCATATTATTTCGCTATTTAATTGTATGTTTTGGGCAGTAAACGAATAAATAATGGAATTCATTTGAATCTTCGGAGTTTTGTATCCCGTACTGACCCATTCGGTAATGTATATGTGTGACAAATGTGTGGAAATTATCAAACTGCGCTGTCAAATTTCGAAAATTATAGCTTTCATTCGCGAGTTGCGCGATTCTAGAATACACAGTTCCGTTTGGGGGAAATGTTTTGTTTACCCTTGCGGACCGATTCAAAATTTGTCTTCTGCTCATATCAATTAGCCGTGTTTGGGAAGAAGAAAATGTTTTTTGAAAACTAAATGGTATTTTTTCTATATAACGCTGGTTGGTAGGCTGCTACCTTGGTAATAGATTAACAAATTGGACAGATGTTTTTCTTGATGGGTGTTCGATATTATATAAGTATTAGTGCATATCTTGTCGTTGACTACGCCCATATAGTGCCCAGTGAGGTGATGTAGTTCCCTCCGCTTCGCGGCGGGAACTACACCACCTCACTGGGCACTATATGGGCGTAGTCAACTCCAAGCCATGCACTATTCCTTAAATACAGAGCACTAATAACTGTTCAAGCTGACTTTATTTCTTTTCTTTATCTTTTTATCATTCCCTTAATTTCTTCTCCCTTCTTCTACATGGTAAGTTTAAACAATTTCACGCATCGTCAGCTATGGGGGTTCGACTCTCACTGAACTGTTTTCATATTCGGATATAGCCAACCTTAGCCCGTACCCGCCCCACCATCTGCCCCTTCTTCCAGTCAAAGTGGATTGTGTGCTTCCGCGTTAGTGATTACTTGTGCGTGTATTAAAACGTATTTTCTCTGTAGCGGTCGAGGTATAAAGGCCATTTACCAACCAGCCTGGTTGGTCCAAATCTCTTAGTCTCGTGGTAAATCGGTCGCTTTGTGTGCTAGAGGTCGACGGTTCGAACCCCGGCTCCCGCACTCATCTCTCCTCCTGTTACATTTGGGGGCTCGTCCAATCCTCAGCAGTAGGTGGCACTGCGGGTGTTTCGACCGCTCTGGGGGAAGAACCTGGGTGAGATTCACAGGTGGTGAATCTCAAAAGAAGGGGAGAGTGGTGTAGCGGTCGAGGTATAAAGGCCATTTACCAATCAGCCTGGTTGGTCCGGATCTCTTAATCTCGTGGTAAATCGGTCGCTTTCTGTGCTAGAGGTCGACGGTTCGAACCCCGGCTCCCGCACTTGTCTCTCCCCCTGTTACATCTCAAATCTGTCGGGGAAATGGCATCGACCCGTCTGACAATGAGTCATCATGCCCTGGTGTCTGGTGACTGCTTGCGTGGTGAACGCGGTGCCTTGGTTCAGTGAGGGACAGTGGGTAATCGAACTAGTAAGGCGGGCTGCTTACTAAATTTCTTCTGCCTCCATGGTGACGATGCGTGAGTCCAGCTATTTATCCTAACCATCTTCTTGTGTCAGTTTATCCAAGAGTTGGGGAGACGACCCAAATAAGCTCTAAGCTTTCTGTCGAATCCTTCCTTTAAAATGTATCTTCTCTATTTTATGCTGTATAATATTGAATAATACTAAATTTTGTTCAAGTATTCCATTCTGTATACAGAAAATGTAATATGTTCCAATAAAAATTGTTTAAACTAATAACTTTTTTTCCTTAAGGAGATCTCGCTCACAGAAGAATGACCAGATCATGTTAGAAATAATATTAATCGATTTACTATCACAGTTTTTCAATATATAAGAGAGAGCAAAATGGCTACCAGTTAATCTCTGAGAGACTCCTACACCTGACCTTCCGCTCAAGCCGGGGGTCTGGCGTAGTGGTCTCACAGAGACTAGCTACCAGTAAGTTTTTCCGATGTGTGCGATCACATATTAAGATGAGCAGGCCTGTAATTTTCTCGATCACCGCTACTGACCAAAGTTCACTTTCGTTGCTCTTCTTGTATGTGCAAGGAGGGCGGTTACCTCTCTCTCAAATGTTAGTTCAGGAGGGCCCTCGAGAGCGAGAGCAGTCGCCCTCCTTAAAATGACAAGCCTGATTTAGTGAACAATATTTTTGTAGGTAATCACTGGTTTTATGAGAACATTAACATGCTGGTGAACAAGACGCTGTCTGTTTCGAATTGTACAGCTTTGGATTTTAACATAGAACTTCGAAAACTACAGCAAAGTGCCACGACATCTCAGGAACGTATCCAGCAAACACATCTACCTCCTGAAGTGATACCGAAAATACTAAAGAGTGCAAACGTGATTTATGTGTACAGGAATCCGAAAGACGTTGCTTGGTCATATTACAACTTTAACAAAGTTGTTTTGAAATACGAGGGTACATTTGAGGACTATTTAGAATGTTTCTTGGATGGAAAAGGTAAGATCAAATAGTTTGTCGTATACGCAGTAAAGTGTTCTACGATATTGTTATTTGTGTAGATATTTACACAGTTTTACATTCGATTTGATAATGTTCCAGTACCCCTTTGTCAGGTATTGCCAAAGATTCGTCACTGGGAGAAACACAGATTATCACGAATATTGACGTGAGAACGGCCTTCTTATACTGCAAAGGTGCATATGTGTGACGTTTTTAGGAGTCCCATAATGCAGTTTCCAGTAGAGAATGACGTTATTTTCGCGAATTTCATCGACCGGCGGTAAACTATCCCGCAGGTCAATTTGCCGCTGCGACAAATTATCACGACGACAAAATGCCCCGACGACAAAATACCTAAATCGGATAAAAGGAAATTGGCGGAACGAGAAAAATGGACCGGTGACATGTGATTTTGTATTTTGTTTAATAATTACCTTATTACAAATTTACCACTTTCGCCCCCAAAGTAGTGTCCATAAACCTTGTTTTGAGGCAAAAATGGAATTTTTGTAGTTAATGTTAGGCCAGATTATCACGATGCGAATATTGTTGCTAACAAAATTTCATAAAATACCAATACAATAACAAGCAATAGGCCTACCAGGAAAATAAGGGTCGTCTTACTTGCCCGGTTGCTATTATTTTGGTAAAATGTGTGAAAATTAGGAAGATCAAAGGGAGACGGATTATAGTCAGTATCTAGTATGTTTGTTCGCTTAACTCAATTCGTGTTTATTACCAACAACCAACCGGATATGTAAGACAAACCAGATTTACCCATAAGTGCATTATATTAACCCTTTGGACTGTAGAGGCCGCTTTTCGTATCAGAAACACGACACGCTATCATTTTATTAAGTTGGATGGCTCCTGTGTGAATGTGTGATGTAGACCTTCCAATATTTTCAACGTGCAGCCCAAAGGCTGCGCGTTGAAAATATTAATTGGACTACCCCCAAATAATGAATATGACTCTTCCATTTGCTGCCATTGAAGTGACATGGAAGATACCACCAGGGGGGTTCACAGGGTTAATTAAAAATTTCGTTATAAATACACTAAAATCCAGTACTGCAGTCCAGGAAGTTGAGCAGTCCAATTTCTCCAGCTAAGAATATTCTTTTGAAATGTTCAATTGAATTGTCTATTTTTCTGTATTTTATTTTCATGGGTGCTAACTTTCCCCCAGCACTCAACTGTGGATTTCTAGAATGATTGTTCTTTTTAAATAAACTGAGATGAAAGCCAGCTGTAAACAAACTGAACTTCCTATTTCACCCTTCGATGTAGTTTGTAGTACGCTGTCCGACAGTATCAAAATCAGAACCTAAAACCCCGCTAAAGGGGACATTTTATTCCCAGTAAATCAATTGGGTTAAAAAGCAACACAAATCAACTGGGTTGCTTTTAAACCCAACTGGTTTTCGAGTGTAAAATGAACGTTCCGTCACAAAAGTAACTTTCAGCACATGACATATGTCGAAGGTTGTTTTCAGTTCCAAAGATCAGTATTTTATTGCTGTAACCATTACATGCTTTTTGAAAATGAATGGAAGTTTCAACACGTCGGAGGCGCCCAGGGACGATGTGGGATTGAAATTCCTTGCGAACCGAGTAACTGAATTTGCTTATGGAGCCATGACAGGCGGAAATGAGGGCCAAACATCTTATGGTTTGAGTGTGTGCACTGACGGTAGGGTAGTGGTGTCGGGCCCCGATAATCTCGAACTCGAACTGGAAGGTAACTAGGAATTAGTTTAAACACTATTTATTCAACAAGTAAGCTATATGTTACAGGACTGAATACCAAGAAAAGTAACAGTATATATAGTGAACATCAAGAATATAACACATATTTACAAAAGACCATTTTAGATGTAATGGGGGATCTGACAGAAAGCTAGGAGCTTATGTTGTTCATCTCCCGGGGTCATTCATTAATTTACACAAAAAGGTGGTATAGAATAGTAGATGGTCTCATATATCGCCGCCTAGAACCCAAGGCTTGTGGTCGATCACCAGCCGCGCGCCAAGCCGGGGCCCCTCATAAATACACACAGTGAGGGCTGCCTATAGGCCCTAAGAGCGTAGATCTTAGAACAAATTCCCGAGATATCATTCAGAGTTGATTTGTCAGCATCGTAGTCGACACAAGTAGGTAACGGCGAGTGCACGGATACGACACCCCGGCCAGGGACAAAACCAGTGAGAAAGTTGGTGGTAATTCTAGTCATAGAAAAGTAGGCATAAAGAGTCCAACTAACAGGTGTCAATATATGATATTGTTTAAACCTTGCATGTGAATGAAGAAAGAGGAAAAAGAAAGTAAAATGGAGAGGAGCAATGGAAAACAGGGGATGCCAGCTTGAGAGCACAATACATTGCCTTCACATTCAGTACATTCGAAAGTAAGCAGAAGAAGCACCGTTAGTTAGCAGTGAGACAGAAGCAGTCTTGATGGTGATCCATGCGAAGAAAACGGAAAGGAGAGTAGGATTATAGGAATGGAGGTAAATTCGTCATACCTGTAATAGCAATCGAACGTGGACGCAGCAGTCAATAGAAACGCCCACTTGACAAAATGTAGTCATGCACCACCTCAAAAACAAGATGGTTTTCCTGACTATTCAAGAATTCAGATCCAAAAAGTGTTGGTACATTTACAGTAAATGGAAGAAAATTGATAGTACTATTACGAACATTTGAGAACATTGGACAATGTAGGAAAAAATGCTCTGGCGTCTCGCACACCCCGCATTGACAGAAGGGGGTAGGTGACAGATGATTGTCATATAAATGAGAGTTAAGGTTACTACAATGCAATCGCAACATGCTGTGATATATTTGGGCAGCGCGTGATTTCGCGCCAGTATAAAACACAGGTGGTCGCTGATTCCCAACATTTAGGAAAGTCTTGAAATTGATCAGTGACATGTTCTCACGGACAGATAAAGGCAGACTATTCCATTGGTCAGTGACACTCGGAATAAAAGACGACTGATACAACTGCGTCCGACAGAAAGGAACTCTGTGATTATGACTTGACCGGAGGTTGAGCGACAGATTTGACGATGAGACAATCGGGGGAACTTTATTGGTAATGTATGAGGGCGACATGCGGTGATGCATTTTGAAGTACTCTAACAGTTTGTGTTGCGGCGTCGGTCTTGTAGTGAGTCCCAACGTGTTTCGAAATAAAGCAAAGACTTACTACAACTGACAGTTGCCCCGGTAACGATCGTAGCGGCTGCGATCTGTTCTTTCTCTAGCTCGGCGACTTGAGCTGCTGAACAGTTATCCAAGACAGCATCAGCGTATTCAAGAAGAGACCTAAAGAAGGCAAAGTATATTTTTTTCTAGGACGCTACGGTCGAGATTGAATTTCTGCTTCCTCAGTTGGTCTAAGCGAGTCCAGGCTTTAGAGCAGATATGGTCAATGTGGTCGTTCCATGAACATGTGCTATTTAATATAACTCCTAAGTGTTTATGATTGCTGACTTCGGATATCTGAGAATCACCTAGGAATAGAGGTGGATGGGCAGTAGGATTGCATTTACGTGATATAAGCATACTCTCTGTTTTACTGGGACTAGCCATGTCTTAGCCCAACGTTCTATTGTGGCAAGGTCATGGTTGATCAATCTCGAAGCTTGCTCTGGATTCTCTACAATTAGATATAGGGAAGTATCATCTGCAAATAGGTGTATGCTACTGAGTAAGTTTTCGGTTATATCATTAATATATATAAGGAACAATAAAGGTCCAAGTATTGAACCTTGTGGAACACCAGCATTAATGGTTCTCCAGTTAGATGCGTCCGACCCCAGTACAACTCGTTGCGACCTATCCGAAAGGTACGATTTCAAGAACAAGAGAAGTTCACCCGAGACACCAATTTCCATCAGCATGTGAATAAGACCAACATGCCATGCCTTGCCAAAAGCCTTACTGACATCACAGAGGACCACCCTGACTTCTTTGCCTTCATCGAGAGCTCTACAGAATTCATCACATATGTCAGTCAGTTGGAGGACAGTTTAATCAGCGGGTGTAAAACCTGATTGGAATTGAGTAAGGACATTGTTGTCAATCAGAAATTGCCACAAACGTTTGAAAACACATTTTTCAAATATTTTACGTACACAACTAATCAAAGATATCGGGTGATAATTAGTAACTGAATTAGAGGGCTGTTTGCAAAATTGGGGAGACATTTGCTTGTTTCCACAGGGAGGGAAAGTAAGAGTTGTTCAAGAGCACATTAAATAAGATTAGAAGAGGCTCACACAGGGAGGATTTACATTCCTTGAGAAGGCGTGGACTTCATTGCTTCATACGCCTCACTACATTGGAGAGTGACACTATCTATAACTCGCGGAGCCCGGGATGCTGAATCAGGAAGAGAGGCTTTCGAATCATCAACTGTTGAGATAGAACAGAAGTATTCATTAAACACCTGCTTTCTCAACACTTGAGGAATATACTTTATTTAAATGGATAATAGTTGGAATACCTACCGCTTTACTACTATTGATAAGTGTTTTTAGAGTCTTCCACCACAAGGAAGAGGGGGTTTTATTGCTACTTAGTGTGGTCTGAACTTTAGATGGATACGACGCTTTGGCATTCCTAATAGCCGTAACAACTTCGTTCCGTTTACGTTTATATTTTGCCCAAGCGTTCGGAAGACCTGTGCGTTTCGCTATGCGATACAGACGCTTCCTCTGTCTCAGTAGTGTCCTAATTTCATTGTGCATCCATTTCGGTTGACTCGATCGCAGAGTAATAATTTTGTTTGGATTATGTATAGACGCTGTATCAAGTAATTTGTTTGTAAAACTGGAAACAATAGTATTAAGACATACGTTGCCAAAAACAGCATTCCAGTCAATGTTCGAGAGGGCCTCATTGAGTGCTTCATAATTACCCTGTGAATATAGCCATACCCTTCTCTTAAAGGAGAGAGGAGATGGTTTTAAAAATTCGACGTCAATTGAAACTGGACAGTGATAGCGAGTCATGACCGGGATAATCGGTTCTAGGACCTCGCATGCATTTACGTTAACTGTGTCACTCACAGCAAAAAGGTCTAGCAGAGTGGCCGACGACTCAGTAAAACAGGTTGGTTCACCCACATACTGCCTCAGCTTAAAGAGATTGCATATTGCAGTAAAACCGGCCCTCGAGGGAACCAGATGGTTGTCATTAAAATCGCCCGTAACAATTAAATCAACAACTGCCGTGTCTCTGGCTTTTTCAATGGATGCCGGTATGGAATCCCATGTATCATGGGAACTGTTAGGTGGGCGGTAAAAATCCCCTAACAATAGGGACTCACTGTGTTTCGTAAATACTTCAGCTCATACGCACTCCGTGTTCAGCACCTCAAGGTCAGGCCGATGTCGAAAAGAAATATTATTTTTAATGTAGATGGCAACCCCACCTCCCCTTGACGGCCGGTCGCAGCGCAATGGTTCGTGAAACCCATGGAGTAAGACATCGGATGTTGGATCGGTGTTGTGCAACCACGTATCGGTTAAAGCCAAGATGTCATAGGATGAGGATTCACATTGAGCAGTATCTAATTTGTGTTTTAGGCTCTGGATATTAAGGTGCAAAATCTTCAAGGTATTCTGGTTAGGGTTTGAGTTGATAGAGCTCGGTCCAGGATTGGGTTCGATGTCACTCGACAACAGCAATGAAATTGTAACCATGTAAAGAAGAGTCGGCGTGGCAAGGAAAATGAAGATTAGTAGTTTCAAGATGGTCAACATTTTTGCGACGGGCACTTTCTTGTAAGGATACGAGGTTGCTTCAGTAGTCTCAGTCACACACGAGGTAGCTGATTCAATGACATTTCTGAGGAAAAGAGCAGCCATGACAGTGAAGCTTCTATGGACATCAACCCCACCAAGGCGCGGGAGTTGGTAAATTAAGACGCAATCTGATTGATGCTTCGACAGTTTCAGCTTTAGAATACGAGCATAAATTGTAGTATTGAAAGTACCTATCCGAACACGGTATAATTCAATATAACACATTATTTAATCTGTTGTGCAAACTGTCGACGAAAACGTAAACGTAGTGCACGGATCTCAGTATTAATCATGATGACAAATAACAGAATGATATTGTCTGGAAAGCAAATTGGATTCAAGCTGGCTTGCAATTGAGGGTTGTAGTGGAAGATAGTTAATATAGGATAATTAAGCATGAAGGTGGAGAAAACATGAAATACCTGGAAAAAGTGAAGAAAAGTAGTATGTACAGAGTAACAGAGTAACATCTATATGAGAATATAGAAAAAAAATCTGCTTAAAAAAGTCATGAGTTATCAATTTATGTAAGTGGATAATCTGTGTTGCCGTACGGAACTAACTATGTCTCGTAGAAGAATGACAACATCAAGTAATATGATGGCATGGTTAAATTGGAAAGGGGTGGATAAGGCTTAGAAGTTATGCGGTGACATGTTAAAAGATTAATGAGCTGGATATATAAGAGAAGAATTCGACTAGGAGATTGTAAGAGAAATATATACTGGAGCACCAGTTATATGTTTACAATATGAGGGTTGTTAGAAAACAACAAGATCCGTGTACACTCTCCATGTACCATATATTTATGTAGTACATGGAGAGTGCACCATAACAAAGTCCCACACCGGATGAGGATTCCACCCGAGCAATAATTGCAAGTTCGTTGCAAAGCACAGGATAACAATCACAAGCAAGGTTCCAGCCATCGGACCTCCGGGTTCAATCCGGAGGTACATTAGCTAAAACATTGCCTGTATTTTTACCGTATATACAGAATTTGAAAGTGATACATTGGGTGTTGACCTCATCCCACGGTGACACAGCCATAACCCACAATCCACACACCGCATATGGCTGCTGTGCTGTAGACATTTCTAGATCGTATTTATTTATAAAGATTCTAGAATGGTAGACCGAGACGTCTCATTTCACATTCCAAGCAGGTGAGCACCAAAGTATATGTACAAAAAAATAGATACGTGGAGAGTTTACCATCACAAAGTCAATCCCCGCAAGTTAAACATTCCACCCGAGCAATAATTAAACATTTGTTGCGAAGCACTAGAAATATACATACTACTTGGAGAGTTTACTATCACAAAATCAATCCCCGCAGGTTGGACATTCCAACCGATCAATAATTGCAAATTTGTTGCAAAGCACTAACAATCACAAGTAAAGATCCAGCCGATGGTCCTCCGGGTGTAATCTCGGAGATCCATTGACTGAGACATAGCTCGTGTTTTTTGACCATATGTATAGAAATTGAAAGTGATACTTTGGGTGATAAACCCTACCCTGAGGGCGACCTCGCCACAACCCACTCATCACGCTCTGAGTATAGCTACTGTGTGGCAGATATTTATTGGCCTTATTTATTGAAAACCATAGATATTGGTAGACTGAGACGTTTCTATCTCATTTCAAACTGAGGCTAGGAGAAGAAATATATACATAAGAAACAAATATGTCCACATTTTGAAAGTTGTACGAACCCCAAAAAACATTTCCCAGCAGGATAGAGATTCCACCCGAGCACTAAATATAAATGTACTGCTAAGCATATATATAAATATATACCCTCACAAAATTCCACGCAGAATGCATTTTCCTCCCGAGTAATAAATGTAAATGTATTAAAAGTATAACAATCACAAGCAAAGTTCCGACCAGCGGACCTCCGTGTTAAGCCCGGAGGTTCTCTGACTGAAAAATTAAATGTTTTTTCACCATACGTACATAATTCCAATGTGATACAAGAAACTAGCTAGGAATTGTGCATAACTACAAGACATTTGCTCTGGTATTTTATTTAGAAACATTGGGATATTTATGGTAATACTGAAATAGCAGTTTGATGGTTTGTTTTAGAGAGAAGAGAAAGAAACCCCAACAAGTCGCTGGCTTGGGAGCAGCCCCAGCATATTATCCGTAACGGTTATACAAACGGAAAAAGACCACCAAAATGTGTTTTTGATAGCTGGGTGTCACCCATCAACCTTTAAGGGAGAGTGTCTGTGAAAAATAAAAAACACACATAAACAATCATCAACACAGACAAACATATATGGAACAGACTATAGTGTGTTTACTTATATTTATTTATGTATTTATTGGTGTTTAAGGTCACATACTTATGCACAGTGGCTAATCGTGACCGTGACAGTTTTACGGGTGGAGGAAGCGGGAGTACCCGGAGAGAACCACCGAGCATCGACGAGCAACTGTCAGCTCCTCAACATACTAACTCTGTTCAAGCTCCGCTCAAGCAGGGTTACAGCGGTTGAAGACATGTGCACCATCGACGTGCAGTACGCCTTAGTACACGGCGTCATCGTGCCCCCATGTAGGCAATCGGGATAAAGTGCCTTGCCCAAGGACACAACGCGAGTCGTCCTGGACGAGTGTGTTTACTTACCATATCAATTATTAACTAGACTTTATGATTCTGGAGAATCATGGCTTTTCCAGATTAGATTCCATGATTTTTCATGACCCCAGGGTGACTGATGAATTCTTTTTAACGGTCTCACTGAAGTTCCTTTATTGATGTTATGAGAAAGGTGGGATAGTAGTCTCAAATGACTCAGTTTGATAAAAAGTGATTAGGTAAAAACCAGCATTAATGGTGGAACGGGTTAATATCAATATCGTCGTCCGACAAGTTAATCACCGACAAAAGGAGTTATGTTTGTTTGACACATACCCACTGAGTGCTGTGGCTATTTGAAAATGGTCCATTTTATCTCAGATGTATCCAAAATATGGATGTTTGGCAGCTTGTAGAGGGTTAACAAGTGCTAACAGGAATATTTTTCCATGCAAATTGTAATTTCACACCAAGAACTGTGAATGGCCATTTTTTCTTAAAAATCTACAATGTTTTCAGAGAAATCCATGGAGAGCATGAATTTTAAGCTTTTGATAGGTATCCTTGTTTATCCAGCCCAAAGCGGGTTAAGGGTTGTTTTTGAATACCCTTATTACTTACAAAAATAATTCTCAGTGAATTCTACTTCCACATATATTGATCTCTCCTTTTAACTATGGGTGGTGTTGGTATGCAAACACAGCCCATTTTATCAAAATTGTGATGTTTGAGAACCTGCATCGGGTTAACAAATGCTTACTGGATTATCGTGTTCATGCAACTTGTATTGTGACACTAAGATCTGAGAATGGCCATTTTTTCTTGAAAATATACAGGATGCTTTTAGAGAAATCCTCGGATAATATTCATTTTTAACCTTTTGAGGTGTATCGCTCTGTAACCAGCCCTAAACGGGTTAATGCTTGGTTTTGTGAATACCTTCATTACTTACAAAAATGATCCTCGGTGAATTCCACTTCCAATGAGGGAGGTTATGTTTATCTCGCAAGTACACATTGGGTGTTATGGGTGCCCAAGAACAGCCCATTTTCTCAAAATGCCTATACTTGGCAGTCTCTGGAGGGTTAACAAATGCTTACCGGAATATTTTGTCCATGCAACTTGTAATGTCACTCAAAGACCTGCGAATGGTCAATTTTTCTTAAAAACTTGCTAGATGTTTTGGAGAGATCTACAGAAAACGGGAATTTGAAGTTTTTAAGGGGTATCTCTCCTTAACCAGTCGAAAATGGGTCAAGACCTCGATTTTTGAATACCCTTACTACTTACAAAAATGTTTCCCTATCAGTTTTGCGTCCAGTAAAAGAAGTTGCGTTTCTCTGTTGCATTTCCATTTGATGTTGTTGGTGTCCAAAAACAGACTATTTTTTCAAAATGTTTGACATTTAGCAGCCCATGGAGAGTTAACAAATGCCTACCAGAATAATTTGTCCATGCAACTGGTAATGTGACACCAAGACCTATCAACGGCCATTTTCTCTTCAAAACCCTACGGCATGTTTGTAAAGACATCCAGGGAAAACATGATTTTTTTAAGCTTTTGTTGGGTGTCCCTGTTAACTTCCCCAAAAGGGGTTAACGCTTGGATTTTTGATTACCCTTATTACTTACAAAAATGGTCCTCGGTGAATTCCACTTCCAACAAAGGAGATTATGTTCACCTCTCGCGTATACATTGGGTGCTGTGCGTGTCCGAAAACAGCCCATTTCAAAAAAATTACGATGCTTGGCAGCCTGTAGAGGGTTAATAAACGCTCACCGGAGTATTTTGTCCATGCAGCTTGTAATGTCACACAAAGATCTGCTAGTAGTCAATTTTCCTTGAAAACCTACGGGATGTTTTTAGAGAAATCCACAGAAAATGGGAATTTTAAGATTTTAAGGGGTCTCTCTCTTTAGCCTGCCCAAAATTGGGTTAAGACTTCGACTTTTGAATACACTTACTACTTACAAAAATGTTTCCGTATAGATTGTGCGCTCGATAAAAGAAGGCACTTTTCTTTGTGGCGTACCCATTGGGTGCTGTTGGCGTCCAAAAACAGCCCATTTTATCACAATTTTGACTTTCAGCAGCCCGTGGAGGGTTAACAAATGCTCACCGCAGTATTTTGTCCATGCAGCTTCGATTGTCACAGCAGGCCCTGAGAGTGACAAATTTTTCTTGAAAATCTACAATACTGGTTTAGAGAAATCCACGGAAAACATGATGTTTTTAGCTTTATGGGGGTATTGCTGTTTAACCAGCCCAAAACGGGTTAACGCTTGGTTTTCTGAACACCCTTATTACTTACAAAAATGATCCTCGGTGAATTCCACTTCCAATAAAGGAAGTTCTGTTTATCTCTCGTTTATCTTTTGGGTGCTGTGGAGGCCTGCAACCGGCCCCTTTCATCAAAATTTCGATGTTTGGCAGCCTGTGGAGGGTTACCATATGCATCGCCTGATATGTCGTGTGTACCAAAGGTCGTGTCACAGGCAGGTCTAGCAATGATGAATGTTCAAAAAAATCTACAAGACGTGTTTCGAGAAAGTGCCGATAAACCCCAATTTTGGCAGTTTTTTGCCAATTCTGACGAAATAGGGGTTAAATCGAAAATTCCGTTTCGGTACATTTTTCGACTGTGTGCCCCTCTATGAGTGTGCAAAATTTTGTGACAATCGATTCGAAAATGGCTTCTGAATCGTACCGACAAAATGTGTGGAGAAAAAAATAAAATAATAATCCGTAGAAAAACAATAGTCTTTTCCAGAGGGAAAAGCCCAACTAGACTTCATGATTCTGGAGAATCATGGCTTTTCCAGATGAGATTCCTTGAATTTTCATGACCCCACAGTGTCTGATGAATTGTTTTTAACTGTCTCACTGAAGTTCCTTCATTGACGTTATGAGAAGGGTGGGTACAGTAGTCTCAAATGACTCAGTTTGATAAAAAAAAATGTTTAGGTTAAAACCATCAATAACGGTAGAGACGGTTAATATCAATATCGTCGTCTGACAAGTTAATGATCGACAAGAGGAGTTATTTTTATTTGACACATACCCACTGAGTACTGTGGCTATTTGAAAATGGTCCATTTTATCTCAAATATATCCAAAATATTGATGTCTGGCAGCTTGTAAAGGTTTAACAAGTGCTAACAGGAATATTTATTCAAGCAACTTGTAATTTCACACCAAAAACTGCGAATGGCCATTTTTACTTAAAAATCTACGAGATGTTTTCAGAGAAATTTAGGGAGAACATGAATTTTAAGTTTTTGATGAGTATCATTGTTTATCCAACCCAAAATGGGTTAAGTGTTGTTTTTTGAATACGCTTATTACTTACAAAAATAATTCTCAGTGAATTCTACTTCCACTTATGTTGATCTCTCCTCTTAACTTTGGGTGCTGCGTGTACGCAAACACAGCCCATTTTATCAAAATTTTGATGTTTGAGAACCTACATAGGGTTAACAAATGCTTACAGGAATATTTTGTACATGCAATATGTAATGTCTCACTACGATCTGAGAATGGCCAATTTTTCTTGAAAATCTACAGGATGCTTTTAGATAAATCCTCGGATAATATTCATTTTTAACCGTTTGAGGGGTATCTCTCTGTAACCAGCTGTAAACGGGTTAATGCTTGGTTTTGTGAACACCTTCATCACTTACAAAAATGATCCTCGGTGAATTCCACTTCCAATGAAGGAGGTTATGTTTATTTCGCAGGTACACATTGGGTGCAATGGGCGCCCAAGAACAGCCCATTGTCTCAAAATGTCTATGCTTTGCAGCCTCTGGAGGGTTAACAAACGCTTACCGGAATATTTTGTCCATGCAACTTGTAATGTCAAGACCTGCAAATCGTAAATTTTTCTTGAAAACTTACTAGATTGTTTTAAGAAATCCACAGAAAACGGGAATTTTAAGCTTTTAAGGGGTAAGACCTCGATTTTTGAATACCCTTACTACTTGCAAACATTTTTCCCTATCAGTTTTGTGTCCAGTAAAAGAAGTTACATTTCTCTGTGGCATTCCCATTTGTTGTTGTTGGTATCCAAAAACAGACTATTTTTTCAAAATGTTGACATTTAGCATCCATGGAGGGTTAACAAATGCTTACCGGAATATTTAATCCATGCAACCGGTAATCTGACACCAAGACCTATCAATGACCATTTTCCTTTGAGAACCGACAAGATGTTTGTAAAGAAATCCAGGGAAAACAAGATATTTTAAGCTTTTGGTGGATATCGCTATTAACCACTCCAAAAGGGGTTAAAGCTTGGTTTTTTGATTACCCTTATCACTTACAAAAATGGTCCTCGGTGAATTCCACTTCCAACAAAGGAGATTATGTTTATTTCTCGGGTATACATTGCGTGCTGTGTGTGTCCGAAAACATCCGGTTTCAACAAAATTACGATGCAAGGCAGCCAGTAGAGGGTTAATAAACGCTCACCGGAATATTTTGTCCATGCAACTTGTAATGTCATACAAAGACCTACGAGCAGTCAATTTTTCTTGAAAAGCTACAAGATATTTTTAGAGAAATACACAGAAAATCAGAATTTTAAGATTTTAATGGGTATCTCTACTTAACCTGTCCAAAATGGATTAAGACTTCGACTTTTGAATACCCTATCCCTTACAGAAATGTTTCCCTATCAATTTTGCGTCCGATAAAAGAAGGTACGTTTCTCTGTGGTATACCCATTGGGTGCTGTTGGTGTCCAAAAACAGCCCATTTTATCACAATTGTTACGTTTAGCAAACCGGGGTTAACTAATGCTGACCGGAATATTTTGTTCATGCAACTTGTAATGCCACACCAGGACCTGGGAGTGACTAATTTTTCTAGAAAATCTACAAGACTGGTTCAGAGAAATCGACGGAAAACATTAATGTTTTAGCTTTATGGGAGTATTGCTGTTCAACCAGCCCAAAACGGGTTAAGGCTTGGCTTTTTGAACATCCTTATCAGTTACAAAAATTATCCTCGGTGAATTCCACTTCCAATAAAGGAAGGTATGTTTATCTTTCGTGTATCGTTTAGGTACTGTGGGGCACGAAAACAGCCCATTTCATCAGAATTTCGATGTTTGGCCGCCTGTGAAGGGTTGCCATATGCATTCCCTAATATGTCTTGTGTATCAATGGTCGTGTCACAGGCAGGTCTAACAATGATGAATATTTTTTAAAAAATCTGAAAGACGTGTTTCGATAAAGTGCCTATAAACCCTAATTTTGATAGTTTTTTTCCAATTCTGGCGAAATAAGGGTTAAATCGAAAATTCCGCTTTGGTACATTTTTAGATTTTTTGCCCAACTATGAGTGTGCAAAATTTTGTGAAAATCGGTTTGAAAATGCCTTCTGAACCGTACGGACAAAATGTGTGGGGGAACCCCCTCAAAAATAAATAAATAAATAAATAAATAATGCGTAGAAAAACAATAGTCTTTTCCAGAGGGAAAAGCCTAATTACCAACGACCAACCGGGTAGGTGAGACTAACCCGGAAATCAGATTTAGTCATGGTTAAATCATCAAAACCCCTTAATTGTGTCTACATTATCTTGTGGGTTTTGTTTTTTTAATTTCCAAACACGACCAGAGATGCTCGTGTGTTGATAACAATTTACTCTGTTGATAACAATCTACTCGAGGTACATTTCAAATGTTACAATTTAGGCATTGCTAATTGAGCAAACTACTTTTCATAACGCACCAATGTGCAAACCGAAAATATCAAGAAAATATGAATAACATATTTTTCAATTTTGACAATTTTTTCCCTTGTGTATGGTGGAAGCATTGATTTCGCTCCTCGCTTTATCCACTTTACCGGAATTTTTGATACAAACGGTTATGAAACGTTTGCCAGTCATTTGTCTACGCTACATAGATTGACCTGTGTGTTGACCTTTCATCTTTCCAACTCTTGGAAACGCATGGGGAAGGCGAAACTTTCTGCAGTGGTTTGAACAAAAATGCTATTTTAGGACGTCACGTGATTGGAGCTGACAAATATAACATATCTTGTTGTTCTTATCAGCAGTGCTCAGTGAGATATCTCACTAGGACTGACACAACTTGACACACAATCAAATAACATCATCAGAAAATGTGTTGAAAGGTGTGATAAACAATCAATAATAATATAATACTGAACTACTACCAATAATAATAAAAACACTTTGGCTAGCCGCTGATTTGTCGCGGCTCTCGGGGGAGAAGGCCTTGGTTACACCTCTGCCCCCAACTGCCCCCCTATTCCCACTCTTCTTCGACTGTTCCATAGGTTATTGCAAAAGACGTGATAAACTGTACAATGTGTATACTCGTGCCCAAAATAGCGGGAGTTTCAAGCTATGCAACCGAAAAACTATTCATGTGATAATCTGCTTTCTGAAGTCTTAAACTGTTTCTTGCTGTCGTTAATAACTATGGAAGTCTCTACGTGCTTCGTGGAAAACGTGATTTAAACACTTCTGCAAATTACGTTCATTCAGTCTTCTTCTGAGAGTTCCAATAGAAACTACACACAGCATATAAACGATTATTCAAGAACTAACTAAACAAAAACATACACAGAATTAGCCCTCACCCCCGGTCATATCACAGGGCGTTACTACTGCGGATAGCGAGGGCACACGTTTATGTGGCTCCATTGCATTATGCAGGGACTCAGCTGTGGGACACAGCACAGCTCTTGATGCTACAAACCTTGCAGTTGCAGACAACTGCTCGAAGTCTATCATCTCCTCCAATATTAGCATGGAACTGAAAAGATTTTTCACATTGACAGTCATACATCAGCTGCTATTTAGAAGCAAAGGTGATTTTATCAGCAATTTGGTGGCACTCATGGACAATAACTGGATTCTTCTGGAGAAAATCCGTTCAGCCCTGTTTGACGTTTGCACTTCTGTTCCGTTATTTCCTAGCGACGGTAACGTGAGACTAAATCGACTTATACCCACAAGAAGTGAGAAACCTCTGACTTATAGGTACTGTGCATATTCCAACTCCTGGAGTTTACACAAGGTGAATGTTTTGAATCGATTAGTGATCTCGTCACACAACGTGAATCAAAACCGCATTTAACTTAGTTTAAACAATATTTATTCATGAGAAAATATGATGCATACATATAATAAACTACAAGATGATTGTCATACAGAGTGCACAATACAATGGTATGCATTAAAGTAATGAGTCGAGAACGAGATTTGTTGAAAGGATTCAGCTGTAAGCTTTAAGCTTGTATAAGCCTTCTCCTTCGGATTACTGACGAAATTTAATAGTAGCAACAGGCACTTAGTGAAATATTGTTTAAACATAAGAACCAGAGAGATTAAGGAGAGCAATAGAGAGAACAGAAGAATGAAAAGGGAAAAGCAACATAACCCCTTGCCCAACACGTGTAGGAGACGACACTTAAAGAATAAATTTTTAAATAACTGGAAATTTCCAATGTCCCTCTCAGAATCACAGCTCATGATACCCCACCGGAACGAGCTTATCGAGCTCGTTCCCATAAGGGGGTCATAAGCCATATTCCCGAGACAAAAATTGAAAATATAAAAGGATTTAAATAGCGATATTCATGGATAACATTGGCCGTTACATTGGGTAAAGGGTTACCTAGGAAACATGGGAACAACCTGAATTCAGTGTTCGCTACCAACGGATGTTCAATAGAGCAGCCTTAATGAATATATCGGTAATGGTGTGACAAGCTACACCGGAAAGTCTATGAGGGCACTGTTACTTACCAAAGCGTCCACTCAGCATGATAAAGTCCTGCACGGCTCTAAAGACAAGAAGGTTATCATTATTACTCAATAGTTAGGATCCAAATAGTAGTGTGGAGGGCTCAAGAGTAAATGGCAATGCACTGATTGTGGATTTACGAGCATCGTCATAGATTGGGCAGTGCACGAGAAAGTTTAACATTTAACTTCTGATATTTCTAAACCCATTGTTTTATCTGAACTTGCAATTTCTAAATCGTACTTATTATACCTCAAGTTTGTAACATCAGCCGCGATTGGTTAATTTGACACCTTCTAAAAGTCATAGTACTGGAGTTTTGGGGAAAAACACGGGTACTATCGGAACGTTTTTCCCTGGAGACAAGAGAACGAAGAAAATGTAAGCGCCACTTCCATTGATCAGCGTCTATTGGAATTTCTCAACACCAAACGCTGGCTCCGTGTCCGTTTAACTTTTTTCAACATCGGTAAACACAAACTTATCAATAAATATATCATCTTCAGTGGGTATGTTTTCAATTTTAACTGCAAACAATGAATTCAAAAGAATCAGAAATGTTAAAAAAACTCACGTGTTGTTCACCACTTCAGTGAATCCTGAATATGAGTCTCAGTTATGACTTCAATCAATTATATTTAAGAAATAACTATTGTTTTCCTTCGGTTTATGCGATATAACCCGAAAATTTCCAGCACAAGCTTCATAACAAGCATTAACAATGAATTATAACATGAACAGCATGATGCAGTTGTAAACATTGGTATTTGTTGATATAGAAACTCCCAAAGCGACGGCACTTGTGACAATTCATTTTCGAAGAGACGTCATTCGTTCGAAATGACGTCATGTTTTTGGATTCGACTACATTGTTGTTACAAGATTGATGGCATGTTGCAGTTAACGCTTCACAATGAAAGTCATATTTTGTTCGGCATAATAAAATAATTAGAACGTTTCTTTTTATGTTCTATTGGTCGATAGTACCTGAGTTTGTGTGATTTCTGAAATAAAACCTGAAGCAGCGAAGCTGCTGAAGGTTTTATTTCAGAAATCACACAAACTCAGGTACTATCGACCGATAGAACATGAAAAGGAACGTTCTAATATTATAGTGGACATACAAATTCTAAAAGAAACAAATGTCCAGAAGAGTAAGTTGAAGTTAGTTTAAACAGTATTTATTTCAATGCAGAAACAGAAAAAAAGTACAGACAATAAAACAAAAAGCACATTTGTCATAATGAATATACATGAACGTGGATTCAGCAGCAAGCATAATGCTCATATGGACTGTTTCCACGACGAACATAACACTGTAATTATAAATACATGGCGAAATATATCTATATATATATTGATGTTATCTGTACTGCCTTTCGTGGGCTGGACCAAGTATTCTGTAAGGTTGTAGACTGGTTGAAGTTGAAGTCTTACAATACAGTCGCCGTGGAATGATCAAAATCCACGAGTGGGCAGTGCTATCCACGGGCGCTTTTCTCAATCAATAATCAGTAGTTTTCAGCAAATATTCAATGAAAGAAGCACCGGATCTGACCCGGTGCTTCTTTCATTGAAAATTTGAGGGCAATTCCACTGTTTTATGTCGGAGATTCACTGTTAACATATGCGTGGAAATATTGCCCACGCGCGGAATTTGACCTTTCCACGACGACCGTACTGTAACTTCATAATTTTATAATATCAAACAGCCAGAAGTGGAAATAAGAAAAACCCTAAAAGAACTCTTACCTGAATTCAAATCATTAAAAAAACTCCTTTCGAGAAGTGGAAACCCGAGCAAATACCACTCTTGTCGAGAAAGGAAATAGAACAAGCTGTCTCAGATCCAATGTCAAGGCAGTGAACGAACGTGTTTCAGTGCTTGTGTCTTGTGTTGATGTCCAGGACATTAAAATCGCCGAAATAAAGAAGCACACCGAATCCCTAAAATCCTCCAAGGCTAAACCGTGTGAGTATCGGATATACGTAGATAAAAAAATGGAGAAATTTGCGAGCGACGTCATAAAAGGCTTTGCAGAAAAAAATCAACGCACTTTCTCGATCAGTGCCGAACCAATGCGAGTATCTTTAGAGCATGGTGCAACAAGCGTCAAACCAACTAGACGAACACCAGTTATTCATTGAGCACACCGTGGTACCTCGATCCGTATCCGACACGTGTAACTCAAACAGAAATTAGCCTTTACGAAAGGACCCCTCAGTGGAAGGCAACTCTATTTCAGTTTCGTCAGATGAAATATCTACTACTGCTGGCATCTATCAACCACCAGCCGACAATGATACTAGCAAGCCTCCTACGGCAGCAACAGCACATGACAAACAAAATCATCAATCAAAAAACGCTAATGATAAAAACATTCCAGTCATAATAAACAGCAATGAGTGCGCTACTTCTCGAAACGCACAATTAACCCTGTCAAATAACTTTGTAGGTGTTTACGGGCCTAAAACAAGACGAGTCTTTCTTAGTGGCATTGCTACACATGTCATAGCCTCTGACAATGAATCGAAAGACAGAAACGTACACTAAATGAAGTCCAAGCGTGCCGGCACTACATCAGCCCCAGTAAACATTTTCGCTGATGATTGTGGAATAATAAGCAGCAAAACATTTTGGCCAACAAATGTCTCATGCCAACAGTGATGAGCAAGTCAAGATTCAAGTCTGTCAACCAGGACTACACACATTTGCTGTCAAAAACTTCACATCGGTTTTATTGCAAGTAAAAAACCTTCACCTCTGTTATATCCAATACCAAAATAAATATATGCTCGTGGAACGCAACCGGCATGAAGTCCATTGTGCTTCACTTGAGAAACATTCTCGTCCAAAATGAGATCGAGATTTGAGGTATTGCTGAGGACTGGTTGCTAGAGACGGATCTTGACTTGAAGAATAACGTCAATAGCGACGTTTTCTCCATCTCTTCCCCTCCCTCAGAATTAAAATTAAATTTTGGAGCAGGTGGCGTAGGCTTTCTTGTACACCGAAAACTTAAATCCCGAGCGCATTGATGTAAACGAGAAAATACGAGCAAATACTGGGTGTGAAAATACAACTGAATACAGAAAAATTCTTCATATTACAAGTCTACTTCCCAACAGCCAAATATGGCATTACGCGTTCTCAAATTCACTAGTTAATCTGGAAGAACTGTATCACAGCTTCTCCTGTCATAGAAATATTTTATTTGTAGGGGACTTTAATGTCCAAATTGTTGGCCACAATACGACAGATATTAAACCAGACGCACACACAAAACAAATGCAGGCTTTCCTTGAAAGCAACAACCTGATGTCTTTAACTGTCCAAAGCACTTGCAGTGGCGAAATATTCAGTTATTACCCATTCGATGTGACACAAAAAATCCAAAAAATAAATCCTTAATTTACCAGTTCATAGCTTCAATTAATCGAAACTAGATCTATTTCAAAAAACCCGCATTGCAAATGACGCAACCTGCAATATTTTCCACCACTACCCAATCTTAACTTCTCTCTGGATCACAGAAATTCCCCAAACAAGATTTGGTAACAGACATATCAACGTATAAGAGGAAAAATTCATCTCCTGACGTAATTGATAACTACAGATCACTTCTGAGTAATCCCCTGACAAGCATTGACCCTATCAGTGAAACACCATCCAAAACAAGTCGGCATAATCTTTTCGACAACATTACTCAATATATACTCACCCAAAAAAGAAAGTGTGCATTGCAGAAATTGATCAAACTCCAAACAAATAATTTCGTAGGTGTAAAGAGTGTTAACCTGTTCATGAATAAGTTATATTGAACACAAAAACAGCTTTCCCCGTTAAAATTGCATTAACGTTAAATGACGCGCTGCACGTTTGTGAAAAGGCATATTTTGCACGTGGAGAGTCTGATAATTCATGCAGCAGTGTGAATCCTTGGGTATTTAAACACTAAAGTAAGGCCTTCCTATCGTTCACATTCAAATCTGCGCTGCTGTTAAAACGACTCCACATTAGCATGCCAAGATTGACAATGAATCAACGTCTCCTTGCCCTGGGTATGATTTGAGCTGGCAGAACACACAGAGAGGTTGCCCAGCATTTGAACTGCCACCGTAACACTGTAGACAGGCTAGTCCATCGACATGCACAACATGATGACGTTCGAGACCGACCCCGCTCCGGGAGACCCCTAGTTACCACCCCTGCACAAGATCGGTATATCCGTGTCGTCCATCTCCGGAACCGGCAACAAACGGCAACGACGACAGCCAGGAACATCCCTAACCTGAGACGGATACATCCTCAAACAGTAATCAACCGGCTGAGAGAATACGGCTTACGTCCTCGAAGACCTGCAATTCGTCCGATTTTGACGTTATGCCATCGTCGTGCTCGACTGCAGTGGTGCAGACAACATCTCAGGCATCCCTTACACTGGTGGCGACGTGTTGTATTCACAGATGAATGTCGTTTCCATCTTTCATCATCAGATGGCCGCCGGAGAGTGTACAGACGTCGAAACGAACGCTACGCAGATCCATGTGTTGTGGAGCGAAACCGTTATGGGGGGGGGGGGGGGGAGGTCTCTCATGGTGTGGGATGGCATCACTGCCCGTAACAGAACTGAGCTGGTCATTACTGATGGCAATCTCAATGCAGCCAGATATCGCGATGAAGTGCTTACACCTGTTGTTGTCCCATTTCTGCAACGTCACGGCCCCGGCGTCATTCTACAGCAGGACAACGCCCGACCCCACGCAGCTCGTGTTGTTCAACAGTGTCTGCAGCAACAACAAATGGATGTTCTTCCCTGGCCCGCAAATTCGCCCGATATCTCATCCATTGAGCACGTATGGGACGAAATGAAACGTCAGCTACGCCGGCTTCCCCATGCACCGTCAACGCTTGTGGAACTCCAAAGACAGCTTATCGGAATATGGAACAAAATCCCACAACACTTCCATGCTAACTTGTTCGCTTCCACGAGGCGTAGATGCACAGCAGTAGTCGATGCAGACGGAGGTCATACCAGATATTGAGTGTGTGACTTTTGTGTTTGACCCTTAGTGTCTTTGACTCTCCATGGCACCAAGAGTATTCGTCGTAGCGTAATGAAATTTCTCGTGTTGATCACAAATTGATTCATCTGTGATTGAATAAAATTTCCATGAATGAAAATGATATATATCTTTTTTACTGTTATTTTTTAGCATGCACACTTTCTTTTTTGGGAGAGTATATATGAGAGGGGTCTGAATCTTGCCTCTCTACAAGGAAATACAAACCCTATCTCAAGCCATATTAGTAGATGTGAAAAGCGGATTCCAGCCCAAGAAAAATTCAGTTCTCGTCCAGCAAAAAAAATTAAACTTCAAAGCAATTGGAATTTGGCTTGTAAAATTTTCTAGCCCAGCTTAAAAAACAGTCCATTTTCGTCTGGGCTGGTATTCGAGGAGAGACAGCC
This sequence comes from Pictodentalium vernedei, assembly GCA_031216915.1. Taxonomy (NCBI): domain Eukaryota; kingdom Metazoa; phylum Mollusca; class Scaphopoda; order Dentaliida; family Dentaliidae; genus Pictodentalium; species Pictodentalium vernedei. The sequence continues at coordinate 115,090,442 of CM062292.1, forward strand.
TACGGTTAATCCAATCAGGATTATTTTAGAAAATAAAAAAAAAAATTAAAAACTCCGAGATCATCTATTCTAGCTTACTTCGAGTTCAGAGACTTTTTCCATACAAATTTTCAACTGGAATTTGTCAAGTTACGAATTTTTTTCCTCATCATCGCCTTATTGCTCAGTGTTATTCCAATGGGAAATGCTTTGAGAAATGTAGAGAAGGTGGGTTTACCTCATTTCAATGTCTCTATTTTTGCGCCATCGACATCCCTCAGATTTCTAATTATCGATGTTTTGTTCAGTGTTTATACAATGAGAAAATTTTGAAGAATTAAAGACGTTTTTGTTTCCTATTTCGTCGAGTCGAGAAATCTCTGAGACATTGCGAGACTGAGCGGACTAATAATGTTTGCCGTAGCCACAAAAATGAATAGAGAAATAAATTATCACATATACTTACGTTAGCGGAATAGAAAGGTCCTTTCATAAATAATATACTATATTTCGTGTCGCTAAATAAAACGATTGCTGTTAGTAGTATGAGAGCGATGGGTCGCCCCTCATTGGCCGGATCTCATGCCGGATCTCATGTGACGGTGTAGTCAAGTGACCCAGTGGCGCCATGTTGTGTTGTTATGGTAACCGGCGTGAGCGGCCATCTTGTGACGTCATCGCCATAGTGATACGTGACGTGATTGTGCACGCGCAGCGCGTGTTGTTAGGGTGATACGTGTTTCCGTCGGCCATTTTGTATACTGGAGGCCGCCACCATGGTTTCTATGGTGGCATGAGGTTGGTATGTTACCCAATGGCCTACAAAAAGACAGGGGTATGTTCGGAGGGTATGTACGATTGAATAGGAGTAATTTCTTGATTCAAAGAATTACCACAAACAACCCGATAATCCCTCCAAATCACCGAAAACGACTTTATTTGCTACGGATTCTCCACTTTATCGGCTTAGCACGTAGTGCTATGATACCGAGTGGCACAGGGGTGAGTTCGATTGAATAAGAGTAATTTTCTGGCTCAGATTTTCCACAAACCCTCGCTTAATTCGTAAAATTACCACAAACAACCCGTCAAGTTGTACTATTTCGAATTCTTTCAGAATTTTCTGCTTCTATCTATTTATGCAATAGTTTTTCGTCTACCATGTTCCTTTGTTCTGGAGTATACTCCAGTCGAGTAGAATAGCCTATCAGCTGGAACAGCTTTGCTTATTAGAACTATATTTAGCTGTTCTGGTCTGTTCCTGTTAGTTTTGACCCCATTCCGAGTACTCTTGTTGTTTAATTTATCTAGATCACCCAATCACTTCACTTTCCTGGCTCTAACTAACCAATCAGATTGGTTGATTTCCCACAATCTTTATGCAGAGCTATCTCCCCTTTGTTACAACGAAGTCCTATCCAATTCTCATCACCCCTATATCCAAAGGCCAAGTCCCATGGAATCCCATTTTTGGAAAACGCCCGTGGCTATGGAACCCCTTTTTGTCATATGGGGCCATGAGGGTCATGAGAAAGCCCTCAATGAGGCCTCATTTACTATTCCTCTTAGCCTCATTTATTTTGAGGTCATGAGGGCGATGAAAAAATCCCTCAATGAGGTATAATTTACTATCCCTCTTAGCCTAATCTCCGTATTTAACAGCCATATCCCATGGAACCCCATTTTTGGAAAACGCTGTGGCTATGGAATCCATTTTTTGTCGTATGAGACCATGAGGGCTATGAGAAAAGCCCTCAATGAGGCCTCATTTACTATCCTCTTAACATCATTTCTTTTGAGGCCATGAGGGCCATGACAAAATCCCCGAATGAGGTCTAATTTACTATCCCTCTTAACCTCATTTCGATTGAGGCCATGAGGGTCATGAAAAAAATCCCTCAATGAGGTATAATTTACTATCTCTCTTAGCCTCATCTCGGTATTTAACAGCCATATCCCATGGAATCCCATTTTTGGAAAACGCCTGTGGCTATGGAATCCCCTTTTTGTCGTATGAGGGCCATGAGAAAGCCCTCAATGAGGCCTCATTTACTATCCCTCTTAGCTTCATTTTCTTTTGAGGTCATGAGGGTCCGGAGAAAGCCCTCAATGAGGCCTCATTTACTATCCCTCTTAGCCTCATTTCTTTTGAGGTCATGAGGGCCATGGGAAAATTCCCCAATGAGGTCTAATTTACTATCCCTCTTAGCCTCATCTCGGTACTTAACAGCCATATCCCATGACACCCCATTTTGGAAAACGCCTGTAGCTACGAAATCCTTTTTTGTCGTATGAGGCCATGGGGGCGATTGGAAAAGCCCTTAATGAGGCCTCATTTACTATCCCTCTTAGCCTAATTTCTTTTGAGGCCATGAAGGCCATGAAAATATCCCTCAATGAGGCCTCATTTACAATCCCTCTTAGCCTCATTTCTTTTGAGGCCATGAGGGCCATGAAAAAAATCTCATTGAGGCCTCATTTATTATCCCCCTTAGCCTCATTTCTTTTGAGGTCATGAGGGCCATGGGAAAATCCCTCAGTGAGGTCTAATTTACTATCCCTCTTAGCCTCATCTCGGTTTTTAACAGCCATATCCCATGAAATCCAATTTTTGGAAAACCCTTGTGGCTATGGAATCCCTTTTTTGTCGTATGAGGCCATGAGGGCCATGAGAAATCTCTCAATAAGGTCTATTCTACTATCTCTCTTAGCTTCATTTCTTTTGAGGGCATGAGGGCCATGCAAAAATCCCTCAATGAGGTCTAATTTACCAGTCCCCTTAGCCTCATTTCGGTATTTAAGGATACCTATGATCCAGCTCCTATACAGTTCCCATCTCCTATATGGCTCCTATACAGTTCCTACACAGGTAGTCTTACCAACGGCTTCCATCTTATCCCCAAAGCTCCAAGGCCACTACTTGTCTATGGTCTATCTCTCCTGTCATTAGCTTCTACAGCAGTCTTATGCCATTGCGGCCTTGTACCAGTACTTTTGCAAGTATTTTGCATTCATTATTGGATATAGAATATCCCCCTCCGATCTTGTGAAGGATAAAATAATCAAATTAAAATAGGAATATATATCGCCTATGTCAAGCAGGAATCCCACCAGTCATCGCCCTAACACAGCGCCACTGGAATGAAATTTGTGAAGTTTGTTGGAAGGTGGCCTCGACGGGAGTCGACCCCGGGTCTATGACACCCAATCGCCTGGCCATAAATGCTCTGTCATCATATCAAATGAGCCAACGACAACCCCCAAAAGCGGTTGCAATTGACTCAGCCAGTATGTTAGTTTACATTTACAACTCTTCCTGAGACTGAGTTTCGAGAATTGACAATTACTGAATTGTTGGAATTGCTTTCTGAGTTGATTCGTAATTGTCTACAAATATCCTGTATTTTATTTGAGATTTACCCGTGGATCGTTTGCCTTAGCATCCGATACAAATGGAACAGAGTACTGTTATAATGGTCTGTGGTCCAATCTTTTAAGCACAGAAATCTCAATTAATGGAAGATCCATGAAGATGGAATTGCTTGAATTTAATTTATATCACCTATATCAAGCAGGAATTCCACCAGGCATCGCCCTGGCAGTAGCACTAGCACTGGCGCCACTGGGTTGAGAAAGGAGAGGTTTTTTGGAAGGTGGCCTCGACGGGAGTCGATTCCGGGTCTACGGCACCCACCACCTGGCCATAAATGCTCTGCCACCATATCGACTGAGCCAACGGCAATAATATATATATATATTTTTTGTTAACCCTTTACCCAACGTAACGGCCAAAACCGGCCAGCGCTAGTCTCAAAAATCGCCAATTAATTTTCAATATTTTTTCATTTTTTGTCTCAAAAACATAGGTTATGACCTCTCGTTGGAACGAGCTCGTCGAGCTCGTTCCAACGAGGGGTCATAACCTATGTTTTTGAGACAAAAAATGAAAAAAATTGGTTATTCAAGAATTATTTTTGCAAGTGTCGTCTGCTTTTCATGTTAGGTAAAGGGTTAAATGGATAGATTCATAGATGAAATGTAAAAACGAAAAGGAGAATAGCGTCACGAATTTCTCGTAAAATTTCTCGTAAATGTATTTTACTGAATGTTTGCCCATCTCATGAAAAAAATATTCCCAGCGTGTTGAAGTAAACTATGGTCACATCTGTCAGAACAAATCGACTTGATCTTCTTTAATTTAACACTATAAATTTTTTTCTTTAAATATTATTAAATTAGATTTCTTTTTATTTTTTTATATATAAGAAATAAAAGAAAACAATTTGAAAGTTTGCAAATCATTTTGAAAGTTTGAAAAAAAATTTGAAAATGTTATAAAAAAAAATGAAAGTTTGCAAATCATTTTGAAAGATTGAAAAAAAAGATTAATCAGAATAAAAAAAAGTTGAATGTCCTATATATAATAAGAAATAGAAAAAGTTAAAGTTTGTGCAAAAATTTTTGAAGTTTATTAAAAAAACGCCATTTTCGTTTGAGGCATGCACTCTAGCTCATTGGAAGATTTATGTTAAGAATCTCGACATTGTGAGATCGTTGAGTTATTGAACCAAATATCGAATGATCGGTGTTATACGTGTCGAGACTAGTGAGACAATGATGCTAGAATTGAGATCTAAAACGCATCAGAGGGGTTTCTAATGTGTATGGTCGCAAAATAAAAACAAGTTGATTTTTGAGGAGACAAGAAGAGAAAAAACAACAACAATTCAAATGCATGGAAAGAGGAAATGACTAAATAAACAATTGAGCGACGACAGTGGTAAAAAAAGAGAAAAACAGATCAACTAACGAATATCGTAGAAGCAGCGATGACCAAACTCGAAAAAGGTGACAACGATAACTTAGAAGAATTCTTAGCTAAAGTCATATGCCCACTCCCATAGAATGATAGCAGGCCGTCGAAGGATTTTTCAAAATGGTCGATGTCGACGGTAGGAAAAGGTTATATGCCAGAAATTCTTGAAAGACATTAAACCCTATGTGTTGGATTTATTTGGTTGAACGCTTGACGTGGGTATCAAAGCTAAGATGGTTTTGAAGTGTAGGATGGAGAAGATTGACCTGAATATGGGTGAAGTCAAGGTAAACTCATCCTATTTCCAATATCTTGCATGAAGACCATGATTAAAGCTCTTCAAATGTCCGACATCTGCGTTGACATGACAGAAAAGATATTACAGTCTTTGGTGCAGTATCAAGATAAAGGTAGCAACTGGAGATTCAGAGAAGTATTGAATCTAGAGATTCTCATTGACAGGTACAATACTTTGTGAATGTTTTTATATATAAAGTTGCCTTATTTCATAGGAAAATAAAGAAGACATTCAATGCTTCAAATTGGCTTTGTATGTGCAGACTTGTAAAAATTTAGATTGGTTGGGAATGAATTTACATGACATAGATCATTTCGACAATCAAAATCCCACCATTGACGTCAATGCCTTGGGATATGACGATTCGGAAAAAAAGTTTTCTATAAGGACAAGTTCGCAGTAGAATTGCAAGAATAACATCAATATATTATTGACTTCGGGAGATGAGAATCAAAGTAGTATGCAATGTGGTTTTCACCCCAATTCTGGATGATCTCATGGATGATCTCATGTGACGTCATAGTCACGTGACCCAGTGGCGCCATGTTGTATCGTTATGGTAACCCGCATAAGCGGCCATCTTGTGACGCCATCCCCATACGTGGTGTTAGTGTGCATGAGCAGCGCGTGGGTTTTAGGGTGACACGTGTTTTCGTCGTCCATTTTCTTTACTGGAGACCGCCATCTTGGTTTCTATGGTAGCACGTGGTTGCTATGTTACCCAAAGGCCTACAACAAGACAGGGTATGTTCGGAGGGTGTGCTCAATTGAATAGGAGTAAATCTAATTACCCAAATAAACCCGACAATCCCTCCAAATCACCGAAATTGACTTTATTTACTACGCATTCTACGCATTCCCCATTTATCTGCTTAGCACATAGTGTTATAGTACCGAGGGGGGGGGGGGGGGCAGGGGTAAGTTCGATTGAATATGAGTATTTGTCTGGAACGGATTTTCCCCACAATCCATTTTTTAGAGTTTTTTTCCTAATTAAAGGCGCGTTCCTTTGCATAAGAGTAGTTTCTAACCATTATTCAAATTATAAAAGTTGGGCCCATATGTGTACATGAAGGCCATGAAGCTAACCTCAAGTCCCACAATATAGTCATGTGAGGATCTACCCATATGCTAAGCTAAGGGAATCGCTTTTTCGTATGAGGTATAATTTACCATCTCTCTTAGCCTCATTTCGGTATTTGAGGATACCTATGACATGGTATTGTATTGTTGGAGGGTACCTTTTGAGGATACCTTTTATAAGTTATACTTGGAGGATACCTCTGGTACTGTACTACTGGACCCATTGATAACAACACAATTTTTACATTTTAATTTCTTTTCTTTAACAACAAAAATACAACTTTTTATGGAAACTTCTATGGTATGTAGATTCATAAACAGTCTTTCTGCAAATTGAACATCTTCTCAGTGGTTCACAACAGTCTTTGCACAGGCATAACAAATGGTTACATGGTCGCGGAGCGACACTGGAGTCAGCAAATAAACACACATTACATTTCGTCCTCCGTGAATCTTCTTCTTGAAATAATGTGTCCATTTCTTCTTTGATGGCCATTTCTTCTTCTTGAACTTTTTCATTGGCCATGAATTCGGGTGGTAAATTATGAATGTAATAAACGTCTGGAGAATATTTTCTCTGTTATTCTATAACATCATCTTCTGCTTCCGAGAAACGAACAATAATACCACAATGAAAACATTGAGTTCTGTCTCCTGTCCCCAAATAAAAGAATCCAGCTTTTGTCAGTTCATTCGGGGTTTTCACACTTTCACTTGGTAACATGAATTGAAATGTCTTGAGACGATTTTCCTCCAATGCATACTTGATATGCTTTGGTGGTCTTTGTTCTGCACAGTGTTTTTCTTATTTTCTCTTCTCCACGTAACAATTGCTCCAGTACTCTTGGTGAAACATCACGAAAATACGTTTCGAATGAAACGCTCATTCTCTCTACAAAGTCTCTTGGATTTCTTGTTTCTTGGTTTCGTGATTGATAATCATCCAACGCCATCCTGATCAAACATGGAATAGTGAACATTCTCCAATCCTTTTTATTTTCATTCTTCTTCAGTTTTCTCTCTCTCTTTGGTTTGGGTTCTCCTATTTCAAGGCTTCTCTTCTTTGTAATATCCACTGCTTTGGCCACTTGTTCCCAATCTCTTGTGATAAACTGGAACCCAACGTCGTTCTTGAACAGCTGAATCTATAAATCGTTGTTGAGTTTGAAGACGGTCACATTTGTAGACATCCGTCTTCTTTGGCTGTCGAAACAGAAATGAGTTGAACACCAAATGCACCCTTTTATATAGTTTTTCTTCAACACAGCGACATCTAGTGGCTGGTTTCTTCTATAACACCATTAACCAACACATCATTATCCATTAGATCAGTCGTAAGCATGTTGAATATGGTTTCCATCGGTACACTGCTACAGCGATGTTTCAAGTAAGCCACGCAGTATTGTCCACACACTGGTAATGGTCCGTGAAGGCGTTTTATATTATACTTCCAATATCTGGAATTCTTCTTCTTGAAATTCTCGAATGGTCTGTGTTGTGGTGGTAATCAATAGGAATCAAAGTACTCTGCGTTGTGGTGACTCACAAAGACAGCCACCCAATGTTCTCCTTTTCTGTGGTCTGGATCCGTGTTGGCTACCAAAGCCACTGGTCTGTGATTTGGTAATCTTCTTGGTAATCTGTTTCTAGCAAATACCCCCAAAATATATTCTCTTCAAATAGCTATCTGATTGAAGTGCATTCTCTAACTGCAACGTGTTCATGTTGAGTAATCGAAGATTACTTGACTACTCTTATCCACTTCTATGATGTTCCGGAATTCTGCATACACCAGTACGTTGGTTGTGGTTGGTAATGGGTTTTCGAAATGGACTTCTAATCTCAAGGTTCCTCTTTTCACCAGATCGAAGTGTTGTCCATGTGATAGGTCTGGAGTCAGGTCGAGTACGAATAGGGTGTATCCATTTACGTACTCTTCTCGGCTGATGTGGTTTCCTTTATTCTCGTACATTTGTCCAGTCCCTTAGAACAGGGTCGCATAACATCTCGCCACTTCTTGTTGTTCGAATCGAGGTTGTAATGGTTTGGCTGGAATCTGCTACCCATCCATGTACAAAGCCAAGTAACTGATTTTGTAGTTCTTGAAATTATATAGATTCTCTGAAAAGTTTCCATTGAAAACATCGTTGTCTACACATCCCACCACGATGCGTTTAGGTAGTTGGCCTAAAAATAAATGTTTCTTGTGTAATGCTCAGATTTCCATTCGTCACTGAAAACATCTTGGTTTCCACACGGTCGATGGGATATTTTGCCGTTGTTTTTATTTGTCCTTTCTCGTGAGCCATTCTCACGAATGACTGGAGTCTCTCTTTGCGTACAAACGTGGATACATCTAGAATTTTGATCTTGTATGTATCGGCATCGGCATCGGCCATCAATGCGAAAGCATCTTTGGCTCTGTCGATTTTAACATGAGCATTAACTATATTCTGCAAGTAACGAGTTTGGAAAAACATGTCCAAATGTAATCTTCCAGTCATGTCCACAATTTGACTTTACTCTATAAATTTCTTTTGAAGAATAAATCCCTTGTTATCGTCTGTCAAATCTTCCATGTGTCCGGTTGTATCATTGTACCATAATGCATTAGTCAGTTGTGACTTCTTGGCAGCTGATCCATAACTCAGCAAAGTTTCAATGAAAGCTCTGTATTTAATCCTATTCGATCGAACACACCCTCCGAACATACCCCTTTCTTGTTATAAGCCTTTGGGTAACATAGCAAACACATGCTACCATAGAAACCAAGATGGCGGCCTCCAGTAAACAAAATGGATGACGGAAACACGTATCACCCTAACAACACGCACTGCGCATGTGCACTAACACCACGTATCACTGTGAGGATGACGTCACGAGATGGCCGCTCACGCGGGTTACCATAACAACACAACATGGCATCTCTGGGTCACGTGACTATGACGTCACATGAGATCATCCATGAGGTCATTCAGAATTGGGGTGAAAGCCACATTGCATACTACTAATCAACATTACTGTTGGATCAAGAGCATGAGTCGATTATTGTCAACACAGACTAGCAGATACAAGGGAGTGAGATTTTTCTGTCTCAACTGTCTGAATTCCTTCTAATGCAAAGAATCGTTGAAAGGGCATGAGGAATATTGTGACTCAAATCAGGGTGTTGCCATCGACACGCCTAAACCCCACACTCACATAAAATTCATACATCACAACAGAAAACTGAGGGTGTCTTTCGTGGTGTATGCCAATTTTGAATGCTTCACAGTGAAGATGAGTTCGTGCCAGCTCGACGATCGTCAGAGTTACACCAAACATATCAGAAGCACATACCATCACGATATTGTTTCTACATAAACTGTTCTTTCGACGATTGACATTCTTCGGGTCTCTACACCTAAACAAACAGTCGAACGACTGCGGCGTAGCTCAAAAGTTCGTGGAAGATTTGGAATTCCGAATCAAAACGTTATACGAGAAATTCAAAACGCACAAGAAGATGATCATCATAGATGAGCAATTGAAAGATTATGAGAGAGCCACTGCATGTCACATCTGTAGACAAGCATTCAGTGGGCAAAGAATATACAAACTGCATCATGAAGAGTGAAACACAGTATATTTGTTTTGTGAAATGGATAGTCATAGACAAGAAGAAGAATAAGAAAGAAATGGATGGACAGACGCCGGCAGTCGATATCAGAAGAGAAATACGTTTGATAGATAGTTTTAAATTCATTTTGTATGGTCTTAATAAACTAGTCAGCAATTTAGGGAAGAGGAAATTCGAGATCACTGTCATTGTAGAGCATATTGAGGAAAGGTGTTTATCTCTACGATTACATAGACATCTTGAATAGATTGAACAAGTTGATGCTAACTTTCACAGATCATTTTTATTCAAATTTATATGACGCTAGGATGCATTTCTGACGTTGACTACAAGCACGCTCAAAATGTATGGAAAATATTCGACATTGCAGCCCTGAGAGATTATCATGACCTGTATCTGATAACTGATATAACCAACATGTTCGAATTAGATCCGGCTTGGTATTACATAGCTCCCGGTCTGGCTTGGGATGCTATGTTAAAGATGACGGAAATCCAGTTGGAATTATTAACTGGTGTGGGCATATTGCTCAGAACTGAAAAGGGTTTGAGAGGCAGAGTGTTGGCAATATCTCACAGATATTCAAAAGTGAACAATCACTAGATGAAAGAGGAATTTGATGCACGCGAACTGAGTAGATACAAAACATATCTAGATGTTAATAATTTATATGGTTGGGCCATGAGTCACTCGATACCAATGGGAAAATACAAATGTGTCGATAAAGACGATCAGATTGAAAAATGGAGACATTATCCCTGTTTTCTGGAGGTGGATCTAGAATATCCCAAAACATCGACACAATGATTATCCATTGGCACCTAAACAACTGGAGGTGAACAAAGTCAACAAATTCATTCAAATTAAACCGCAAACGTTAATACATAGTCTTCTGCAAAAATCTGAAACTCTACATAAATTATGGAATGAAATTAGTCGACATATATCGCATCAACCGATGTGACGAGGAGCCTTGGATGAAGCAGTATATAGATCTTAACACGAATTCGAGAATGCAAGACGAGACCTAATTCAAGAAAGATTTTTTTCAAACTCATGAACAATACCATGTAAGGAAAGTCGATGGAAAACATCAGGAAGAGGACCGAAATTCATCTCGTCACGTCGAAGGGACAGGCTCGAAATACGCTTCAAAAGTGAACTTAAAACATCAAACCATCTTTGACTCTTTATCTCTCATTTATAGAGAACTTAGTTTGACTTGTATTTTTTCCATATCATTCCTGTAATCAGTGTGTGTCGTCATCACTCCAATATGTTACATGCAGAAAAGAATGTGAACATACCTGATACCTCTGTCATCATTCAACTATTTTTGTAATTTTATTTTATCTGGAAACGACCTCGAAAAAGCTTAAAACTTACTGTCGGATCTAATTTATTGTACCAATGTGCATACTATACAAGTCTAATGGAAATAAATATTATTTAAACTGAACCATCTTCGATAACAATCTAGTGGCTGAACACATGAAAAAGACGTGTCTGACATTCGACAAACCATCTTATTTGGGAATGTGCGTCTTAGACACCAGCCAGGAGTTGATGTATCAATTTCACTATGAATACATCAAGAGGAAATATGCTTCAAAAGCCAAACAGTTGTTCACTGACATGTATAGTCTAACTTATGAGATAGACACTGAATATTTTTGCCAAGACATATCTCCGGGTGTCCATGCATGGTTCGACATGAGCAACTGTCTCAGCAATCACAAATCTAACACTGTCAGGGAGAATAAGAAGGTGGTGGGGAAATTCAAATATGAGACGCAAAATCTAATCATGGAATTCGTGAGTTTGAAGTTGAAACTGTATGCTAACATCTTAGATGGGAAGGCGATCAAGAAATGTAAAGGTGTCCAAAAATTGTTGTGGAAAATGCCATCACATTTGAAGAGTATAAAGAATGTCTGTTCAAAAGTTGATCGTTTCACAAATTGATGAACATAATTCAAAGTGACAAGCATGATCTCTGCACAGAGATAATCAATAAAATTGTAATTTTCAGCCGATGATGACAAGACAATCAAACAATTGGGTGCAATACGTATGTTAGCTCATGATCATTATTCCCCAAAGTTGATGATTCCTCAAAATCAAGGAGGATTAGACAAGTACATGACACTGCAAATTTATAAGGACATAGAAAATCTGGAAGAAAGTATGAAAAATGGTAAAAAGATATTGGGGGGGGGGGGGGGGGTTTGGGGTGGGGGGTGGGGGTTTGGGGAGACGAAATCAAGTACACACAACACATAATAAAAAATTATGAAAAAAGATTCCAAAAATAAAATGGAAAATACGAACATATCGGTAGAAGGTGGCATTGTACCAAATGAACCCATATCCAACATCGTTCTGTTGGATGCAGCCAAAGCTTTGAAGATAAAACATTTCTGTGACATCTCTTAGAGAGATATATTGTGCAGAAAACCATGATACAGCAACAAATGTAGAATCTAGACGATTTCTCGGGGCAACGGTACACATTTGGTGTCATGGTGCAAGTACGTGAGAAGAAAAAATGATTATTCCGAAAGTTACAGAATCCAAAGAATTGATGGATTATTTAAAATCATCTGTCTATTACAATACAGAATGTGTGCAGCCTCATGATCAAATGTTTTGCGGACATTTGTGTCTCTATATTCTCAAGGGATGGTCTTCAGGACATTATTTTCAATACATTTCTAATGATTTACATTGAGAAAGAAAAATTATCATATACATATAAGATAAATAAAAAAAAAATAATAAAAAAATTAGATGGAAAATGACAGTTGATAAATTCGGAAGAATTAATGAAACTGCTCAAAATAGAAAGATCGCCAGCGAAGCAATGGCAGAATCTCTGCCTCATAGTTGAATGATCATTTTGTGAGGAGATAGGAACCTCGAGAGGAAATGTTGAACATGAATAATCACAAGCTTTATAATGTCCCCAAACTTGTAGATCTCAGTGACCCCACGATTAAAAAGTATGTTCATCAGACAGTTGCAGATTTCGAGAGGTGCATGAGATATAATTATGTGGATAAAAACATGACCGACAGTCTAGACTTAAAATCTAAATGATTGGTGAAGCTAATAGATCCAATGGATTTGAGCAATGCAGTTACAAAAAAGTATGCCAATAATTCGCCTAGTGACTATCTGAGAGGATGCTACATTCTGAAAATCATGAATTCTGAAGTGAATGCGAATTCTCACAAGATATCAACTCTAGGAGAACCTGATCATCCCAGAAATACAGCCACCACACAACACGTGGACATCGCGGAATGAAAGATCATCAATGCTGTGAACAATATGAAGAATGAAATGATGGCCGATCTGAATGCTGGATTATCAAATTATTGACAACAATTCCGAATCGACTGCAGTCAATAAAGGTTATGTGGATTCTACCCTGATGAAATCTCAAACCTATCTCAAAGAGCATGTGGACAATCTCTATTTGAACAAACATTCGGGAGGAATGATGGAGTCCAGCATCAATACAGTTGACTGAGTCCTCTAGATATGGAACTATCATCGGATATTTCTCAAGAGTCCTAACATAGTGGTAGCCTGACCAGGATAACTTTCTCTGGAATGAAGAAAGAAATCTTGCATTTTGATATTCAGTCTTATCTCTCCTTCATTTTTGAGACTAATTGCCACCACAGATAAATATTTGTATACATCATACTCTTGGATACTTTTGTCTCTCATTATACCTTCCGTTATATCTAATATATTCCTTATTTTTTTTATTTCACTCTAATTTTCTATATTTTTTTTATTTTTCTTGTTAATTTTATTTTATTTTGTTATTTTATGTTTACATATGTGAAGGAAAAAAAATTGTTCTCCTCCTCTATTTTTGTTAAATGTGGTGTTTCACAATTGCTGTTCATAAAACTTTCCTGTGAACTCTTTGCTACCTAATGCTTCTATCCAATAAGTGATGAGATCATTGTAGAACACTGGAACCATGACAAAGATTCTTCCAGCCATCTAGGCCTCAAAACTGTTTCAATATATTTTTTCCACTTGTAAATTCTGACTCGTCGTCCACAGCAAAGTTCGGTCGTTTCGTCATCGACATCGCTATCCTCCATGGATAGAGATTTGCATAGACTTTCGTTTCGTTTTGTAGATCGCTGGCTTCCATCGGTGTCATCTTGATGGAACTGTGATGTATGTTGTAAAAGTCGTCAACCAAGTCATCTAAAACATCCATCTATTTCTTAGTCGAGTTGGTTGTGAAATATCTGTGCGTTTTTTCCTTCATGGTTCCATGCCATCATTTAACCACGCTCACCTTCTCTTCGTTTTCAATGGAATAGATGTCGACGTGTCGATGGACATGAACACTGTAAAACTCTTGACCTTTGTTCACTGACAATTTCTCAGGTTTTCATGAAGAAGTGAAGATGTTTTTCAAAGATTCGGCCACGCTTGTTTCCGATTTATTTTTCAATGCTCTCATCCATCCGTATTTCAAAAACAGGTCTATGACTGTCAGTAGATATTTCATGCCTCTGTTGTGTCTCGACATCGATTGCATGTCCACCAGATTGATCCAATCCTTTGATGAGCACTCTTCTCTTTCGAATTTTGTGCACTATGGACTTGTTCAGTTCATTCGCTAATGCATTAGTGAATTATTTTTTACCATACTGAATCGACGTTTCCTACCTATTAGCTTACTGACTAGCGTACGTTTGAATTTCTCAGTGTGGAATTGACTATATTTTTTAAATCTCTCAACATGTTCTTGTCACACATGTCATTTTGAGACTTAGTGTCGGGTTGCTTCATGTAACAGAGATCGTGACTGTAGGCCACTCTATCCACTCTATTGATGGGTTAACTTCACGATTTTGGCATCAGGTCCTTTTTCAATCTCTTGTTCAATTTTGTGCTGGGTCCTGTGAATCGATGTCCTGGCAGATGCATTTTGAAGGGAAGATTATTGATGAGCCTGTTGATGGCTCATCTGCCTATTTTAACAAATTGAGTTTTTGTCAACTGCACCCTTACAAGTGCCACAAAACATCTGTCTATTATTTTTAGTTTGCACTCTTCGCATGTTATCGGTGTCCATGGACTTCTTTCATTTTATGTAACAGTGTTTTGTTGTTAGATTTTATTTCTTTTGATTTTTTGTTATTATTGTCTTGTGTATATAATATAATTATTTTGTTATAAATCTATCACTATTGCTGAATCTTTGTTTCTTCCCAAGAGTGTACCAAAGATTCCCTGGCTTCTTATTTACCTTTTTCTCTCAAGTTATTTTTCGTCTCCTCTTTAAGAATCTGAGACTTTATTCTTACATCTTCTTTCAACATGTCGAATTTACCCCTTTCAGTGAGAATATAGTGATACTCCTGATCGAAAATCCTCCATCCTTCAGAAAAGCTGATATCATGTCTTTTATAGAATTGAGTTTTGTGTCGGCCAACACTTTGATCTTTTCATGTTTCCTGGCCTTCAACAATAATTTTTACTCATGAATTTTCTGATCATGCTCAAGAATCCAGCTGCAAGAACGACAACTTTTATTGCCAGCATCGCTGGATAGATCAATAGGAGACCCATTCCAGCAGCACACAAACCCATGGATATAGTTCCGTCGGTACTATAGTCGATAAATCAGGACAACATTATTTTTCGTTTTAATTTTTTCTTTGTTCATTTATTTATTTCATTGTTTTTCTTCTTTGTTCTTATTTTGTATGAAAAATATATATTGTCCATGGGTTATTGTTCTCTCCCTTTTTTAAAAGTCTTATAATAACGTACTGAGGATGGCTATTAAAAGGCGAATCATGACCTAATAACAGACCTTGACCATCACATAAATCCTTACCTCTTTTTAGGTAGAAAATGTCTCAGAGGGTGTGGAATGCACCGCTACCTATCTCGTGTCTTAGATATAATAATTTACCATCCATTTCGATTCGATACTCTATTCCTTCTCTCTTAAAAAGCAGTACATTTCCCATTATTTTCTGAACTGGTCAGTCACAATAGCCAAAGCCAGCAACACAGTCTTGGTGAGAATGAGCAATGCTATCATGGCCAGTTCCGCCAACAACCTTAATAAACCACCTTTCATTTTAAAATTATATCTCAATTGAGTGGGACTCAGTCTCATGGTCAATCCTCTTTGATTATGATTCACTATTGCTATCCTATTGATTTGCATTTTGGTCCCCGCGATTTTGTCGTGGCCATTGCTCAGGTCTTGATGACATAATTTCAATCTCACCACTTCACCTCGATTTTCTAATGCACCACAAAATCTGTCTTTCTGTGCTTTGGATATGTTTACATTTTGTATTACACATCTCATCATTATTTTTCTTATTTTATTTTAATTTTTGAGTTTTATTTAATTTATTTTCTTTTAGTTTCCTATCATATATATAAAAAATTGATTTGAATTAAATAAATTAAAAAAGAAGAAATTCTAAAATTTTTTGGGGGAAAACAAAAATTATCTTTAGAAAAAAAATATGACTTGTACAAGAGAAATTAGTTTTCAGAAAAAAGAAGAAATGTGGTAGAATGAACTGTTTATGGAGGAGAAAATGTTGGCTTCTTCAATAAGATGCAAGGAGATCATGTGTAAGTTTATAGAGGATAAAAACCAACAAAAACAAAAAAAATATGAACAAAATATTTTTTATTTAATAAAATATATATGTATAGGCCTACATAACAGATTTTTGAAAAATCTCTTATGTAAAATCGTATTGTTGCATGTTTGCTGTGAAGATCTGATAACTCCCTATTTTGATCCGTCAATTTAGTGGTGACGATGTACAAGGTACGAGTTTAAGTTCTTTTTAATGTTTTTTTAAACATTTCTTTTTATTTCATGTGTATAATAATAAAAAAAATTTTTTTCTTTAAACCATTTTCAATTTCCATCTGCTGTTCAACGTCTTAGCAAGTTTCTGTATTGGCACGATGACAGAACCCTTGAAATTTCAAACGTTCATAGTTGATAGAATCTCTTCCGATTTTGATGTCAATTTTGGTCTTTTAGCCGCAGTGTTATTAACATTGAATTAAATCGGCACTCTTCTTGCCGGCTTCTGAAGTGATTCTAGTACTCACTTTCGTCACGGTTTTCTTACTCACATTCATTGTGATCTTCCTTCTGATTTTCACAGTTGACAAAGTGATCCGTTTCACTACAGCGCCAGTGAAGACACGTGGTAGAACACCCATCATCGAATACCACAATCCTGATCTGCCATAGACATAAGATCTAGTAAATCCTCTGTTCTTTACCATTAATATATATTTTTTTCTTTCTTATTTTTTTAATAATTTTTTTTTATTTCCTATTTTATTTGCTATTATTTTTTTTTTTAATGTGTATATTTATTTATTTGTACATATCTCTATCTAAAACTTCTGCCTCAACAATTCGTTGGATATGCTTACCAACTCGTTTGTCACTCCCATTTTCTCGACTCACCATAAAGAGACCCAATCTCTCCAGCAGTGTGTTAGGGCCACAATGAATGATCATGGTTGTGGTGGACTCTCCCTGTCTGCTGACCAATTTGATGAATGCTTTATTTACACACCATATGGGTTTTACCACCACCTTCAACATTGAACCTCTGCTGACTTTCGTTCTTGTCTCTCTCAAATCATTGTGTTTTCTCATGGCATCTATCCAAACCAGGAGATCGCCACAAGTTTTGTAATCCTCTTCACTGTAATCATTAGGTTTAGCCAGCATGAGCAGATTCCACAGTCCCGTAGTGCCTTCGCATTCTCGATCTTCGACATGCAGATTATAGTCGTTGGTTATTTCCACTCGCTTGTCACCAATGTAGAGGTTGCCATCGGCTCCCTCACACAAGCCGAATATAGAGTCCTTGCTCGACGGTTTCAGCTGATATAATTTCATGTACTCTTCGGGTTTCATTTTACCAGCATCTACAATCGTGTCGGTACTATCGCCAGATGTGCTCGTAATAACCGCCGATTTTTCACTCTCTGCATCGATCTCCGTTCTTTCTATCTCGGAAGAACTCAGTGAAGAGTAATGATACTGAAGAGGAGGAGGACGTCCAATCAGAATGTATGCGGGAGACGATGGTGTATAACGAATTGGACCAAAAGGTGTCGAATCATGAGGTTCGTGAATAGAAGTTGAACCAGAAGATGTAACTAAAAGTCTTGCTTTCTCTCTAGCATTTCAGTTCTTTGATGATCTCTTTTTTATCTGTTCCTGAGTTTCTGTCATGGGTTTGAACAACTTAATCGTGTCTCGTTTCATCTCGATGTCCCCCATTCATATCGCCAAAATGTTCTCTTGAATATTCCTCTTTAATTCTAGAAATTGTCGAACCATCTCATCTCTCAGCTTGGGATCCTTGATCTTTAAAAATGACATATGTATATTTTAGTTTTAATTTATTTTATTTATTTGTTTTTTTTTTCTATTTAACCCTTTTACTGCCACACACACTTTAGCCATTTCTGGAGGACCTCAATGTACACCTTGATGCGAGGAAGTTTAATAAGATTTCTGACATACTTGAAACTCCATCATCTGATTAACTATTGGAAATGGCTCTCTGAGCCCTTTTCAACAATTAATCAGATGATAGGTTAAATCAGATGTGATAAGTTAAATTAGATGATGGGTTAAATTTGCACATACCAGAACGTAATCATCAGATAATAATAATAAAATAGGTGACAATAGTCGCTTTCGGCAGCATAAGTGTTAAAAATATAAGAAGAAAAAAACAGGTAATATTTTTCTCTTTTTCACCAGCCTGAAAATCACATCAATTCTTTTTCTGTTTTGTGATAACGGCGACGTTATTATTCGAACCAGTCTCGCGATGTCTTAGAAATTTCTCGACTCGACAAATGGGAAAAATCCACACCATCCCAACATTCCTGAAAATTTCCCATTGGAATAACACTGAGCAAAAAAGCGATAATGGGGAAAAAAATGATTCTCGCAAATATTTGGGGCGAGGCGATCCGAGGCGATCTTCGCATCTTACAAATTCCAATGGGTAGTTTGTTTGGGAAAAAAAGGTCACAGACAATCTCGGAATTTTTTTTTTAATTTTCTAAAGTACTCCCCATTGGATTATCCTTTGATGATCTCTCCCCGAAAACCAGCCTAGTTGAAAATGATCTGTTCTTTAATCTGAGACAATGTTTCAACCTGAATTCCCATTTCTTCCAAGCTTATTTTTTTAGTGAGCTGGAAATGAAATTTTGCTGATCCAGAATGCCTTTTTCACATCTACTTAGACGCGACACCAAAAATCGCAGCCTTTTTTAAGAACTAGAAGCACATAGCTATAAGTTTTCTCAGGATAGCTTACCCTAAACCGTGGCGGGATCAAAAGGACACCTTGATTGGATAACTTAATAATCACCGCCAATAAACGATCGATTGAATCCTGCTTATTAGATGATGTTCTCATGAATACTTCTTGGTTCACTTTCCTTACGGCAGCTACAGCAAAATGTGAAACGCGTTGGGTAAGGTACGACAAAGGTGCCATGGTTGGCCTCAGATGAAGAATGGCACGGGCCTGCGTATGTACATTGAAGGACACAATCGTATTTCCGAAGAATTTGCAATGTTGATTTCTGATCCCCAGACGGGAATGAACCGTCGGCAATCCCGCCTGCATTCAGGAGTCCAACACCTTAACCACTGGCCTGGCCTTTCGGTAGTTTATGAAAGTTACTGCATTTGTTACACAATTAGAGTTTTGATGAGACAGGAGTTAAAACACATATGCCACTGTGGCCGTAAACATAGAAAAAACTCAGCGAGCTCTCGTCCAATCAGAGAACGAGAGTTTTCGTCTCATTGGAACATTTGATCCCACATTGTTTTTGGAGTATATATTGCAAAAACAAGAGTGAATCGGGAAAAAAACTAACAGAAAAAGCATCGGAGATTCAATAAACATGCAAATCATACCCCGGCTCATGAATTTTTTCCATGCTTTACCATCCATGTTAGTTTTGTAATTGGTTAATCTATTTTTATACCATGCTCGCCTATGTTACTACCTGTGAAAAGCCTTATGTTAAATTTTAGAATTTTAACCCCACTACCAGTGTAAAGCTTCTACTGCGGTTAAAAAAAATTACACCTATAGACGGAAGTTTATCCAACTTGCCCTTTGACATGAAACAATTTGCCAACTTCGATATATTCACACTTCGCGACGTTTCGTTCAAACATACGACGTTTTGCGGTACTATCTGCGGTGTACAGACGATTCGGCACCTGGACGATTCGGCACTTGGACGATTCGGCACTTGGGTTGGACGATTCGGCACCTGCGTTGGAAGATTCGGCACTTGATTTTGGACGATTCGGCACTTAGGATAGAATAATTCGGCCCCAACGAATATATATTATTTTCGGGTATTACTGATAGATATACATGTAATACTTGAAGAAAATATATAAATTTTATATTCACGTGTGTCAAGATGATAAAATTTTAAAAGACTTTTGCTACTGCCTGATTAGGTTTAGCCGGGAATTATTGCAAATTCCCGTTACCGGTTCACACCATGGGGAGGTACCTAACAGGACTAAGTGAACCATCTAAAATAAAAATATTTACCTTCTGTTCACCTGAAACGAAAAAAATCGTTAGGTTATGTTTACCTGAAATAAAGAAACGGAAAATTTCATTAGCTTCTGTTCACCTAAAATAAAGAAATTTCATCCTGCCAAACCCCACCAAAACGCTTAAATTTCATTTATTAAAGTCGCCTATAAAATGATATAACACATAACGATTAACAAACAATAATGATGATATTTCATTGAGAAATTGTATGCACGAAACACTCATGTTTTTACAGTTAATTAACACGATATAGTTATGTAGCCAGACACGATAAATCTTTTGACTCTTTAAACAAAGCTCACCTCAGCGTCTAGCTCTCTAGGACCATGTGGTCTAAGATTTTGTCGAAGTCTATTAACAGCCCGAATCAAATTGTCAGGGTTAGGATGACTGGGTGCTTGCGCTCCTTCTTCTACATTGTCAGCTACGGCTTCCTTTACCACACGGGCTGCAGATTTTTCAAATAGAGACTGGTGTGCCATCTGCTTTGCCTGTCAAAGATACATCGCACTAATCATGAATCATTTTTTTCCCCGTGGGAACCCCGGGAAATGAAACAGTGCCTGTTCACTGCGGTAAACAGGCTCTGTTTTGCTGGTAAAATAGGACCCAGTCACCAATGCTTGGGAGATGCAAACCCTCTCTACTGAAAATGGGCGGCATGGCTTATTAACGCTCACCCCTGGTCTTGAGTTGATACTCATGTCGTGGTCATGATTAGCCATTGTGCAAAAATATGTGACCTTAAACACCAATAAATAAATAAATAAATATGAAACATCTTTCTAAAAATTATGGATTCACTATTATCACTATCAAATTACGACCTTGATGTTCCTTTAAACACCAATGAAAAAATAATTTGTCCAATTTCCCCTACTGCAGATATTTCACTAATCATTAAAAATTAAGGATTTTAACTCGATAAACTTACTAGTTACCTGTGTAATTGTTTTCATTGCAATAAACTTTCCGGGTTCAGCAGAATGGATGTGACTTTTCCTCCCCTCTTTGAATGTTTCGCCGTCTTGGATTACTGTCGCTGGACAGTTGTTATTCTTGCGTCATTAATCATTTATGTAATAAATAAATAAATAACAATAAATAATGGATTACTGTTGGTGAACAGTTGTTATTCTTGCGTCATTAATCGTTTATTTAATAAATAAATGAATAAATAAGTAAATAAATAAATAAATAAATAATTTGTTTAATGTTTAAAGCAAGAAACCAGAGTTCTTTGAAGAATCAGCGTTATCCAAACTATGTAAAAAGATTGAAAAATATATCAATGAAATGCTGGAAAGATAATTTTTATTCAATGATATTTTTGTCTTTATGAGGGAGGTGCGGAATTGTTCTAACCCAAGTGCCGAGTCGTCCAAAGTTAAGTGCCGAATCGTCCAACGCAGATGCCGAATCGTCCAAACTCAAATGCCGAACCGACCAAAAACCCAGGTGCCGAATCGTCCATGTGCCGAATCATCCGGCATTCCTATCTGCTACGTGCAATGACTTATTAAGTTTAAAATACCTACAGTTAAATATGTAAAATAAAATTTAAGACTTTTTAATAATAATTTGACTGAAAAAGCCAGGTAAATTCAATCAACTTTGACGATGTGTCTAGCTGTCAATCCAGCATTCACGTGCAGCCAGAAGTACTGCCCACCAGCACAGATGTAAACAAAACAAACCCATGTGTTTGCGATAGAAAGTGTCGTTTTTTCTCTATTTTAAGTGACAAAGGCGATTATTTGTTAACAGCATGGTATAAATAAAGCAAATAGGTACTAGGGCCGGCAATCAGATTTAAACCACTCGTAGATAAGGGTTTTAACCAATCGGCAAGCCGAGTGGTTAAAACCCTTATCCTACGAGTGGTTTAAATCTGATTGCCGGCCCTAATACCTATTTATTCTATATGTTTATTATTGAGTTTAAAGACATATTCAACAGCCAGGGTCGTATTATGTTGGGCAATTTCACGGGAGGATGACGTCGATGTACCCGTGCGAGTATCTGTTGTACTCCCAAATTCTCTAAGCCGGCACAAATAGGGTTAGCATCGGTTGAAAGCAAGTATGGCATCGCCGTGTTCTACGCCGTAGTACACGGTGCTATCTTGCTACCGCGTAGGCAGTCGGGATGAAATATTTTGTCCAGGAGCACAACGCAGATTTCACGGGTCAGAATTGTTTCGTAATAGACAATTCTTGCACAATACTTTTACAGACTTGACTCGCACATTTGTTGGAATGCCCCAGTCTTTTTTTCACACTTTACCTCCAATTCATCTTAGATTCGTTAATAAATGAGTCGCGATGTCATATGAATTTTCTGTACCGTATTCGATCTTAGTGAATGAAGTTCAGAAATTCCATATAAAATCGTGACGAATTTGAGATTCTTTTTATCTCATAATGTGTAATTTAACCTTTTAATTAACGTTACGACTCAAGCTGGCTAGGGCTGTTCACAAAAATCGCAAGAAAAATTTTATTATTTATTTCAATTTTTGCTTCAAAAACGAAGCTTATGACTCCTCACTGGGGCGAACTCGTAGATCTTGTTCTAATGAGGGGTCATAAGCTGTTTTCGAGACAAAAATTAAAACATTTAGTTATTCAGGAACTGTTTTCTGCAAATGGCGTCTGCTATTTGTATAATATTAGACCAAGATAGAAAGTTAATGAAAAATGAGAGAAGATAAAACCCTTTACCTAACATGAAAAGCAGACGACACTTGCAAAAATAGTACTGAATAACTATTTGTTTTCATTTTTCCATAAAAACATAGCTTATGACGGTTCTATGACCCCTCATAGAACCGTCCTAAGCTATGTTTTTGAGGAAAAAAAGAAAAAATAATGACAATTGAATGGCAATTTTTGTGAATAGTGCTCACCGGTTTTGGCCGTTACGTTGGGTAAAGGGTTAATTCAATTCCGCTTCCGAAAGCAACTCATCCACAACGCTACGACGTCGACGTTGACTTCTGACGTCATTTTCGTATTAGACGTGTTGTGAAAGATAATTTCCATAATGAGCTATTTGATGGTGATTATGTGATAATTAGTAATGCATGCAATTGTAATTCATTTTTCAGATACATATGGATCCTGGTTTGAACATACGTTGAAATGGGAAGAATTTACTAAAGAAAAAAACATTTGTGTAGTTTCTTACGAAGACATGTGTGAGGTATGTGTCTTAACTAGTGCAGCTTACATTACGCGGAGTGGGTGAATTTCCTTTCGTACAGATGCTTTTTTCAAGATTTTGTTTCGGTATTCTTTTCGTTCATTTTTAAATATCTAGCACCGCAGTTAAATTTTCTGTCCGTCGAAAACCAATGCCTATATCCGAGGAAAGGGACAGATCGACACCTGTTAGCAGACTCTCATCCACGATCTGGCCGTGAATGGTGGCGACGAGTTTTTCCGCTCCATCTAGCTGGATCAGGCGAGTGAGAGAATACTGTATGACTAGTATTGTATACTATAGTATGCAACAATACAATTGCCGTAGAGTGGTCGTAATCCACGCACGGGCAGTGACATCAGCGCTTTGCGTTACCAGGCAATAAAAATCATCAGAAGCAAAATTTTAATTAATGAAGCACCGAGTTGTACCCTGTGCTTCATTCATTAATTTTTTGATGATTATTCCTATAATTAGTGTTTGGACTCTAATATTATTTCGGTCGAGAAAATACTACCCGCCCGTGGAATGTGACCAGTCCACGGCGGCCGTTCTCTATGATATATGTAGTGTTGTATGTCAATATATGGCGTTTGGATATTTTGTATGGGTATCTGATAGAAGTGTGACGGGGAAGCTGAGTTTTTTGGAAACCTTTTATTTTCTTTTATATTTTCACTTTTTGCTTCCAAACATAGGTTATGATCCCTCATTGGAACGAGCTCGATGAGCTCGTTCCAATGAGGGGTCATAACCTATGTTTTTGGAAGCAAAAAATGAAAATTTTTAGTTATACGAGGATGTTTTTTCCAAGTGCCGTCTGCAACTCAAGTTAGGTGATGGTTAAAAAGTCATTCTATGTGGCTAATGTGTGCGTGTGTGTGCCATATGATGAATAGAATATGAAATGAATGTTTTTCTCATATAATATTTATGAAACTCGTCCGAATTTTCCGTTTGGGTTTATATGAGAAAAACACCCATTCCATATCCTCTATTTATAAAAGTAAACTCAGGTTAACCCTTTATCCAATGTAACGGCCAAAACCGGCCAGCGCTATTCTCAAAATTCGCCAATTAATTTTCATTATTTTTTCATTTTTTGTCTCAAAAACATAGGCTATGACCCCTCGTTGGAACGAGCTCGTCGAGCTCGTTCCATCGAGGGGTCATAACCTATGTTTTTGAGACAAAAAATGAAAAAAATTAGTTATTCAAGAATTTTTTTACAAGTGTCGTCTGCTTTTCATGTTAGGTAAAGGGTTAATAGGGCTGAAGCTTCTGTGGCCCTATTTATTACTTAGTGTCATCTTATTATACAGTATGCTGATTGATTTCAAAATATTATTTCATGCACGAGTTTATAAATGCTAATCGATGGGCAAAATATTTTATGCCTTTTTTCCAGAAACCAATCGATTCATTGAGGCGTGTAGCAAATTACCTGCATATACATGTAGATGAAGAATTCCTAGTGTCTGTCCATAAGGCTTGCCATATAGACAATATGAGGCATAAGAAAGCTCACAGTTATGGGATAGAAATGGAAAGCCTTGTAAGGAAAGGTGAGATCATGAAAGGCTTACATTCAATATTCTTTTTTATCTCAGGAACAGCTTATTTAACTTGTGCAGCAATCATTTCGTGTGGGTGAAAGTTGAAGCCTTTAACCATTTACCCAATGTAACGTAGAAAACAGGCCAGCGCTATTCACAAAAATCGCCATTTAATTTTCATTATTTTTGTCATCTTTTGCCTCAAAAACATAGCTTATGGCACCTCACTGAAACGAGTTCGCTGCACTCGTTCCAACAAGGGGTCATAAACTATGTTTCAAACGCAAAAAAATGGAAAAAAATAGTTATTCAATCATTTTGTTGCAAGTGTCGTCTGCTTTACGGGTTAGGTAAACGATTCACCATCATCACGTTTCTCGCAAAGTCCTAACGAAATGCCGCATCACATTGCACTCCTTTTGTCAGAAGGTAGTTGACCTCGTCGCTAACATCTGCACTAACACAAAAATATCAATTTTTGTGTCTTCGATCTAAGCATGGATGGTACAGGTCTGGAACGGCGAGGTCAAATATGGTGTATGCGCAAAGTTGGGGACATGCTTTTTGTAAACTTCAACTGACATTGATCATCCGGTTATGATAGATATAGACCAGTACCCTGCTAACTAAAAAAAAATCAGGCTAAATCGAATCTCAAATAGAATAAAGCAAGGTGTTCGAATTCGAACCGAATCGGTCGACAATGACAACAGTTTACAAGTGACTGACGGTTTGGTGAGTGAACGAACTGCATGTATTATAGGCCTACACGCCAACATTTGCATTTCTCTGGACATTAAGACCGAATTCCAGTAACTATTTGCGGAGAGATGCAAAGGTAGGCCTACAGTGAAATAATAAAAACGGTTCAAGTTCTCCAACGCGAGTCTATTCCCTATATCCGTCTACCCGTAAGCCCAACCGATTTTTGCATACACAGTCGGGTTCACTCATGATGCAGACCTCCCAAAATGCAGACTTCCATAACGTTGACCAATTTGCTTAATTGGTTATATAACCCTTTCCTTCTCACCCCTATTTCACAAGTAGGTGGGACAGTTAAATTAAATCAAGAGAAAAGGAACAAATTTATAGCTACTATATATACATATTCACATACAAACTTAGTACAACACCCTTTACCCAACGAATCGGCCGCATCCGCCCGCGTAATATGCAAATTCAGTAATAGAAACAAAATCATATCATGTGAATCCTCGTTGGAACGAGCTCGTCGAGCTCGTTCCAACGAGGGTTCACATGATATGGTTTTGTTGAAATTTGTTGAAAAAATGATATTTGAAATAATAAATTTTGATATTGTCTGCGTTGGGTAAAGGGTTAACAGTGATTAACATGATTCTAGTTGGAAATCATTCTACAAGTTTACAGAGAAAAAAATCCCCAGTTAGTCACCCATTTTTGAATCCTTAATAAACTTCCAGTTTGTCTCCAATTTCAAAAATAGGGGTAAGTAACATGTGTTATATAACCAATTAAGCTATTTGGTCTACGTTATTATGGGAGTCTGCATTTTGGGAGGTCTGTATTATTGGAGGACACCCACTGTCGTTCAGTCACATTCTTTGACCCTTTGAACCAGAAGGGACGTTATTTTTCCGGCCCAGGAACATGACATTTGATAATTTCTTCAAGTAGGGTAGCTGCTAAGTGAATGTGTGGGGTAGACAAATCAATACGTTCAACGTGCTGCCGAAAGGCTGATGGTTGAAAATATTAATTGGTCAACCTCAATATAACGAATATCTTCCAATTACTGTCATTGAATTGATTTGGAATAATCCACCTGTGTTTAAAGGGTTAACGAGATTAAATATATAGCCGAATTAACAAACATTTTCATTTTTTACCTCGAAAACATAGCTTATGTCCCCTCATTTGAACGAGTTCGATAAGTTCGCCCCAAAGAGGAGTTATACGCTAGGTTTTCGATATTGAAACAATAATACATTTGATTGGTATTTTTGGTGAATATTGCAGGCTGGTTTTAACCGCTTCATGACGGAAAGGGCAAAGTTAGTGAGACATTGTATGGTGTGAAGAATAGAAAATTCCCTGCTATATGAAATGAAATATCTGATCCTTGTTCATTAAAATTGGATAAACCACCATTTCTCCAACTCGGTTCAGAAAATTCATATCAAACCGTGACTCATTAGATATTCTTTTTTATTACACGCCTGTTCTATGAAATCCCCATCTACAGCAACAATAAACCATGTGGAAAATGAAAACCCTTTCCACACACATGTGCCGAACGGAAATCGTTGACGGACTATTTTCACATAGAAGCAAAAGTTCACTGGAATGTTATACAAATCGTGCACTGCAATTACAATTTGAATTGCTAGCGATAGCTAAAACTAACACAGGTTCCACTCACAAATTTGGTTGGCGATAAAATGTTTTGATAGTAACTGTTGACAAATGAATTGCTGAGTGTCCTTATCACTGCTTTTATAGGCATGAATGTGTGTAATAAACACACAACGACACACGCGCGTGAATGGGTTAATCGATATGGCACGAGTGCCAGCGCGGAAGGAAAAAAAACGAGAGGTTATAGGTCTCGAAATCTAAAGCATTACGACTTTTAGGTAGATGGGATGTCTTTTCCAGCCAAGCATCATCATTGAAGATTGGCGTGCATAATTTGTTAAATCTGAGTCATGCTAACACGCCGTCAGACGTCTTCACTTTTCGACGGTTCCAGCACAAATATTAACTTGCCAAGTTATGTCCGTCGAATACGCACAGAATGGTTTTGAAACCACGCACGTTCGCCCACGAGCATGTGGAAATAAGATTGTGCTGTAAACAATGACAAGACGCCATGCTTTCTGTTATTCTCAACCATGAGATATTATATTAAGATCTAGAATTGTACGTGTAAACTACTGTGCCACCGTGCTCGCTGCAGTTTTTCCGTTCATATTTGTTACTTGCGCATGATCAGGTTCTCGTCGTAGTCTCAAAATGAAATATTTTTAATAAAATTAACATCATACTATCAACACCTGTTCTTCCTTTCGAGTTGGAACACTGGAAATACACACTATTTTAAGATGTGGTGCTTTTCAGGCCGGAAGTTTCACCAAATTGCCCAAGCAACGAACAATTGATAGATCTTGCTGAACTAAACGGCAAAATGGCGTGTATTTCACGCTGATGCGGGAATGGTGGGGCTTAGTTTGCAAACGTTATCTTTTGTCTTGAATATATATATATATTCTACATCACAAAGTGACCTTATGTTTACCTGTTTGCCGAGTGGTTGATAAATATTACTTATAAGTAGTATGTCAGGGGCTTTTGAGGGAATATTTGGGGGATCTCATCGGGGGATTTCATGTGACGTCATAGTCACGTGACCTAGTGGCACCATGTTTGGTTGTCATGGTAACCCGCGTGAGCGACCATGTTGTGACGTCGTCGCCATAGTGATACGTGGTGTTGGTGCGCATGCGCAGCGCGTGTTGTTAGGGTGATACGTGTTTCCGTCGTCCATTTTGTATACTGGAGACCGCCATCTTAGTTTCTATGGCAGCACGTGGTTGATTTGTTACCCAAAGGCCTACAACAAGACAGGGGTATGTTTATAGGTATGTTCCTTTGTACAAGAGTAATTTCTGGATTCATAGAATTACTAGGTCACGTGGCTATGACGTCACATGAGATCCCCCCGATGAGATCCCCCAAACATTCCCTCAAAAGTCCCTGATATACTACTCCTATATACAAAAGAACTAGAATAATGTGGAAGTATCTTATGGGCAATTTGTGCCAGTGAAACGTCTGATAGCCAAACTAAAGCCTTATACTATATGAGTGTTATGCCCTAGCATGGTGTTTTGTGAGAGTGTTGATTCTTTATGGTGCATTGCTGTAGCGCAGAAGAGCCTTCAGCTTGAAGGAAAAGGCACTTTTATGACTATATTTAGCTGTAATGTTATCTATGTTGTCTCTTACTCATACCTTCCCGGCTACGCTTCTGTTCCGAGAAACCCAAGGCATGTATCTTCTACAAAAGGAATGGACGATCAAGTCTCAAAAACTCCAATTACATCATACTTTTCACTGAAGTCCTTATCTGCCTATAGATACTTGACCGAACGGACTACTCAGAGCAATCTGTTTGTTGACTATGCTGACTGAAGCAGACAGCAGATAGTCACAGTAGAACTGATAATAATGATAGGAGAGAAGGCTAGTTATAAGTCGTACCTTACAGTGACGCTTGGCAGTAAGAGAGTCTCTAACACAGTAGTCCACATACCACTACTCTCAACTACTCCCAATAATCTACAAATCACTGGCTTTCAATAGTCTATAAATACCTGTATGTCTCCACCAGTTCCATGTTACATAGTGTGTTTTAACACGTAGATACAGGTTAACACTTCCAATGTATAGATATGTGATGTATGTGTTGTGCTGTATAAACTGTCAATAGAATAATATTATTGAACTCGTACCGACGTGGTCAAAGGACTCCACAGGAAAAAAAAATCATAAGTTAGATCTTCTAAAACTTGGTATGTCCAGTTATAATATAGAAGATAAATGATTCTGGGTATTCGAAACGAGAACAAAAATAGCCATAAAATACTATCAGGAGCATACAGAAAAAACTAATGAGCGAAAGTGGTAACAGTTAATTCTGTCCGAAATTTTAAAAAATCTTCAACGCTACGCTTCCGAGGTATACGCCATAACAATGGAACAGACCCTCAAAGCACCATACCAGATAATAACACCAACAAAGTTTTCAGTTTAAGGCTCCAGATTGGACAACAAACGTTCCCTGGGTAGAATTTAAATGCACGCAATCGAACTTCCTGTAGTTTTTATTGGGGTGTAACAACACTTTCTACAGCCAGAATCACCCTATGTAGGGTTGTTTTACGGGTGAAGGAAGCAGGTGTACCCGGAAAGAAACATGGAGCACTGTGAACAACTGTCAGACTCTCCAACCTACTACCTCCGCACATCCAGGGTTAGAACTGGTTGAAGGCATCGCACCATCGACGCGCAATATGCCTTAGTGCACAGACCTTTCTGTACGTTTAATCCTTCGTCCAATTTAACCCTTTTCCTAACACGAAAGGCAGACGACATTTGCAAACAAAATTCTTGACAAACTAAATATTTTCATTTTTTGCCTCAAAACATAGCTTACGACTCCTCATTAGAACGAGCTCAACGAGTGCGTTCAAATGAGGGCTCATAAGTTATGTTTTTGAAACAACAAATTAAAAAAATAATGACAATCGAATGGTGAGTTTTGTAATTAGCTGGTCGGTTTTGGCCGTTACGTTGGGTAAAAGGATTGACGGCCAAAATTGGCAATCGTTTTTCATTAAAATCACCACTATTCAATTTTAAAAATATTTTTTTAGGTTTTTTACATGGACAAATGGAATGCATTAATCACTC
This sequence comes from Pictodentalium vernedei, assembly GCA_031216915.1. Lineage (NCBI taxonomy): Eukaryota > Metazoa > Mollusca > Scaphopoda > Dentaliida > Dentaliidae > Pictodentalium > Pictodentalium vernedei. Next base: position 115,121,124 of record CM062292.1, read on the forward strand.
AAAATTTTGTTTGTTTGCAATGATCGTTTGCCTTTCGCATTAGGTAAAGGGTTAATACTGATTAAACAACTTTTTTTTTCTTAGGTGGAATTGGTGGATGGAAGAATCATTTCACTGTCGCTCTCAGTGAAAAGTTTGATCGGGTGTTCGAAGAAAAGATGGAGACGTGCAAATTCCGTTTCAAGTTTGATAGTGATGTCTAACAATTAACTGCCTCAGCTTATTTAATATATCATTTATTATGTAGTCAGTATATTTTATGGCATGTGCATGCTTGTTAGTTAGTCTGGGAACATTCAAGCAAATTTTTTGCACCCAAATTTACATATACATGTGACCAATTTAAAAAACCACTTTGGTGACAAAAACGTTCAATTGCAGTGAAGTGCATCAGTAAAAGCTGTACGACGCATTTCAGTGGATACAACAGGGGGGGGGGGGGGGGGGGGCACTAAAAATTTGCAAGACGTGACGTCCTATTTTTTATTCGCCTCCTTTTTACACCCACCCACCCACTACGTGCAAATTTTCTACTACCGTTCTCAGACACCCACCCCCCCCCCCCACTCTCCCATTAAAATCCAAAATAAGCTTATAAACTTAGTAGGCACAGCTGTCTTTAGGGGGTTTTTCATAATGTTCTTAAACCTTTACCCAACGTAACGGCCAAAACCGGCCAGCGCTATTCTCAAAAATCGCCAATTAATTTTTATTATTTTTTCATTTTTTGTCTCAAAAACATAGGTTATGACTCCTCATTGGAACGAGCTCGTCGAGCTCGTTCCAATGAGTGGTCATAACCTATGTTTTTGAGACAAAAAATGAAAAAAAATTAGTTATTCAATCATTTTTTGGCAAGTGTCGTCTGCTTTTCATGTTAGGTAAAGGGTTAAACTGGTACCACCAATTTAAACCTCTGTGGGCTGCTGTGGGCCCCAATCTACAAATGACAAGCTGTGCATTATCAGGCTTGGTCAGAGCAGGTGTACATATACGGGAACAAATTTTCATTTGAATTGTTCCCAAAATATTGTCTGCACATTTTGTACATCTCGAACAAGACACCCACCCCCTACTAACGTGTGACATATTCCCAGTTTAAGCCCAATATTCTCACATATAAAGCCTCCTGATGTTGTATTTATGTTAAGAGTGTGATGTACAACACCATCTTTAAGGTTTGAAACACAAATGATGTATATATTAGCTGATATATTGATATATTTTTTAAAAATTCAAAAAATTGCACAAGTTGGAAATGCACATTTTTGGCGCACTCAAGAGACCCACCCACTCCCACGTCACGTCTTGCAAATTTTTGGTGCCCCCCCCCCCACCCCCCCCCCCACCCCTGGATACAAGAGAAAAATAACGTGAGTGTTTAAGTATCGGGAAGGACGCCAATTATATTGCTGCTGGAAGAGCGGGATTTCGAATCTTCTCAGAGAGTTTCTTTTCGCATCAACCGTCCAGGAGAAAAACTATACAAAACCACAGGTCGCCACGCGACGTGCTAAGTTTAGTACAGTTCAACTGGAAGGTTGCTACCAAAATGATCATGGAAGGCTTTCGAAAGCCGTGAGAACCTTGCTATGATACCTGCGAACCATAGCTGGTTAATATTATATCTTGAAAGGGCTGCGAACCCTATTGTTACATTTGCAAATCATAGCTTGTTAATATTATATCATGTAAGGCGTGCGAACCGTACTATGGCTTTTTAAAACCATAGGTTGTTAATATTCACCAGAAGGATATCTATTTACTCTGGACAACAAATATAAAATAATTATTTTGAACGTAAAAGAATACATTTGTAGTTGCTAAGGAACACTAGATTAATGCTTGTTTCACATGCCTGTCTTTTTAGGTAATACTCAGATTTATTATACGCTAAACTGTAGATTGTCGAAGACATTGCGGAAAGAGAGAAATCGTATCCCCCACTGTGAAGATATAGAAATGTTCATTTTCACGGTATCAATCAAAATGGCGGCTTCAAACATCACTTCAAAGTGAATACGAGTCAAATTATCACTGGAAATGATCAATTTGTTCTAAAAACGTATAATGAAACGTAAATCTAGTATTTTTGAGTGGATACCGATCATTTCCAGCAATAATTCAACACGTATTCACCTTGAATTGATGCATGAAACCTGCCAGTCCAAACATGGCCTGAAATTCCGTAATATAAGTTTTTGGATTGGTATGGCCTTTCAAAGGACGTACCAAACTAAAAGCTTATATGCTGGACTTTCAGGCCATGTTTGGACTAGAAACCCGCCAGCTGAATTAGGTTGCAAGACGCTATCTGTCCCGAGTATCAATCAAATAACTTAGGCGTTTCAATGATTCAATGCGCTGTTTACTTTCGTGCATTAATTCAAGGTTGAAACGAGTGGAATTATCAGATTCTTATAAAAAGCGTATAATAAAAAGAAAATCTAGTGTTTTTGAGTGGATACCGAAAATGATCTCACTTGTGACCGAGATAAATGGTAATTTTCGCTCGCGAAAAATAGACATTTGTGTCGGTCACTCATGAGATAATTTTCGGTATCCACTCAAAAACACTAGATATCCTCTATATATTCCATTGTTCTTTCTGTATTACATCCTTCTGCCCCTTCGTCCGTCATAGTTATACAGAGTATATATCCTCGAATCACAGTGTCTGATGTTAAATGAACAGCCTTCATTTGAAAGAGAATTTCGTTGATATTTCCATTTCGAAATATTTCTATTTTCTATCTTCCTACTCTTGCGTTTTGTTTTCGGCCACTGTTCGTCTCTACCCATTTGTTACTATTGTTGATGCCTTTGAGATATTGACGATCATTACTTTCAATTAAATTTGAGGGGCAATAGATTTAAGAACTCTCCACTTTGCGGCGTTAAAATAAAAACCAGATCGCATCATGTTTCCTATTGATAACTGAATAAAAAAGGCATAGTTTTCTAAAATTTTGTTTGAAATAACGATACATTTCGCTGAAACATGTTCTTGTGTCATTAAAACTTGTATTGCCCAATGCATTGCGTAAGTTAAAAGGAACCTCATAGGCCCCGACCACATGCCTGTTAAACGTAGGTTATGACCCCTCATTGGAACGAGCTCGACGAGCTCGTTCCAATGAGGGGTCATAACCTATGTTTTAGAGACAAAAAAAAGGAAAAATTAATGAAAATCAACTGGCGATTTTTGAGAACAGCGCTGGCCGGTTTTGGCCGTTACGTTAGGTAAATGGTTAAATAATATAATTATCGTTAATAATGAAAAGTAATAAACAGAGTAATCGCTTGACTGGACTGGTTACGTGAAATAATTCATTCGAGGCGAGGGACTATATTGTAATTCGCGCACTCGTGTTTGTACAGCGTCCCTCATGAATTATTTCACGTAACCAGTCCAGTCAAGCGATTGCTCTCTATATATTGTATATACATACACAACATAAAAAAAGAGAAAAAAGAACACACTATACAAGATACACAACACACAACATGAAGGTAGACCTGTTAGAAATATAGTAGATGAGGGATTCGACGGAATGCTTTGAGCTTATGTAATCGTCTTCTCAGCTCGTAATAAATTTACACAAGATTTGTGATAGTAGTTGAACTTGTATAACACCACCTAATGCCCAAGGCCTCAACGGCCAACCTTTAAGAAATAAGATTCAGTACCAGCGAACACCCATCTCCACGCCGCATCAGAACGCCACACCCCTCACACCAATCCAACACAGCGGAAGGGAGCCGACTGGTGGAAAATATCCGGAACTGGCCAAAGGAGCCACCGTCCCTAGGTGACAGTTTGTTTATTTATTTATTGTGCTTAACGCCGTATCAGCAGCCAATGCTATATCGTAGCGAGGAAAAGGTACAAAATAAAACAAGCTGTTGATAATCATGAAATAAAATGATTGAATATAAATAGGAATTAATTACAATAGAAATGCTAAACATATAAGTGGTTTGAACAGAAATGAATGACGATGCAAGAAAGTGATTACTGTATAAAACATCCTGATGATATGAGACCTATAAAGTCTGGTTTAAAAGAACAAAATAATTTTAAAACTTATTATAAAGGTTGATTACTTTAAGAAATGAGAGGATTTTGTGTGGACTCGAATGATAAAAAAGATCTCTTAAAGATCCTACAATGAAATACCTCCCTCTAGCATGATTAAAATCAGTGCAAGGTAAAAAGAATGCATCCCACTGTCAACCCCTGTCGGCAAGGTACTCATTCTGGTCGCATATTACCCTCTAACAAAAAGGAATGTGAAAAGCTTGTGTGAACAATATGACATCGTGTCAGAATTACATGATCTTTTCTATAAAGATCCAATAGTGATCAAACCTATTTGATCAGAAGCGATTGAGCTTGTTATTTGTCACCCCATTCCATTCCGCCTGCCACACAGATTTGATGTTCTTATTGATATGTGGTTTAAAATCACTGAAAATAATTATAAAATCAGCGAGAAGCTTGGTTAAAGCCTGTTTTGCTGCACTGTCTGCCCTGGTGTTGTGTTACCGGAGCTAAAAATGTCCAAGTAACCAGCGAAACACGATATCATATTGGTCAGACAGGAGAATATTCAACTTCTCACGAAGTTCCAAATTGAGAGGGTTCTTTAACATGGGATTGATTAAAGTTAGTAAAGAGGAAAGAGAGTCGGAAAATATAATCGACTTCCTTTCCTGTACATTCTTGATGTGATCAAGTGTTAGTTCTAAAGCTTAATGTGCACTATATTTAGACTTTATTTCGGTATATTTTTGTTTAAATTGCAGAGTTTGTTGCAAATGTTTTGGAGAAAGTAAGGTCCAAGATGTCAGTTTCCTTAGATGTCAAGGAGGAATGTGTGAATCACGGTTCTCTTTTATCTAATCAGCTTCAATCGTGGCGGACTCCATATGGGGTTTAATTCTAATTTCCAATGGGGGAATATGTTTCTGGTGTCTGTTGAAGAATTCTGCATTCTGAGGATCTGAGACACCATGGTAAGCTGATGGATTAGCCAATAGTTTGGAAACATACTGAAATGACAGTTTAATTCTGCGCCTTTCAAGAGAAGGTTCCTCCGCCCCAAGGAGCATCGTTGAATCTACTGGTGATGTTCTAAAAGCCACAAGGCTACTAATACCATTACTATGAATTGCATCAACTGGTTTGAGGTACGACTTTCTCGCAGAACTGTAAACCACACAACCATAGTCTAATTTTGATCTGAGAAGTGAGCTATACAGATGGAGTAGTGTTTTTTGGTCAGCACCCCAATCAGTGCTACCAACTACCTTCAGGAGGTTAAGTGCCTTTTTTACATCTCACCCTTAGTTGTTTAACTCTTTCTCCAACGCTATTCTCAAAAATCGCCAATTAATTTTCATTATTTTTTTCTCATTTTTGTCTCAAAAACATAGCTTTTGACACCTCGTTGGAACGAGCTCGTCGAGCTCGTTCCAATGAGGGGTCATAACCTATGTTTTGAGACCAAAAATCAAAAAAATTAGTTATTCAAAAATTTGCAGGGTGCATTCATGAATGGATTGATTTGAAACTTGGTATACTTCTTTGAGAAGACCTCCAGATGGGAGCTATTGGTTTTCTTTCATTTCTGTTGAGAAATGTTGGCGTTAGTGTTTAACTTATCCATTTTGTACGTCAACAATTTCCTTTGGAACGCTGCAGAGGCCTCGTTTATCATCAGATCGCTTTGAAACTTGGTGTGCGCGCAGGGGTGACCATTAGATATGAGCTTTCAATTTTCTTTCATTTTCGTTGAAAAATATTGCTGTTACCTTGACCTTTGAACTTTGTGGATTTGTGCATCAATATTTCCTTCTGCACGCCCTGCAGGGTGCATTCATGACTGGATTGCTTTGAAACTAAGTATGCTTGACCTCTAGATGGGAGCTTTTGATTTTATTCCATTTCCGTCAGCGAAACGTTGCCGTTAGCATCGACATTCAACTTAATCTGTTTTGACGTCGACAGTTTCCTTTGGACATTACACAGGTTGCAGTTATCATCGAATCATTTTGAAATTTGGTATGCTTATTCGGGGTGGCCTCTCGACAGGAGCTACCAATTTTCTGCTATTTTCGTCAAACAGTTGCCGTTAGCCACAACCTTCAAAACTTCATGCATTTGTGCATCAGAATTTTTCCTTTGGCATGCCCTACAAGGTACATTCACGAATGGATCGCTCTGAAACTTGGTTTGTTTTGGGGGTTGACCTGTAGACGAGAGCTTCTTTAGGAACGACATGAAACTTTGCACTTTTGGGCATCGACAATTTCCTTTGGCACACCGCACAGCTCACATGTATGATCCGATTGCTTTGAAACTTGGTGTGCTAGTTTGGAGCAACATTGAGATGCGAGCTATTGATTTTCCGACATTTCCAACTAGAAACGTTGCTGTTAGCAATGATGTTTGAACTTTGCCGTTTTTGAATAAACATTTTTCTTTGTCACGCTCTGAATTTATGAATGGATTGGTTTGAAAGTTGGTATGCTTTTTTGGTGACTTCCAGATGAGTGCTATAAATTGTCTTCCATTTCGGTCAAAAATTGTTGCTGTTAGCTACGACCTTCCTTTTTGCCACTGTCGACAATTTCCTTTCGAACACCGCACAGTTGTAGTTTACGATTTCGATCGCTTTGAAACATGGTGTGCCTGTTTGGAGCGACCTCTAAATGGCAGCTTCTGGTTTTCGTTCATTTCTCTCGAAAAAAGTTGTCGAGTGTAGCCGTTAGCAATGACCCTTGAACTTGTTGTATTTATGTATCAACATTTCCTTTGGCAAGCCATGCAGGGCGAATTTATGAATGGATCGGTTTGAAACTCGGTATGAATGGGAGCTTTTGATTTTATTCCATTTCCGTCAGCGAAACGTTGCCGTTAGCAACGACATTCAACTTAATCTGTTTGGGGTAACCTCTGAATGTGAGGGGTCGATTTTCTTCCATTTCCGTCAAAAACTCTTGCCAGCAGTGACGTTAAAAATTAGTGCATAAGCGCATTAACATATTTCTGTGGCATGCCCTACATGGCACATTTATGAATGGATTGCTTTGAAACTTGGTTCAATTTCGTCAAAAAACGTTGCCGCAGTAACGACCTTTGAACCTGGTGCATTTGTGCATCAGCATATTCATTTAGCACGCTCTATAGGGCACATTTATGAATTTACTGCTTTGAAACTTGGTGTGGATGTTCACGGTGACCTCCAGATGGAGCTATTGATTTTTCCTGCAAAAAACGTTGTCGTTAGCACCAACCTTTGAACTTAGTGCATTTGTGCAGCAGCTTATCCCTTTTGCAATACCAACAGGCCATATTTATGAATTCCCATAAAAAAAACAAAAACAAAAAAACAAAAAACATTGCCACAAGCAACGACCTCCAAAATTAGTGCATTTGCGCACTAACATTTTCCTTTGGCACGCCTCAGAGGGCACGTTTATTATCGGATTGCTTTGAAACTTCGTATGCTTATTCAAGGGAACCAAGACAGGAACTATCGATTTTCTTTTCATTTCCGTCAAAAACTGTTTCTGTTAGCAAGGACCGTTGAATTTAGTGCATTTGTGGATCAGTATTCTTCGACATGGCCTACAGGGCGCATTTATCATAAGAGGGTTTTCGAACTCGGTGTGGTCATTGGACAAGACCTCTAGATAAGAGCTATCGATTAGCATTTATTTATGTGAAAAAAGTTGCCGTTCACAATGACGTCTAAACTTACTGCATTTGTGTATCAACATTCTTTCTTTGGCTAGCCGCAGAGTTTACATTTAAAAATGCACGGAGTGCTCTGACGTCGGCACACACAATGCTGTTGTGGAAAAGTTTCACCAAATAACATTGGAACCAATGATCTTCAAGTTTGCCATTTCACTTTTAACTCACCAAGTTCAAGTTGTCAAGATGAGCTACAGTGTCTTGATGGGAGTGTGTTAGTTAAGTTTAAAAGCATAAGTTTCCCAAGATGTTTTCTTTTTCTGTTTTATAAATCTTTACCCGATTGATACGTAGTTTGTCTAAAGTAACTGTTGTTGGTGACTTATTAAATTCCCTTCCATTTTTCTTGTGTTCATTTATAGCCTGTTTGCAATATTGTTCGAACAATGGTTTGGTGAAACGTTTTGGGTTAGCCGAGGTCTTTGGAGTGACAGTGCTTGCAGTGTCAAGCTACTCTTCAGTAAACTGTTCCACTTGACCAGCACTGTCTGCGAATTTCTTCCCTATGAGTCGTTCACAAAAAGTGACGAGGAGGTGTCCTAGCTGTCATTTTTAAAGTTCCATTGGAGCGCTCTCTCATCATCAGTCGGAAGCACACTTTCCAATGCAAGCGGAAAGTGGTCACCAACGTATAAATTATCTTCGACCTTCCAAGGAAAATCAAGGAAAACTGAATGACATACAATTGTAAGATCAACTGAAGTTTAAGAACAAGACGCGGTATGCAAATAAGTGTCTGAACCATCATTGAACAAGCACAAATCATATCTGGAAATAAGCTCTTCTACTGTTGACCATTTGAGATCTTCTTTGCTGTAGGAGTCATCCCGAGTACGGTTATGTGCATCAACCCTTTAGCCAATGCAGACGATATCCGTCTTTGCGCTACCAAAGCTATGGAATGAGTTAGAAATAGATATCCGAAATACAGAGAATCTGAAAGAATTCAAGAAAAAGTTAACAATATTTTTCTCCTCTTTTTCCGAAAACATTTCCTGTTCGAACCCTTATTGTCCGGATTGTATGAACTAAAATTTATCCCTTGCCCAATAGCAGACACATTTACCGTAAAAAATTCTTGAATAACTAACCATTCTTATTTTTTTTTTGTTTTGTGGACATTGCGCGTGGGCCTTCATTGGGGCAAGTTCCATCGCCCCAATGGAGGATCATGGGCTGTGGTTTTGAGACAAAGTGTGAAAACAAAATAAAAAATGTGAACAGCGACTTCTATGAATAGCTCTGGGTAGTTTCGGCGGTCACCTTGGTAAGGGTTAACGATAAAATCATGTGTTGTCTTTGACAGTAATTGTTGTCTGGTATTCTCGTCCATGTCGCCGCCTCCCATTCTGCTCCCACCAACCATTTCGTCGATCTACTTATACTGTTACTACCCCCAAGCTAATGGGAGGAATGGTGTCAGAAGAATCAAGAGAGCGACATTTCGCAGTTGATCATCAGCGACACTTTTTGCACGCATGCTGGAATGAGACCAAATCAAGACATTATAACCGGAATCCACAATGTTGCTGTGTAATACCTATTTCTTTCTCTTTCTTTTGCTGATCTTTCTTTTTCTTTCTTATATTTCTCAGGGAAAGGCAGGAAGATAGCCAATCTGGCTATGCCTTCCCCAGCATACAATGCATTAATTATTGGGATTATTGTATTTATATGTACTTTTTTTTGTTGAAATTTCAGTATGTTAACTACATGTACTATACGTATACATTGTTATATTTTTAGTATACTGGAAAATAAAAATATCAATATCAATATCAACATTTATTATTTTAACCCTTTACCTAACATGAAAAGCAGACGACACTTGCAAAAATAATTCTTGAATAACTAATTTTTTTCATTTTTTGTCTCAAAAACATAGGTTATGACCCCTCGTTGGAACGAGCTCGACGAGCTCGTTCCAACGAGGGGTCATAACCTATGTTTTTGAGACAAAAAATGAAAAAAATAATGAAAATTAATTGGCGATTTTTGAGAATAGCGCTGGCCGGTTTTGTCCGTTACGTTAGGTAAAGGGTTAAATATCATTTTTTAAAATTTTTAAAAATTTTTTTTCAACAAAACCATATCATGTGACCCCCTCATTGGAACGAGCTCGATGAACTCGTTCCAAAGAGGTGTCACAGGATATGGGTTTGTTGAATTTTTTTTTAAATATATTTTTTCAGCTGCTGAATTAGCATATTACCTGGGCGGATGTGGCCGATTCGTTGGGTAAAGGGTTAAAATCTCAACAAAATGTACGGAGTTGGACGTTGGTGAACCAATTGCTGAAGGTCATTCAGCTGAAGGGTCTTATTTGGTGAAATGTAAATAGAATATAATATTATATCTCACGTGACCTTCTAGGCTCCTGATTGGACGAATGCTGCACCCCTATTTCGTGTAGTGTGCATCCACAGAGCTGACCAGGCACTACACCCAGGCACTACACGTTTTCTATTTTTAGCACACTGCTATATCAGTTTTCTTTTCATACTGGGCGAATAAAATTAATCAGGCTAAATTTGAATATCGATTCACAGAGGCACTACATCCACAAAACGACCCGGAAAGAAATCATTGTCGAAAAATGCATCGCTTTTCCATTGTTGAGGTCACATTTTCCAAGGTGTTCATTTTATTCCTTGAGAAGATGATCCATATCTCGTTTCGAAGAGAATGATCCATACCTGGGTACAACTTTCACGAGAATGTGTCCAGATATGAAAAATTATTTGTTTCACTGCTCATATTATTTCGCTATTTAATTGTATGTTTTGTAAATGAATAAATAATGGAATTCATTTGAATCTTCGGAGTTTTGTATCCCGTACTGACCCATTCGGTAATGTATATGTGTTACAAATGTGTGGAAATTATCAAACTGCGTTGTCAAATTTCGAAAATTTTAGCTTTCATTCGCGAGTTGCGCGATTCTAGAATACACAGAACCGTTTGGGGGAAATGTTTTGTTTACCCTTGCCGACCGATTCAAAATTTGTCTTCTGCTCATATCAATAATCCAAGTTAGCGTTTCGTACCGAGAATGCTACCTTAGTAATGGATTTACAAATCGGACAGATGTTTTTCTTGATGGGTGTTCGATAAAATATAAGGATTAGTGCATGTCTTGTCGTTGACTACGCCTATATAGTGCCCAATAAGGTGGTGTAGTTCCCTCCGCTTCGCGGCGGGAACTACGCCATCTCATTGGCACTATATGGGGGTAGTCAATTCCAAGCCATGCACTATTCCTTAAATTTTACTGTCTTCTCTATAGTTTGGCGAACCGCTACAGCCTGTAAATTTGTTTGTAAAGAAACAGGACTGTGAAAAATATTTCTAACCAAGATAGACGTTCCAGGAACATGAAGATCGTTTTCGCCAGCCCAGACATCATACGACGTGTAATGTTCAAAAGTTAATGATTTTGAGTACCAGGTTTCTTTAAGAGGGCTTCCCTCAGGCAAAAAGCAGAAGGTTCATGTTTTTGGCACAGAAGGCCCAATTCATTAAAATTCGTTGTAACACGTCGACAAGTCCATTGTATTGTGTTGTGTTTGGTTGTATAATCCATATTTGGTTGGAGATTTAGAAGGAGGACGTTTGGGCGAAACATCCCCGGTAAATTTCTTGGGTGATTTATTTTTCAGGGACCTACGTTGAGATGAGTTCGGACGTAGTTGTCCGAAAGTTTCGTCAATGCACTCGTCGACTGCCATATCTTTAAAGGCTTCAAACCTGTTTCGGGTGACAGGGTCTTGAAGTGTTTTGAATATTCTGCCTGTCAATTGTCTTTGCTTCTCCTTCTTGGTCTGACCTTTGACTCATACCTTGTTGTTGTGAGTTGTGTTTCTGTGTCGGTTTCGTTTTTGTTTTGTCTTATTCTTTATTCTGATTCCTCTGTTGTGATTTGCCATTTTATTCTTTGTTTTGATGTGGTTTGGGTGCGTGTTTGGTTTGGTTTTATTTTTCTTATGCTTTTGTTAACTTCTCTGTTGATTCCGGAGCAGGTGGCTGTGTTCAGATTCACTTTGGTTTCGTTTCCGTTTTATTAGTGTGTTCTATTGTAAAAGGCTTTAATGATGTTGGAATAGTGCCTTTGAGCCATATATATGGTGTCTGGCATTTAAGCCATTTTGTTGATGTGATTGTTTCACTGCAGTGGCGTACGATGGTATATTTGAATTTATGCCAGACATAGATGCTATAATGTGTCTGGCATCTTTCAAACTAACCTGTTTCTCATACTTGACTTTCTGTATAGCTTTTCTTTTTCTTTTCTCCACATGGGGCAATCCTTTCCCTGGCAACATACACACTTAAATAGATCACTGCTGCATGTCTCATCGTGTGATAGGCCGCATTTATGCCATATTATCTGGCATCTGCATGTATTTGATTGTGTCCGAATTTTTTATACTTGAAAAATTGGAGTGGATTTGAAACATACAAATCCACTCTGGCGTCCACATAGCCTAATTTATTGATTTTGATGGCAGGGGATTGTGAAATTGAGAATATATGTATAAGTGTTAATTTGCCTGCCGTTTGTCCTAAATTTGATTCGTTTAATTTATGTGATGCCCTGTTGTTTCAGTTCATGTGCATTATCTCTTTCGTCCATATCGGCAAATTCTCCAGTTCCAATAACTCATGTATTGAGGACCCTGTGAAGTCCTATTGTATTTCATTGTCTATAAGTTTCGTTGTTTTAATAAATTGTATGATTGTATATGCATTAAATTCTATCAAAATATCACCAGATCTTAATTTCCTAACGTTCTAAACAACTCCCTGCTATACCTTGAATTGCTCACTCCAGTGCAAATGGATTCATACCAGACACCCCTTTTATTTCCTTATTTGGAATGAGTAAGATACATCTAGGACAATTGTTTGAATATTTGTTTGTGGTAACATCATAATCAGAGTCAGAGTCAGTGGATTTTGTTTCAATTGTCGATACACCCGTCGTTTAGAATTGTGGGGTTTTGTAAGCCATAGTGTTGTGTAAATTATTGCTTGCTCCGCCTCCCACTCACCACGGAGTCCAACAAGGGGTAGGGTTACTGCTGTGCGGTGAACCCACCGAGCTGCCAGTAATCCCACATACTTATTCCAGGACAGTCAGTCAGTACTGATATCAAGGCACGCTACTGACTGAATGGCCTCCAAATGCCCACCTCCCCCAAGGTGACACCCTTTCTGGGGGATCCCGATTGGTCAGGAAAGGTCTGTCCGACTATCCGTCTGCCCCGAAGGTAGGGCCAAAGCAGTGTATTGGACAGGTATCCCCAAAATGGAGACTGCCGTAACAGGAGCACTGTTTGTCCTCAACTGCCAGGATTCCTTCCTTCGGGTCCTTCGGAACGCACCTCACGGGAAAACATAGTGCTTACATAACAGGATTGTACCATTTTGGTACTGGTTGCGTATTCAGATATATATTTCGCAGCAAACCTGCCATAGGCGACAATATATTCGAATGTTTAAACTCTGTAAGTAGACATAAATAAATGGAAGAAGACAAAAGAGAGGAACAGAGGGAAGACGTAAAGGCGGCAAGATAAAAAGGTGGGTAAGGCAGCCTGACCACTAGTTTCCGTACCTTCCGGAACTTGAAGGTGAGATAGAAAAAACTAATCTCGTTCATAGAACAATAGTCTTAATTTGATTTCTCTACCGTCCAGTGGGATCACTTACTCAAAAAAAAAAAAATTACTGCACCAAATATAAGGCGATTCTCATCTTTACTTAAACATTCTGAGCCCGAAACTAGAGCGGATATGTCTGTTACAGATGGGAGGTAGTCTAGCCGCCAGGGCACGTAACCTCAAAATGGCATCCAAAGTGTTTGTCTCGATGGAATGTGTAAGGGAAACATCCCCTGCTTACGAAAAAGTTTACTGGATGTCTGGCAGCCCTGAACAATGTATTATCTACGTTTAAGGTGACATCGTGATTGCTCGGACTGCAATGTTTGTCTGCGGCTAATACAGCATTCCGGACGCATACCAGAGGTTGCGTTCGAGCCTGTATACATTTTTAAGGGATGTTTTGCGATAATATTGTCTGCTTCTTCGTTGTCAGGTCGAATCATTTCCTCACTGATCCTTTGCTCAATTCGACAGGTTTTTTTTTATTTTTTCCAGTTATCACCAGTTTATGCATCACTGTATTCAACTCAAAACAACTTGTCAGCGACAAAATGTTCACATATTAATATGTCTATTAACTGCGCCTTGTTTGCAGCGACCGTCAAAACTATCTTTGTGGTGAGAGATTAGCTTTGGTGGCTAGTTTGAACACTCTACAACTAGAAGAACGTCTGTCAGCCCTGGTTACGGTCTTGGTGCTGAAATCCACATATCTACAAAGATCAAATAGACGTCAGTGGACTGCAAGTGCTGATTTATATGATCTTCAAACGTTTCTACAAAGTTCAAAACTGTCGCTTTGTGCGTTTTGCAAGAATCCGGACAATGTGGAATCCACAACAACGCGCAGCCATCTATCACCACTGCTGTATGCCCCCTGCCAACCATTCCGTAAGACGAAACAGCCATCAGCTTATTTTTTTAAATCCGAGTTTGATTTAGAAATTCGCATGTCCCCAGTCTCATCAGAGTGATGTAGGCAGTGGCGACAATTCGGAAGAGAGAAGTCCTTTAACACCGAAGTTGCGAGAGCTTGATAATAGTCTGATTATTCTAGAGTATAAGAGGTTCGTATCATAGACTTTAACCCTTTACCCAACGAATCGCCCGCAACCGCCCGCGTAATATGCAAATTCAGCAGCTGAAAAAATATTATTTTTCAAAAAATTTCAACAAAACCATATCATGTGACCCCTCGTTGGAACGAGCTCGACGAGCTCGTTCCAACGAGGGGTCACATGATATGGTTTTGTTGAAATTTTTTGAAAAAATTTAAAAAATAATATTTAAAATAATAAATTTTGATATCGTTTGCGTTGGGTAAAGAGTTAACATCACCAACCCTAACAGCCATGGTTTGGACCGGCATTGGAATAAAGTCGCAGAGTTCCCCAGGAAGGCTCTGTTCGAACTTAATAATCATTGCTGAACCTAACTGTAGGACCTTGTCCACGTTGATAGACCCAGCACTTACCTTTCCGGTTACGACATTGACAATGGTTTCTGGGTGCAATGACGGATGCATAGGATCTATACGCATCTAAAGTTTGGAGCGAAGATCTCGACGGTCAATAACATCGGACGCAATTTGCTCTTTCCCTCCTCTTTGTGGAAAAGTTGGGATTTTTCTGTGTTCTTGTTCTTACGTATCTTAGATCAAGGTCGTGGCTAGAGGTTTCTGATTGGGTGGGGATGTAGGGGAGTGCATTTCCAACTAGAGGGAGGGACCGGGAGTGGAAACCCCTCTCTCGGTCCCTCCCCGTAGTTGGAAATTCACTACCGAGAAAAATGTTGAAACTGAAGCCACGAAAGGGGGCATAAAATGTATTCTAGTAACTGAAATGCCAACACATTTGTGATAGAATTATCACGTTATTATTATTTGGTATTATTCTGGGAATTGAATATGTGCTAAACAAATGCTCAAGCTCAAAACTTTGAACAATTCACGCTGTCTAAACATTAAATCAGATCTTATGCAGGAATGATCAATTTTCGATGTTTCATCACTTTGTAACTGTGAATGATGGAATTAACTCAGGATAAGGATTTTACATGATGTGATTTTCTTGAAGTGCATTTCCAGGATTTTTTTTATTACGATAAGTAAACGTACTATAGAAGTCTCGTACCGACTGACATCATACATACCTATGAAGGTCGATATTGCGTACACTGTAGTTGTAAATAGTAACAATTAGAATTTTTGCCGATTTGAAACTGAGTTGGAATTTTTGGGAAGTAAAGAAGACATCAGCATCGCCAAAGAAGCTCTAAAATCCAGATAGATGGAATTTCCAACTACTCATGACTTTCCCTCCGAATTACCAACTATAGGAAATTGGGGGTATGACACACGCCCACCCACTCCCCAGTCGCCACGTCCCTGTCTTTGATATGCCATGAGCTAAGGATCCACAGGCATGCCGACATAGAACCCATACGTTAAGTGTTTCTGTTTTGAGAGTAATGCCTATAGTTCCCGACTTACCGTGGCCATATCTCATAAATATAGTCTCTATGAACATGTCTCTCCATAACCAGTTCAAGTTCTTGACATGTTCACCTCTCATGAATGGGCCAAAACATTGGACTCCAGATTCTCCATTTGGCGGAGGTGGTACAGGCCATACCTCGCGTAATTCGTATAGCCTCGCGTAATTCGTATAGCCTCGCGTAATTCGTATCCCGAAGAAAATGGCAACATATTTCGCACAACATGAAGGTGAAAGGGCCAGTCACCTTCTCGATCAGTCCGAATTTACAACATCATGAGGAAAACTGGCTTCAGAAAAGCATCCACCCCATTTTCGTTGTCCGACTTTCATCACTAAAATGTTCTAATAAAGAGGACAGATCTGCCGGGCATTCAAAGTTGTTTTCTCGAATAATTTACAAAGTTCTTCTGCCAATAAACCCATAGCTCTCATGTTCACTGGATTTGTTTTCCAACTAGAAATGTCCCCATCCCTCGAAACACCGCTTGCAGCACTTCACCCAAACCTGATTCAGTCATCAATTTTCCTACCGCATCGATAAAGCTTACAATCAGAAGCATACCTCCTAAGCGGGGAATAAAATATGGAATGTCGTCCGGGGACACCCACAATACCTGCACGGCGATTTTATACAGTTCGTCTCTTGAGTTCCAATGTGTTCTATGTGCCTACTGGCACATAGAACACATTGGAACTCAGGGGACGAGCTGTTGATCAGTTGTGAACACTGTAAAACTCTGTCCCGCATTCAACGTCAGCTCTTGGACCATTTTCATAGCAGTGACAATAATTTCGGGATCGGCTGGTGTCATGTCGGTCAATGGGAGATATTCAGCTCTAGTTCGACATTTAGGGAACATTCCAGACTCAGGAAAATACGAGTGTCATACCCGTTAAATTCTGGATAACTTTCCTTTTGCAGAACGTCACTGAAGATAGCAAAATCGGTCTCTGTGGCCCCTCGAGTTGACAATGCAGAATCTGGAGCGACGGGATGCATCTTTTGTGTGTGTGAATTGTGCATATTCGGTCCGTGGTAACGAACACCATCCAACTGATAGTCAATAGCCTCTGATATTTCAGACTTTTTAAGTCGCGAGAACCGATTGTGTTGTGGGTGACCCGTATTATTTGCTTGAGTTAACAAAACAGCCAGCGAATGGGTACTGTGTTTTCCATTATGTTATGCAATGTCAGCATCGAAATTACCTGCCACTACCTGTATTAGCCCACTGTCAGAACTAGATTTTGGTGTGAAGTCAGCATTGCGAGCTACCGTATTTGCTGCCGATTTCTTGAAACGCAACAGTTCATCATAGGGGCATGCTACTCCGAAGTCATACATCGGTTTTATGAAGTCTTTAGAATCCCTCATAACAGCAGCAAGTCCAGTTTGCATTGTTGTTGGTATCCCACGTACCACTGGTCCAGTGATGTTACAATGTTGCTAATCAGCATCCCAGGTAGGGTGTGGTCTAATTTTGAACATGCACTTATTTATGCATTGAACTGAATTTATGTATTGAATAATGCCATTTGTGTCTATATGAGTAAACATTCTGGAGATTTTCTAGTAATTGCTATGAGAATTTCATCACCTAGGCTAACTGGGCTAACTATACGAGTTGAGGTGTCCCTTTTCTGTGACGAATATCTAAAATTGCTCAAGGCTGTCTGCGGGAATCACACGGAGCTCACACGTGAAGTATAACGATTCATGTTATCTCCCAGAAGTGGCGGAAGCTCCAAAAAAGTGTGTGTGCGGGGGGGGGGGGGGGGGGGGGGTCACACAGGAAAGTAGTATGTCACACCTTTCTGGATACCGCTAGGGTGTTGGATGGAAAATAATTTTTCTTCGAGGGGTGGGGCGGCGCGGTGGTGGTGGGGCGGTTTATTCATGCAAAATATATAAATTTATATACGCTACCCCTCACCCTTGTTCCCACCCTATTTAACCCTTTACCCAACGTAACTGCCAAAACCGGTCAGCACTATTCACAAAAAATACTATCCAATTTTCATTAATTTTTCAGTTTTTGCCACAAAAACATGGCTTATGACCCCTCATTGGAACGAGCTCGTTGAGCTCGTTCCAATGAGGGGTCATAAGAGCTCGTTCCAATGAGGGGTCATAAGCTATGTTTTTGTGAAAAAAATTAGTCATTCAAGTATTTTATTTGCAAGTGTCGTCTGCATTTCATGTCAGGTAAAGAGTTAAGACACTAACCCCAGCGACCTCAGCCTAACCTCAACCTCATTCACTTATTGTCATTATTTTGTGATATTGGATATTGACCGGTCAGTATTGAATCGTGTGGTATCGGCTGGCTTCGTGTGACATTGGCTGTCTTCGCGTGTTACCACAGATTAGGGTAATGGTAGTGGATTTAATTTTTTCGTTTTTGATTAAAAGTAGTATTCGTCTTTACATATCTTACCTTTTGGTACACACTACAATCAATATGGCGTCCACCCAATTCGCATACTTTGGATTGAATTGAATCGAACTAATTCTTTGCTTTTGAATATAAATTTATATTTTGCAAAATCACAGGGTAAAGGTGAATGAGAACAGAAATACGGTACATTTGAATCGAAAGAGAATTGAAGAGAAAGAAATGTGTAGTGACCGTAGGGGTTGCGTACGTCATGTTGTAAACTGCCGTTCGGGTAGCTATAATTGTTGCAAAAAGTGGAGGGCACGTGCCACCTGTACCCCCCTGCTCCGCCGCCCATGTATCACCGCTCTCGTGTGAAGTTACAGTTCATAACCAGATGCGCGTCGCACAGACTAGCATTTTCAATGGCGGTGTCATCGAGACAGTTAGAAGTTCATAGCAACAAAATATTTCTGCCGGACTAGTGCTGTGGGTTAATTAATCTGTTGGGAAGAATAAACCCGTGGCAAGATGTATTGAATGGTTATATTTATTCTGAGCCAATTTTATAAAAAAACAAATTCATCTTCTTTCCCTTCCAATTTTGGACTTGAGCTATCGATAAAAATTGAAAAGTGCCGAATGCCGATCATCTTAAAAGACTTTAAGTTCCCTGGTGGTTCGAGAAATGTTCCGTTTATTCGACTTTGAGTTGATAATCCCTCTTGATTAGTCGACTCTTGAAAATCAGCAGTAATTTATTTATTTATTGGTGTTTAACCCTTTACCTAACATGGAAAGCAGACGACACTTGCAAAAAAAATTCTTGAATAACTAATTTTTTTCATTTTTTGTCTCAAAAACATAGGTTATGACCCCTCGTTGGAACGAGCTCGACGAGCTCGTTCCAACGAGGGGTCGTAACCTATGTTTTTGAGACAAAAAATGAAAAAAATAATGAAAATTAATTGGCGATTTTTGAGAATAGCGCTGGCCGGTTTTGGCCGTTACGTTAGGTAAAGGGTTAAGGTCACATATTTCTGCACAATGGCTAATCATGACCACAACAGTTTTACGGGTGAAGGAAGCCGGAGTATCCGGAGAGAACCACCGAGCAACGGCGTGCAACTGTTAGCTCCCCAACTTACTAACTCCACACAAACGGGGTTAGTATTGGTTGAAGACAAGTGGACCATCGACGTGCAGTACGCCTTAGCACACAACGCCATCGCGCCCCCAAGTCTTGCCCACGGACACAACGCGGAAATCAGCAATAATTAATTAGTCGAAAGTGATTACATACTGCTCTCAAATTCGATGTGTGCTGCTCAAATTATACAGATGTTATCAGTACATCATCCAAGTAGCATACGCAGAACCTAAAGGTCAGTCCGTTTTGGACTTGGTCCATAAGTAACTGGAATAAACTTGGAGATGAGCTGAGCTCCATTGGTAACCGTGAACATTTACACGTGTCAAAACACGTATTAAAAGCAGTATATTGAGTACAATTTCTCTCCCCAAGTGGCACAGAATAGTCTGAGAAACAGAATTCTTTGCACCTAATATTCATCAGAAATTTTACAAAAAGTACAGGCTGTTAGACTAAAGCGTTATTATTTTAAAAGATGTTCTAATGATCTCATTGACAGTTTTTCAAATGATTTCCTGTATATATTTAAGTGGCACCTTTATACTTTCAAGGGACGGTATCGTTGTTCATGGATAGGACATAAATGGTGTATGAAGCATAGGAATACGTATGTTTGTTCAACTCTTTACACAACGAATCGGCCGCATCCCCCGCGTAATTTGCAACTTCAACAGTTGAAAAAATATTATTTTTAAAACAATTTCAACAAAACTATATCATGTGACCCCTCGTTGGAACGAGTTCGTTCCAACGAGAGGTCACATAATAGAGTTTTGTTGAAATGTTTTGAAAAATTTGAAAAAATGATATTTAAAATAATAAATTTTGATATCGTCTGCGATGAGTAAAGGGTTAAAAACACTTGGAAATGGACACACACAGTTGGCTAAAATGACTACTGCAGTACCTTTCCACGGTCTGCCGTCTGTTGACTTTAGTCGCCTGTCTTGCCAAAAGAGTTAAGTCTTTCGAGGTGATAAAATTTGGGACTCAGTCAGTGAATGATTACGAATACTGAAATTGTTGAGTCTGGGAATTTAGATAGCAGAAATCCAAACAAAACCTATAATGGGAAAGACTGTAACCCTAACTGGACAATTTAGCACCCGATGCGGCCTGTTTGCGTTTTCTCACAAGCACAAAGCCCAACAGGACCAGTAAAAGGTACACAGACTGTTTCTGATATCAGAGCGATGATTCCGTGAGAGAATCACCAGGATGATGACGCAAAACAGTACTTTTATCGTGGTAACAGATTTTTACCTCAGGTTTCAAATTTCTTTTATGCTCAACCAAATTGGTAAAACCTAAAGTTGCGTTCTGTTTTGTTGTAAAAATATGTTTATTTTCAGCTAAAATTGCTTGCACATTATTAGATTTTTATCTGAAAGTTGGTCGGGCAACTCAAATTGTGAAATAAATTCAACACCAAAATCTTCACAGGGCAATTTGTCTTCACCAGAGGCCAATACTATAAAACTTTTACAATTGTATTTTCTAGAATTGTATTTTCTAATTACGACTTTAAATGGGTTGAAATGAATCATTAGCATTTTCAAAGATGTGGCAATTTGCCAGTGGCAAATTGCCACATCATTTAAATGCTAATGATTCATTTTAGTCAGTTATATTAATATGCAGAAAATACAATTCTAGAAAATACAATTGTAAAAGTTTTACAGTATTGGCTCCAGGTGTCTCTTTATCAGAGACTGAAAGTTGGCTGAAACAAAGCTAACTTGCTACACTTTTGAAAATGAATAGTATCATTTGTCATGTTAGTCATGGAAAATGGTATCTTTCTATCAATGGGAATGCTGACCACACCCTTGTCAACTAAAACATCTTGTTTTAACAAAAGTGGATGGACTAAAGTAACACCCAGAAGTCCACACTGAACTTTTGTGGAAACTTTACTACATATCAAAGACTCGGTATTTGCAGAAAATATGACTTTGGAAGAATGTCTCTGTTCATCGCAGGTCATCGATCCAAAATCAAACACAATTTCCATTTTTCGAAAGGTAATTTATACCTAAAATTAATGGTGATGATGCCTGGGGCAAAATATATACTGATACATAATGTGATGATGGTCACTAGGAAATCTAATTTTACCTGGCGGTTCCAGTGACCGAAACAGTTTGACCACTGCCCAACAAAACATTTGGATTTTGAATACTAGTAACAGGTGATTTAAAATTGGAATGGATTTTCTCATACGATGCAGATGAAATGACATTTATAAGAACTACCATGCATAATCAACCAGAGCTGCCAATTTGAGTGTCCCCACCGATACAGGCAAATACACAAAATTACACACAGACGATATATTCCTTTCCAAATTTAGGCGGAGAAATATGGTACGTGTGTTGGCACTTAATGTAGAGGGACCGAAGTGTCGAGCCTGATTTTCCTAGGTCTTTGTCCGTTTGAACCTTTACCTAACGATTAGGAACATCCTCCCACGTAATATATAAATTCAGAAGTTGAAGCAGTTTGTTTTCAAAAGAATTTCAACAAATCCATATCATGTGACGCCTCATTGGAACGAGCTCGTCCCAACGAGGGGTAACATGATAGGGTTTTGTTGAAAAGTTTTAAAAACTTTGAAAAACCTAATATTTAAAATAATAAATTTTGATATCGTCTGCGTTAGGTAGGGTTAGAGGAGATTGACGAAGTCTGCATGACTGGGATGTATGCGCCTGTTGACTACACAGATTACATTGAGAGTCAGGATTGTTTGCGCCCTGCCCATAACCACATAGTGACAGTAGGTAAAAACAGAGATGTATTCAGGTTCACCTCATGCTATTGGAAACCCTAAGACTTTCACTGAGAGGTGATATGTGAGAACTAACATTACTACACCTTTACGCAGATATATTTATTTCATTGTTGCTATCATTAGGCTTTTCCCTCTGTAAAAAAGTTTTTTGGTTTTATTTTTTTTATTTTTTTTTTTTTTTGGGGGGGGGGGGGGGGGTTGGGGGGTTCCCCCACTCCACACATTTCGTCCGTTCGATTCAGAAGCCATTTTCGAACCGATTTTCACACAGTTTTGCACAAGTATAGAGGGGTACAAAATCCAAAAATGTACCGAAGCGGAATTTTCGATTTAACCCTTATTTCGCCAGAATTGGTAAAAAACTGTCAACATTTTCTCGAAACGCGTCTTATAGATTTTTTTTAAACATTCATCATTTTTAGACCTGTCTGTGACACGACCATTCATATACAAGAGATATTAAGCAATGCATATGTTAACGCTCCACAGGCTGCCAAACATTGAAACTTTGATGAAATGGTCTGTTTTCGGGCCCCAAAAGCACGATTCAGCAGAGATAAACATAACTTCATTTATTGGAAGTGGGATTCGCCGTGGATCATTTTTTTGTAAGTAAAAAGGGTATTCAAAACACCAAGCGTTAACCCGTTTTGGGCAGGTTAAACTTCAATACCACTCAAAAGCTCAAACATTCGTGTTTTCTTTGGATTTCTCTAAACGAGTCCTGTAGATTTTCAAGAAAAATTGACCACGCGCAGGTCTTGGTGTGACAATAGAAGTAGCATGGACAAAATACTCAGGTGACCATTTGTTAACCCTCAAGGGGCTGCTAAAAGTCAACATTGTGATAAAATGGGATGTTTTTGGACACCAACAGCACGCAATGGGTACGCCACAAAGAAAGGTGTTTTCTTTTATCGAGCGCAAAATGTTTACGGAAACATTTTTGTAAGTAGTAAGGGTATTCAAAAGTCGAAGTCTTAACCCATTTTGGAAGGCCAAAGAGAGATACACCTTAAAAGCTTAAAAATCCCATTTTCTGTGGATTTCTCTAAAAACATCATGTAGGTTTTCAAGAAAAATTGACTATTCACAGGTCTTTGTGTGACATTACAAGCTGCGTGGACAAAATATTTCAGTGAGCGTTTATTAACCCTCTACAGGCTGCCTAGCATCGTAATTTTGTTGAAATGGGCTGTTTTCGGACACGCACAACACACAGTGTATACCCGAGAGATAAACATAATCTCCTTTGTTGGAAGTGGAATTCACCGAGGACCATTTTTGTAAGTAATAAGGTATTAAAAAAACCAAGCCT
Organism: Pictodentalium vernedei; assembly: GCA_031216915.1. NCBI lineage: Eukaryota > Metazoa > Mollusca > Scaphopoda > Dentaliida > Dentaliidae > Pictodentalium > Pictodentalium vernedei. The sequence continues at coordinate 115,144,696 of CM062292.1, forward strand.
TAGCCCCTTTTGGGGTGGTTAATAGAGATACCCATCAAAAACTTAAACATTCATGTTTTCCCTGGATTTCTTTACAAACAGGTTTTCAAAAGAAAATGGCCATTGATAGATCTTGGTGTCACATTACCAGCTGCATGGATAAAATATTCTGGTAAGCATTTGTTAACCCTCCATGGGCGGCTAAATATCAAAATTTGGAAAAAATAGTCTGTATGTGGACATCAGCAACATCAAATGGGAATGCCACAGAGAAACATAACTTCTGTTACCGGCCGCAAAATTGATATGGAAATTTTTTTGTAAGTAGTAAGGGTATTCAAAAATAGAGGTCTTAATCCATTTTCTATTGGTTAAGGAGATATGCCCCTTAACAGCTTAAAATTCCCGTTTTCTGTGGATTTCTCCAAAACATCTAGTAAGTTTGCAAGAAAAATTGACCATTCGCAGGTCTTGGAGTGACATTACAAGTTGCATGGACAAAATATTCCGGTAAGCATTTGTTAAACCTCCAGAGGCTGCCAAGCATAGACATTTTTAGAAAATGGACTGTACTTGGGCATCAATAACACCCAATGTGTACCTGCGAGATAAACATAACCTCCTTCACTGGAAGTGAAACTGACCGAGGATCATTTTTGCAAGTAATGAAGGTATTCACAAAACAAAGCATTAACCTGTTTAGGAATGATCACAGATAGATACCCCTCAAAAAGGTTAAAAATTCATGTTATCCGAGGATTTCTCTAAAAAACATCTCGTAAATTTTCATTAAAAATTGGCCATTCTCAGATCTTAGTGTGACATTACAAGTTGCATGTACAAAATATTCCCGTACGCATTTGTTAACCCTATGCAGGCTCTCAAACATCAAAAAATTGAGAAAATGGGCTGTGTTTGCGAACCCACAGCACCCAAAGTTAAGAGGAGAGGCCAACATAAATGGAAGTGGAATTCACCGAGAATTATTTTTGTAAGTAATAAGGGTATTCAAAAACAACCCTTAACTCGTTTTGGACTGGATAACCAATGAGACCCATCAAAAGCTTAAAATTCATGTCCTCTCTGGATTTCTCTGAAAACATCTTGCATATTTTTAATAAAAAATGGCCAATCGCAGTTTTTGGTGTGACCTTATAAGTTGCATGGAAAAATATTCCTGTTAGCACTTGTTAACCCTCTACAGGAAGACACACATCAATATTTTGGATACATTTGAGATAAAATGGCCCATTTTCAAATAGCCACAGCACTCAGTGGGTATGTGTCAAACAAACATAACTCCTCTTTTCGGTCATTGATTTGTTGGACGACGATATTGATATTACCCCTCTCCACCATTAATGATGGTTTTCTCATGACATCAATGAAGGAACTTCAGTGGGACAGTTAGAAACAATTCATCAGACACTCCGGGGTCATGGAAAATCGTAGAATCTCATCTGGAAAAGCCATGATGCTCCAGAATCATAAAGTCTAGTTTTGGATTAAGATTCATATTTCTATTCAGCCTAAGTCTGTAAATTCAATGTCCACACAAAATAGTCTAGTCTTGATTTAATGGTCATGTTCAATGTATAAAACCTTATTATTTCATACTACAACATCAATGGGATGTTTAGTCGACCTGAGCGGATTAATAAATTTGATAACCCCTCATTTCTTCAACGCTTGAACAGTGACATAATCTGCCTTGCCGAAACACACTGTAACGAATCGGAGGCATTAAAGATCTATGTTGATGGCTACAAGATTACGTCTCCGTGCAGAGAGCAATGCGGTAAAAAGCCCTACAGCGGTCTAGCCATACTCATCAAAAATGAAATAGGGAAATACATAAAATTTAATTCGAATGACTGTGAATGACTGTAGGAGTGTTAAAATGCCCCAACGCTCAGGGTAAGTGCCTGAAAGTCCAATTGTTTTCATAAATTAACTAATTGTGATTGATCATGTTCATCAAATCGAGTCACGGCTGCTTTGCGACAGGCGTGGCTGGATTTGATAAGCCTTAATACAGGTTTTCTTGCTGACCTGGTAATTGTTGCAACTGCAGATTGCTGATCCTCCAATGTATTCTGCGACTGACTGTTCGAGTGTTAAAGTGTTCGAATGCCTAAAATAAGTCCCTGAATGGCTAGTTGTTTGCATGTTTTCATAACTTAATTATTTGTAAAAGATCATGTTCATTAAAACAGTCACGACTGCTTTGTGGCAGGCATGGCTAGATTTGATAAACGTATCTGAAATATTGAAATATGAGTCCAGTATTCCACTACCAGAATTGGATTTTAATTAAGATATTTATTATCCTTAAACAGGCCAAGTCTGTTGCCGGTTAAACAGAAAGAAATATTCACTTTTGACGCAAATGAACAACTGAAGATTGCTGATTTTCCCATCCACACTGCAAAAAATATAGGTTCTCTTTAGAACCAAAACTGGTTCTTATCCTGTCCCTGAGATGGAACCAGTTCTGTTTAAACAGTATTTATTTCAAATCAAATAGATTTACCTACATTAGCATTCAATTTTAACAGAATATTACATGAACTGAAGTACATTCAGCAGTAAACTTGGAGCTTATTCAACGCAGTCGCCAAACATTTTGAAACAAAGGAGATATGAACAGTTGGCATATCGAACCAGTTTTGGTTCTGTATAGAACCAAAACTGGTTCGATATGCCAACTGTTCATATCTCCTTTGCTTAATAATTATTTGAGACAACCTCGATTTAGCTCTAAACTTTCGGCTGAAACCCCCTCAATTTATGTTTAATTCTGTTAATATTTAATTTTAATCTTTATAAATTTATTTGATTTGAAATAAATACTGTTTAAACAGAACTGGTTCTATCTCAGGGACAAGATTAGAACCAGTTTTGGTTCTAAAGAGAACCTATATTTTTTGCAGTGCATTCTTTTGTCTGAAATGGCCCATTATGGTTTTTGTTTTCTTTTATATACGACAACTAAAGTCGTAGTACGTCACCAATTTTCATTTATTTTCACCAAAGCAGGTCGTGGCTGCTGAATGGCAGACATGGCCGGATTTGATGTGGAATATCTGGAACATTGAGAGTTGAGTTCAGTATTTTGTAACTTGAATTGGTATTCTCATCAATGATTTTTTGCATTGTAGAATGAAATGCAGGGAATCAAAGCTTGTAAAAAAAATTTCTTGAGAGTGTGTAACCCAGCAACACAAACGGGTCAGCCTTAATGCAGTTTTTTTTATTGCTGACTTGCTAATCAGTGCAACTGAAGACTGCTACTTCCCAAAAGTATTCTGTGGATGACTGAACGAGTGTCATAACTTAATTATTTGTAACTGATCATATTCATCAAATCGAGTCCCGGCTGCTTTGCGGTAGGCATGGCTGGATTTGATATGCGTTAATGCAGTTTCTATTGATGACCCGATAATTATTGCAATTGTAGATTGCTAATTCCCCAATTTATTCTGAGAACGACTGTACGGGTGTCAAAATGTCCCAAAGCTCAAGATAAGTGCATGAAAGGCTATTTGTTTTCAAAACTTAGCTATTTGTAATTGATCATGTTCGTCAAATCGAATCACGGCTGCTTTGCGGCTGGCATGGCTGGATTTGATAAACATATCGGAAATATTGAAAGGTAAGTCCAGTGTTCCACTACCAGAATGGATATATTCATCATGTATTGGATTTTAATTAAGATGTTTAATATCCGTGTATTGGATTTTAATTAAGATGTTTAATATCCTTAATAGGTCAGGACTGTTGCCTTTTAAACAGAAATAAATATTCACCTTTCACGCTATTGAACAACTGAAGATTGCAAAATTTTCCATCCGTCCTGTGGAGGACTGTACGAGTTTTGAAATAGCCCAGAGTCTTTCATATGATAACTTCAGTCGTTGTTTTTGTCCACTTTTTCGTCAAACCGGGTCACGGCTGCTGAATGGCAGACATGGCCGGATTTGATGAAAAAGATATGGAATATTGACAGCTGAGTTCTGTAACTTGAAAAAATATTTTCACCAGTGATTTCTCAAATTGTGGATTTAATTGTATGGAATTAAAGGATGTAAATAAATCACTTGAGTGGAGGACTGTACGAGTGTTGAAATAGCCCAGAGTTTAATTTAAAACATATACCCACCCGAATTATCACGTGACAACAACTGTAAGTAAAGTGATGTCGCACTCAATATGTATATGTATATTTTTAACAGTTTTGATATATGTACAGAGTTATTGTGGTCCCAATCTGACCTCAAATCATGGATTCATATTGCAACAGACTGTGACTAAAAGTGATACTGAAGTATCGATAGTCCCTCATGAACAGTTCATTTACCACTTATTATTGGGGAAATATCCTTATACTTTTCCTGCGGAAGAGCGGGTGGTACGATAATGACCTATGGCGGGTAATGTTGCACTAGACGAGGTGCAAATGGAACCAGAGTATGACTTTATACAGCTCTATAATGAGAAAGTATGTTCCTCCCCAGAAAATGACGAATCTCCGTTTAAACTCCACTCAAATGAGTGTAAATACTTTACACCTAAAGATTTTCAGTCTATGACTAGTAAAATAAACTCAGAATTTTCTTTGTTCCATCTTAACTGTCAAAGCTTAAATGCTCACTGGGATTCCTTCCAGAACCTGCTCTATAATTTACAAACAAATAATAATTTTTTTGACATATTTGGACTCACAGAAATATTTCAAATTCCCCCACAAAACTCGTTTACTCCGGGGGGTTATGCGCCAATTATCAAATGTATGAGACCCGAAAATGATGATGGCCGAGGGGGAGTTGGGCTATATATAAAAGAGGGGATATCCTATAAAGTTCGAAGTGATATTACAATTTTCATCCCCACGTTTTCGAATCTCTATTCATAGAAGTTGAAGATAAACACAACTCTAAAATAATTGGCGTCATATATAGACCAAACACTCTACCGAAAGCCGATATAAACCTCCTCATATTAAAATTAGGTGAAATAATGGATGTTCTGAATGCCGAAAACAAGAAAGTTTATATCATGGGGTATCTCAACCTGGACCTTTTAAAAGCAAATATACATTCCAAGACTTAAGAATTTGTCGATCTCATGTTTAGCCAAGGATTCTTGCCTCATATAACCAAACCAACGAGAGTAACTAATCATTCAGCTACTCTGATAGACCACATATTTTCAAACAATGTTTCACAAACAACAATACCGGGTATAATTATAACAGATGTATCAGATCACTTTGGTGATTTTACATTGAAGAATCTACCAAGGCAAATGATAAACCACGGTGTACTATAAAACGAATCATAAACGCGGAAAAAATGTCTGAATTTAAAGAATTACTCTCAGAAAGTAATTTTTACCCTGTCTTGCTTTTAAACTGCCCCAATGAATCATATGAAACATTTTTAAACATCTATATGGAAGCTTACGATAAGGCATTCCCTTTGAAGCGTGTCCGCCAGAACAATAAATTTATTAAAAAACAACCTTGGATGACAAAGGGACTTGTCATATCCTCAGTTAATAAAGAAAAATTCTATAAAAGAAAACTTAAAAACCCTAATGAACATAATTTACGAAATTACAAAAACTACTGTAAAATTTTTAATAAAGTTACGAAACAGTGTAAATCAATTTATTATAGGGATATCTTGAATGAAAATAGGAACAATATGCGAAGAACATGGCAGATCTTAAACGAAGCTATCAATAAAAGAAAACGTGAAAGCAGACTACCCACTTTCTTTGTCCAGGGGGATACAGAAATAATCGAAGCCCAGGACATTGCAAGAGAATTCAATAATTTTTTCGTCAACGTTGGTAGAACCATATCCGACCAGATCCAGAAACCGGATAAATCGTATTTAAACTACATGCATGAAAGTGTTTCCAACAACTTTTATCTTCTACCCACAAATCCTGTAGAAGTTAGTCAAACTGTAAACAGAATGAAAGTAAAATCGTCGAAAGATTGCGATAGCATCACAACCAGTCTTCTTAAACAAACGATAAATGAGATATTGGTCCCCATTACCCACATAATCAATAATTCCTTTACCGAGGGCAAAGTACCAGATAGAATGAAAATCGCAAAGGTGGTACCCATTTTCAAATCAGGCGACGAGCACAGCATTACAAACTACAGACCCATTAGTATCCTTCCAGCTTTTTCAAAAGTAATGGAAAAGCTCATGGACATAAGACTTAGAAGTTATCTCGAGAGGTTTAATATCTTATATCCTTATCAATACGGATTTCAAAAACGTCATAGCACGATTCACCCAGTCCTCCAACTCCTCAAAAGCACCACTATGGAAAACAATAAACGGGAAAAGAATAGTACACTGGCACTATTCTTGGACCTGTCTAAAGCATTCGACACGATAAACCATGAAATACTATTGGGCAAACTCAAATACTACGGCATCAGAGGACTAGCCAACAACTGGTTTAGAAGCTACTTGTCCGATAGATTCCAATATGTTCTATATGACGAACAAAAATCTGACTTTGCCAGGCAAAGCTGTGGTGTCCCACAGGGCTCGATCTTGGACCCCGTTTTCTGTATATAAATGATATAAGTAACTCATCTTCGCTTAATCTCTTGCCGTTCGCTGATGACACTACAGTACACTGCTCTGGTCTCAACAGTAGTTCAATAACACCTTATTTTAACGAAGAACTTCAAAAATTATTCGAATGGTGCTCTGTGAACGAGTTGATGCTGAATGCTAAAAAACCTCATACATTATACTTAATCCAACAAAAGGAAGGAATACTGATTCCCGTCATGAGGTAAAAATAAATAACCAAGTTATTAAAAAGGTCGGAAACAACGAACCAGAAAAATCCATAAAATTTTTGGGAATAAGCCTCGATGAACATTTATCCTACAGAGCCCACATTTCCAGAATAAGCTCGAAAATAGCGCGAGCAAACTATAGTCTCAACAAAGTAAAAAATATCCTCCCCCATCGAGTCCTGAAGACATTGTATTTCGCCCTGGTTCACAGCCATTTAATATATGGAATCGTAACATGGGGGGAGCTCGAAAGCAATTAATAAATTAGCTTTTATGCAGAAGCGTTCATTACGAATTATCAATAACAAAAAATACAACTCTCATACTGACCCTCTGTTCAAGAAGGATGAAATCCTCAAAGTTGACGATTTGTTTAAACTACATGCATTGTTGTTCATGTTTGACTGGCACAAAGGCCAATTACCTTCTTCCTTTAATAATATGTTCAACGTAAACGACAATTCGTCAGGTAGAACAACCAGACAGTCTGGACTTCTGAACATAGAAAAAACACGAAACCGTACCTTAGATAAACTTCCATGATACACGTTCCCGAAATTATGGAATGCTCTAGACGTCACTGTTCGAAATATTAACAATAGAACCGCCTTTAGACGCAAATTAACCTCCGATTTTATTTCTTCCTACTCCAATTATGTCCGGTGTAATAACCCTTATTGCCAAGAATGTACATAATAAAAATCAGTATTTTCATTAAATTACCGAGAAGAACTTACCAAAAAGAACTTAAACACACAAGTTATGCTCTGTGTCCCATTCTGGTATCCTCGTCCTGTACAACCTGCAAATCCTTCTATTTGTTCCGTGAATATGCATCAATAATTTACGTGTCATGCCGACTGTCACACCGTGAGGTACCGCTGGGGGAGCCGTTCCAGTTTAATCCGAAACGGACTGATTCACCGCTATTTGCGCCCCACCGCGTGTCAGCCGACGTGGACCTCCCATTAACAGACTTGTATTATTCCAAGATTTATACGATAGTTTATGCCGGGATCTGTTGTTACTGTTTGCTACCCTGAACCGTGTTAACAATATATTAAGCAGGTTGTTTCGGGATATTAGCAATATTGAGGTACCAGTCGTCCGCTGGAATCTATAATTATTTCCCCCTAACTTATTTTTTATACGAGAACAAATTATTGGGAAAAGAATATGAACACCCATCCCTCATTAGGAATTAGACTAATTACTTCAAGTCCGATCACTTCATCACAGTCTGTTGCGATTTTTATTTTTCTAGGGAGTGTCAGGTAGACAGCCAATCTGGCTCTGTCACTTCCCACGGTATGCTGAATACATTATCTGTAAAACATTTATCTGTAAAACGTTTTAATATGTATACCGTAAATAAAGAATCTGAATCTGAATCCGATCGTTAATTCAGATGTTGTTTCCTTTAGTTATGCAAGGGCTTCTTCAATCTCTCTGAGGATATCTTTGTTTTTGTAGTGTACATACCCCGTGCTAACTCGTCATTTACGCTCAACTCCGCATGCAGCGCAACGGCAAACATTTTTGATGTCGTAGAAAGCGAAATCTCTAGATGTCAAGGTCTGGGACAGGTAGTCCTTCTTTGAGATTTAAACGGTCGAATAAATCCATCCGACAATGATTTTATTATCCAAGACTGCTCTCGATTTTTACAGCTATCATCGAATTTCGTACAGATTGTATTTGTAAGAATCGGAATTCAGTCGACCTTGCACGAACTAATAGTCAAGGCAACCAAATACTCGACCTTTGCATTGCAACAGGCATGAAACTCCCGAATGGTAGGGCATTGGGTGATTTCCGATGATTTTCCGAATCGTTCCTCTACAGTAGACTGGTGCTTGGTACAGAACAATCTACAACCCAGTATCCTTAGTTTTAGAGTTGAAGAGTTTCACCCTTCTTCCGACCATTGCCCAATCACTGTAGAACTACAAACTGGAAGACACATTGTCGCCCCACAAGATGGTGTGATACTTACCCCACTACCCCAAAAATTAAATGGACAAGGCCAGTTTCTGAAAAGTTTAAGACAGTCTTAAATTCTGCAGCGGTTTCTCATGAGATGTTCACTTATTTGGGACAAGAGGATGGCGAACCCGAAACGTCTGAAATGACTGAACACCTCGTTAAGGATAGAATGATTCGCACAAGTTTGGGCAATCGTGGGTATGTACACCCTCGGCGAAAAAAACGTTATAAACGAGTGGTAATACGAAAACAGCGGGAGCACCGCACAAAATTGATTAATGAAATTCAGAAAGTGGAAGATAAAGACCCTCAGGCCTTTTGTAAGGCTATTGATAGTTTAAAAGACGGCTACAATGACGAGGGCGAAAGCACTCCAATATCGCCAGAAGAGTGGATAGCACACTTTAAATCATTGATAATCCAGATACACAAACAGAAATTGCACAACGGGCTACACGTCAAATTTAGTTATCTGGATGCTGAGAGTACTGCAGACGAAGTCATTGAAGCCGCGAAATCCTTAACCCTTTACCCAACGTAACGGCCAAAACCGGCCAGCGCTATTCTCAAAAATCGCCAATTAATTTTCACTATTATTTTCATTTTTTGTCTCAAAAACATAGGTTATGACCCCTCGTTGGAACGAGCTCGTCGAGCTCGTTCCAACGAGGGGTCATAACCTATGTTTTTGAGACAAAAAATGAAAAAAATTAGTTATTCAAGATTTTTTCTTGCAAGTGTCGTCTGCTTTTCACGTTAGGTAAAGGGTTAAGAAATGGGAAATCTAGTGGTTACGATCTGATAAGTAACGAGATGATAAAAACATCCATGAAAGTCCTCCTTCCTTGTTATCTGAAACTCTTCAACACTATCTTGACTTCTGGTAAATTCCCAACACCCAGGAGAAACAACCTCGTCAGTTATTTGCGCAAGGGTGGTAAAGCAGACGAACCTAACAACTATAGAGGCATCGCGATATGCAGTTGCCTGAGCAAACTATTCTGTAAGGTGTTGGATAACAGACTTGAGGATGTCATTTCTTCAAGTAACAATATGAATCCATCCCAAATTGGCTTCAAGAAAATATTTTTCGCTCCAAAGCATAATTAATAAATATACCTCAAAGGGGAAATATTTATATGCCTGCTTTATAGATCTAAGTAAGGCTTTGGACACTGTTTTGAGAGAGGGTACTTTAATCAAGCTACGGCAATACGGCATAGGAGGGCGATTTATAGACATCCTAACTGACATGTATCGAGAAGCTAATTTTTCGATCAAGTTGAAAGACGGTTTAACTGAAAAGATGAAGACCATCCAAGGGGTTAAGCAGGGTTGTGTTTTAAGCCCCAAATTATTTAACCTTTACATCAATGATCTTTCGGACATATTTGACGGGACCTGCGACCCTGTTCCACTTGACAACCTTAATTTAAACCTTAATTTAACCCTTTACCTGGGAGCGCGGTGGCTCAGTAGGTAGAGGTGCAGGCTGCAAGCCGAGAGGTCCTCGGTTCGAATCCCACCTGCGGCAACCGCGTTGTGTCCTTGGGCAAGACACTTTATCTCCATTGCCCGCATGGGGGCACGATGACGCCGTGTACTAAGGCGTATTGCACGTCGATGGTACGCATGTCTTCAACCAATCTAACCCTGCCTGTGCTGCAGTGAGGAGTTACGATGTTGGGGAGCTGGCAGCTGCTCGTCGTTGCTCGATGGTTCTCTCCGGGTACTCCGGCTTCCTCCACCCGTAAAACTGTCACGGTTATGATTAGCCATTGTGCATAAATATGTGACCTTAAACATCAATAAATAAATAATAATAATAACCCTTTACCTAAGGTAACGGCCAAAACCGGCCAGCGCTATTCTCAAAAATCGCCAATTAATTTTCATTATTTTTTTCATTTTTTGTCTCAAAAACATAGGTTATGACCCCTCGTTGGAACGAGCTCGTCGAGCTCGTTCCAACGAGGGGTCATAACCTATGTTTTTGAGACAAAAAATGAAAAAAATTAGTTATTCAAGAATTATTTTTGCAAGTGTCATCTGCTTTTCAGGTTAGGTAAAGGGTTAAACTGTCTCAAGTACGCTGATGATATTGTGCTCTTCTCAACTGGTGAAAGTGCACTTTGAAACCCACTCGGCAAACTCGCCCCTTATTTGACTCGCTGGTCCCTTCAAATTAATGAAAACAAGACTAAGATTATGAAATTTAATAAGTCGGGTAGGAAAATTCACCGACCCCCCATTTACATTCAATGGTAGTCCACTTGAGCAAGTAAAAGAATATCAGTACCTGGGAGTGATCATGAAAGCATCGGGGAAGATAGATTATGAGGCACTTACGCAAAAAGGACTGAAGGCACTGTACCTCCCGAAACAAAAATTACCCATACACGAAATAAACGCACAACTCAGCCTTAAACTATTTCATTCACTCATTACGCCTATTGTTACCTACACATGTGAAGTATGGGGGCTCCAGGCAATGAATCTGGAAAACATTCCCACCGGATCCAGTCTAGGGGATAAGTACGATAAACATGCCTACGACAGGCTCTCTGTTTGGATTTACAAGCAACAGCTTGGAGTAAATAAGTTTAGCCCAACTCTGGCATCGAGACGAGAATTGGGTGAATACCCGCTGGTTATTTACATAATCCTGCAATCGATCAAGTTTGGGCTACACCTGCTGAATTCAGATGTGAACACCGTCGCAAATAAGCGCCTGATGGAATCTATGCACAGTGACCACCCCCGTGGCTATGTGCGCTGCAGTATATATTCAAGTATCTTGGTTTTCACCATATATGGGAAAACCAGTGAACATTAAATGTGAATAAACTGAGAAAAGCAGTGAAAGGTGTATTAGAAAGTCGGTATAGACAATGGTGGGAGACTAAAGTGCAGGAAAGCACCAAGCTTGCGTTCTATAAGAAAGTGAAAGGGGAATTCAGTTTAGAAAAGTATCTCTTTACCCAAATGTATAAACGTAACATTAAAAAATTTACCCAGCTCAGAATAAGTGCACATCCTTTGTCTATTGAAACCGGGAGATATAGAAAGCGAAGAAAATCCCACATGAGCTGCGGTTTTGTCCTCTCTGCCCAGATATTGAGGACGAAACACATTTTTGTATGCCTGCATGCCAGCTCTACACTACGCTGCGGGACCGGCTATTTTGTGAAATATATAACACCAATGGAATCGACTACAGTACGCTAAGTACCAACGAGTCACTATTTTACCTGGTAGAGTCTTTTGACTTAGAATTGACACCTTTAACCCTCAAGTTCTTTGTCGATGCGCTAACACTGCGAGAGCATAAGCCTTCCCGTTGCTAAGAAATATTGATGCTGGAGTATATATATATATGGTAGAAAGGTTGGTTTGGAGAGGGCGCGACACTGTTTGAGCGCTTTCAGAACTTTTTTTGCCAGCGCCCTCACCGTTCAGTAAGCACCATGAGGCTTGAAGGAGCTGGTGAAAAGTCCAGGCGATGTTGTGCTGCCTTCGTTTAGTTGGCGTAATTCCCTCTGTACACGGAACAACACCGCAGGGTTTAGCTGACAATAAAAATGCTGTTTTGGAAAGAATTAAAATTATTCGAGTTGGAAGCATATATATTTACATGCATGAAATGGATATTATTGAATCCACCAGTCTGTCCTTTGTACTTGTCTCCATGTTTTGTGATCGATATTTGTGTGTCTGTGATCTGATTTGTCATGTATCTCATGTTAGGTATAAAACAATAAAAGTATTGTATTGTATTGTATTGTAACGAAACAATTACATACAATCCCCACGGAATACAAAACGAAACACATTGTCAGTACAATGCAGATCATACAATAAATCGACCAACCCGGTCATATACATGTAACACGAGAGTATCAAAAACAGGTATCGAGGCGATTCGTCATGACACCCGTTTCGACACCCTGGTTCTACAAGCAACAACTTAACAAATACGATACAACTCACAACAGAGACTGGACGCTGATCAGAGACCAGCGATTGTGTAGAAAGTTTCTGGCATCGAACTAAAATAGAACTCTCGCAATGAAACTAACTGTGCATCATTAACGGTGATTAATAACCCGTTGCGTTATTCCTGTTGTGCACATAAATCGGATCTTCAGCAGTATATTATCTCTATCTTAAAATTGTTTGCATAATTTATCTCCTCCTCGAATTTGGCCGATTTCCCCGACTAGGGTGAGGTGGAGCCCCGACCCCATGGCACCACTCCTGCTGCCGATTTCCGTTAATGATTACCGCGAGTGTAGACGCCTAGTATGAAGAGCCAAAAAGCATGGGTATGTGCACTTTAGCGTCGTGCAAATTCATGTCATTTTCGCACAGGTCAGTCCCTGCCTTCAGAAGAACAGATACTGGTTTACTTGGTGCAGAAACATGCCCCCCACCTACCGTTTAAAACTTAGAATTAAAATGTAGCTGTATCTGGTCATTCTTATTAATCTCTTTGTTCTCAATGGCTGATGAGCAAACAATGTAATGAACAACAAATAGGTAGGGATGATTAGTAAATATTTAATCCAGCAGCGTTATTGGGTGGGTGGACTAAATTATTATTGAACCTTCCTATATATGCAAAGAGTACAGTGACCAGCATTGCAAAGACGTTCTCAATAGGAACTCAGGCTCAAATTGTTTGAACCCGATGGAGAAATTTGATAAATATAAATGTTCTTTTTTTCCCAATGTTGAGGTGTGTTAGTCCCAAAATTAGCTTTCCGCACATTGTATTTCAACAGTGTCACTAAAGTCACATAGGCCACCACCGATATATTAGTGTGTGAGTGCCCATTCTGTGACTGCGCGCTCCCTTCCCAGTTTCAATTGTTTTCTACGCGCCTGCCGGTTATCAAATTATGCGCTTCACAAAATTCGAAAAATTCAAAATATACTTTGGTGTCACCGTTGGTTGGCTTTCAGATAAACCTTCCCGTACAGTGCACCACTTTGAAAAGATATTCACCGTCTTTACTAAAAGGCCCAGGGCGTCCTGAAGATGATCGATTTGGGGGTTGTATTTGGGGGTTGTAGGGCGGATGTAAACCGAAGTTGTCACGACTGTGGAATATCCCAGCAACATCACATTGAACATCGTGCCTATGCACTGGCCATGCGGATATGTCTACACGGATTACCATTGACTGGCATAGGGATAAACTGCTTATTTTAGAAACAAGTGACAGGACCATGTCCTCATACTTGTGGTTCAATGGTGCGAAATAACCAGTACGCATATCGACACTAGGTTCACATTGGCGATCGAAATCACTAGGACGACGGTCGTAGTATCGTTATAATTGGGAAGTGGATTCAATTTGAGATTCGATTCGGTTTCGAACCTTTCGCCTGATTCGATTCGAGGGAAAGATCGTGATTCGCCGAACCCTATCTTTGCATACCCCCCCCCACCCCCCCCCACCCCCCCCCCCCCCACACCCCTTCACACACACTTCCAATGAGCTTCCGCGCACCTGCGCTGCAAAAAATATAGGTTCTCTTTAGAACCAAAACTGGTTCTAATCTTGTCCCTGAGATGGAACCAGTTCTGTTTAAATAGTATTTATTTCAAATCAAATAAATTTACCAAGATTATTATTCACTTTTAACTGAATATTACATGAACTGAAGTAGATTCAGCAGTAAACTTGGAGCTTATTCAACGCAGTCGCCAAACATTTTGAAACAAAGTAGATATGAACAGTTGGCATATCGAACCAGTTTTGGTTCTGTATAGAACCAAAACTGGTTCGATATGCCAACTGTTCATATCTCCTTTGCTTATTAAGGATTTGAGACAACCTCGTATAAGCTCTAAACTTACGACTGAAACCCCCTCAATTTATGTTTAATTCTGTTAATATTTAATGTCAATCTTTATAAATTTATTTGATTTGAAATAAATACTGTTTAAACAGAACTGGTTCCATCTCAGGGACAAGATTAGAACCAGTTTTGGTTCTAAAAAGAACCTACATTTTTTGCAGTGTGTATGCAGATCTGTGTTCGATAAATACAGAATATCACAACACGTCCACCGAGTTCCAATGGGTTCTATGTGCCTACTGGCACATAGAACACATTGGAACTCAGGGGACGAACAGTCAATTGATCAAAGTTATCGGATTCCGTCGAGTTGAGATAGACCAGCCGGATCAAACACGATGTAGGCGTCGCATTTCTTTTTGCTGATTTTGTCTCGTTAACGGGACGGGGTATGTCAATCCGGTTTGACTTACTGTTGTAATAATTTGTTTGTTATATGACAGTGTGTCTTTAAAAATTGAATACGACACATGAAATAAAAACAAAAAAGAAAGTATGGATATTTATCTATTGACTGTAATGTAAACGGAAATTTGATTGGTCAAGAGATAAACGATATAAACCCGGATCTTGCGGAAAACGTCCGAACCCAGGATATTTTCACTCACCCACCCGAAAATTTTCCGTGTAGTGTATTTGTCTCGTGCAGGAATTTCATATCGTGTGTTGACGTCGTGACGCGGAATTGAGCATCGTATCAAACGACTCAAACTGTCATTCGTGTAAAACAAAAAACTACTTACGTTGATGGACAAACTTCAAGTGTAATATCAGACACTAGTACTGTGAAGAGTTCGCCTGGGCGTAATAATAGTAGGCGTATGCCATTATTCAACAACTGCTGTATTAAGAGTGTTAATGTGTATTTTGCAGGCCCAAAGAAAGGAGAGGGGTGCTTAAAACTTCAGACTCTTCTAAGCTTGTTCCATGTTAATTTATTATAATACTTGAATTGATTTTAGTTTATACTATGCTTCCCTACCTAACAAATGGGACCCAGAGTATGTGCAAACATTGACAGCCTTAGTTGTCAATAGATAAAATCATCATTCCCATGTCTGTTCACGTAGTAAGGTTTTTTCGACCTCTTGGGATACGGCTGGCTTCGGGTAGGTAAAACCCTATACTACGTGAACAGACACGGGGTAACCAATAGTATCCGATTATCTAGCGACAAGGCACTCGATTTGTTATTTCGCTTTTGTGAGATTGTCGCCTCGGAAATCTCTGAACGTTTGTGACGTCGCGAGAGGCTCACTTTAGACAGGTGTGATGTAAAAAGGTTGACACACTCGTTTGCTGCCGATCTAATATTGACGGGCAAAGTGCCGTGGTATTGAGTGTATATTCATGGTTGTCATATATAGACACACATCGCGTTCTGTCTATATATTATATGACAACCATACGGCTCTCGCGAAATATGACTACGCCATTCCAACTCGTTATGTAAAACACCCAACGATTCAAACACACATCGCGTTCTGTGTTTATTACACAACCCATGCATTAAAAATTCATTTAAAAAAAGAAATTTTAATTCCGATGTTTAAACCCAAAGGCAAAGAGATTGTTTTGACTGAAGCTGTACTGATCTAATGGTTCGATAAAAAATCAAAACAGCCTTTTCGGAACCAGTGTTTGTTGAAATTCGTATCGCTGTTTCTCTTCGGCTGGTGCCCATTCACGCCTAGCCATTTGGTGGCTATTACTGTTAGTAAAAATATAAGTACAAATTTGTGCAGATTTGCAAAACAGCTGGGAGAAACATTTTTAAATAAGTTCGAAGCCTCTCAAGATGTACGAAGATTTACCGAAATAAAGTTGACCAATTTAGATAAAATGGGATCCACAAAACGAGACGGCCACGGGACTGGGTTAATGTTCTGGTTGGAAATGATTGGGTTTTTTAAAAATATTATCTAATTTTTGGCTAACTAATTTTTTGTGAACCGACTTTATTTTGCTTTGGACGTTTTCATTTTCGCACTTTGCGACAGACGGTCGATGATTGTATAACGAAATTTGGAGACTTTTCGAAGCGTAACTAAACGGTGCGGAAAAAGTTCCGGCTTGTATATCACCCGTTGAATGCAGAATCATTTATATCATAGCGGCGATTCCGTTGAATACAAGGGTTTAAAGTTTAATGGATGTGTAACAAAAGAGTTAGACCCTACATTGTGCTGTAGTAGTATTGGAATAGAAACCACCCTCAGCGTTGAGCACTGAATTCTCCAACTTTAACGTTCATATCCGAGTTACATTGCGTTACGACAGACACCGACCTTGGTACATCTTCTTGTTCATCTGACTGTATTTGAGTTTCATGATGTCTAATATTGTGCATTTTGGTAGCCCAGTCTTTCTGTGGATCAAACACCGAAGAGTTAGGGACTTGCCATTTTGTTCTTGCCACTGACGTGCTCTCTTTTTCCAGTCCAGTTGCAACCGGATGTAGATCTTTAGACCTTTGATTCGTCACTCTCGTGGACGAGAAGCTATCTTTGTTCAAATTCCATTTCACACCAATCGACTCTATTTTACTTCGCGGTGTTCTAAATACTGGTTTTCTGAACATGTACGAATCGCTGAATGAACTCTTCTGGCTGTGTACCGAGTGCGATGTGGACACACGCCCCTCACTTTGTGTATCATTATCACTGGAACGTGCTAACTGGTCGGGACAACTCCATGTCACGCGCTTTTTTGCGGAGTCGCGATTTACCTTCTCTATGTCGTCATCATCAAATGGCTCTTGTATTGTCTCAAAGTTAATGCTTTCCTTGGAGAACTTTTCAGACACGATTTTTGCAGATCTTTGTCTCATTTCTTTACTAGTGTATCTAGTTTGTGGCATATAAAGGCCGCTCTTTTTCTTGACGATAACGAGGTCATCTGCATCGTCAGCTATACGAAATGGTTCCGTCTTGCGTGGTTTCTTTTTTTCTTTACCAATACATATGGCACTTTCAGGGGTGCTTCTTTCCTTTAATGCAACGCTCGAAGGAGAGAGTAAGGGAAGGGCAGGTATCTGAAAAAATAAAAAAGAAACATTTTCAATCCAAATATACAAACCAAAGGCGTAGATATGGGAGTGGAGGAGGGTAACTATGTTTGCAGTTTTAGTGCTGCGATCTTTTCTAGAAATATGGACGCGACAACCGTTACTTATTCCCAAAAGAATGTCGAATAAGGAAGTGGGAATAAGTAACGATTGTCACGTCCCCTCTGGAAATAATAACAACATTTTTATTCGTTTTCTTTGAATAACGAAATTCCGAGGTCTTCCCATTGGTGTTTTTCATTTTAAACCCTTTACCCAACGTAACGGCAAAAACCGACCAGCGGTACTCAAAAGATTCACCATTCAATTTTTATTACTTTTTCATTTTTTGTCACAAAAGTACAGCTTATGACCCCCTCATTGGAATGAGCTCATTCCAATGAGGGATCATAAGCTATGTTTTTGACACAAAAATAAAAAAAATAAGAATTTTATTTGCAAGTGTAATCTGTTTTTCGTGTTAGGTAAAGGGTTAAACACATTGACCTTTGCTTTTAGCATTATAGAAGGCGGTGTTCACGCTGGTCTGAAACAGTCTGGTGCCAAACGTTTAGCCATTCTGGGTGTATTAGTGCCAAACGAAGTATTTTGGTGCCAAAACGTTAACGAGGGGAGAGGTGGTGTTTATTCGCTGTTTGATCCAAATGAATTGATTGAGTCTTTTGAAAATGAAC
Source organism: Pictodentalium vernedei (assembly GCA_031216915.1). Classification (NCBI taxonomy): domain Eukaryota; kingdom Metazoa; phylum Mollusca; class Scaphopoda; order Dentaliida; family Dentaliidae; genus Pictodentalium; species Pictodentalium vernedei. The sequence continues at coordinate 115,163,108 of CM062292.1, forward strand.
TGGCAATTATTTGAAAAGTGAACGGACATTTGTTCACGGAAAAAATCCGACAGAACCTTACAGAACTCGAAAGTTCTGATGAAATCATCGATAGCTGAAAAGAGCAGCCACCTTCGTTATACACAATGCCACTGATATGATCCAATTAATGGTCAGGCTGAATGCTGTCCGTACGTATGTATACACACTAAAAACTAAAGTGTTAAAACTGACACTTTCAAGGTGTTAAACCCATTCTAACTCTTAGGGTTTGATTTTAATACTCAAAGTGCAATGCTTTAATCACTTAGACATTACAATCGTCAGACATCTGAAACTTGAATGGATGGCACTTCCCATGTGTCTAGCATTGGTGGTTCTTCCAGAATCGTCCATAATTTGATTTGCGCTTGGTGGGTACATAATTAAAAGGACACATCGCAGATGAGGCTCGAGAGTTCGAGCCTGATCCGCGTCATCTGCGTTGTTTCCTTTTAAGTGTCGCGACATTACACTTGTCAAGTGGTATTATTGTAACACCTGTCAAGTTCTGGGATATCTACACTTGAACAAAGTGCTAGTTCAGCACTTAGTAAGTGTTAAATACAGCACTTCAAGTGTAGTTTTTAACACTTTAGTTTTTAGCGTGTACACCTGTTGTTGTACTTAGATAATAATAGATCAATCGGGGCGCGGAGGCGTTGTGGTAACCGGTTCCCGCCAGACCACCGAAGTTAAGCAACGTCGAGCCCGGTTAGACCATGGATGGGTGACCGTCCGAGCAATCGATTCGGACTCCCGCGTTGTGTCCTTGGGCAAGGCACTTAACCCCGATTGTCCACATGGGAGCACGATGACGCCGTGTACTAAGGCGTACTGCCGTCGATGGGGTGCATGTCTTCAACCAATCTAACCCTGCCTGTGCTGCAGTGCGGAGTTACGATGTTGGGGAACTGGCAGCTGCTCGTCGTTGCTCGGTGGTTCTCTCCGTGTAGTCCAGCTTCCTCCACCCATAAAACTGTCAGCGACACGATATGACCTTGGCTGTTAATATGTCGTTAAACCTTAATAAATAATAAATACAGATCAATCGACAAATTACCATTAAACCACTGAGCTTGGCGGATTGCGAGTCTTTACAAACGGCGGCATTTGAAGTATTTATCTTTGCGCAGTGTATTCGGAAACGGTATTCATCAAATGGTATTCCGACAGATAATGGTCTCGAGCCTCTCTTTCGACCATTTATCTGTCCAAATACCCTCGGACTCGCATTTTATCGTTATGCACTGATCAGCAAAACTTTCGTTGTTCAAAACACCACGCGTCATGGAACACGTTGTCATAATAATTACTCAGGGTTGAACATAACCGGATGTGGAACGACTTCCGAACGAGGGTCCGCACAAATAGGTCACAAATGCAGAAAAGCCTTGACTGCATACATAATCGGATGCATGTTTGTTATATTTTAGGGTGGTTTATTACAGTACAACTGCCGTGGGCTGGTCGTAATCCAACCGTGGGCAGTGATGTCCACGCATGAGTTTACCAGGTAACAGAAATCATCATCTGTAAAATTTTAATTAATGAAACACCGGGTTGTACCGGGTGCTTCATTAATTAAATTTTTGATGATTATACTTATAATTAGTGTTTGAAATATAATATTACTGCGTTCATGTAAATATTGCGCACCCGTGAAAATGATCAGTCCACGGCGTCCGTACTGTATATACAATTATTTCCAAATGAAACAAAATACTGCATTTTGATTGGCTGAGAGGTACGGTGTTACTTGCAATCCACAGTGGCTTTTTTTACACCGTGTTTAACCACGATGTAAAAACAAGAATATACAAGAGCAAGCTATATGGCTAAAAAAGTACCCATTTTTAATTATTAATTCATACCTTCTGCTCGGTTATGTTAGAACAAAATAAAAATACAGGAAATTCAATATTTATGTGCAATAAAATATTACAGATATGGATGTCATTGAGCCAGTTCCAATGACATCCATATTTGTCTGGTTTTATTTAAGAAACTTGCAAAGTACAAATTTTCTGTCAGTTTTTGCCCACAATGTAGATTAAAGTATTAAGTACACCAAAATTATTGGAAATAAATCTGTTATCCTTGTGTTTTCCAGGGTGTATGGGAATTTACACCGGTTTGGGAACTCGTACACCCTTCGGCTTCGCCTCAGGGTGTATGAGTTCCCAAACCGGTGTAAATTCCCATACGCCCTGGAAACATAGGGGTAACTAATATTACACACCTTCTGCAAATCTGCATATACATAGTATGAATGCCAAAATAGCAAAAGCAGGATTGGACGAGCCTACGTCAAATTTAATCACGAAATTCATACAGTGGAAAGTAGTTATATCACGATTGTTGTCTGCATTTATTCAACATTAGCGATAGAATACGTACATTACAAATATGTTGGGGAAAATCACATGTGAATCCGGCATACAGCACGCAAGAACACATCAAATTGGTTCGCATGAGCCTGAAGAATGCTACTCAGGACGAATCAAATGTTTCGACACAAAACAACAGTGACACGAATGAAAGTTCACAGATCGTTGAAGCTGGAATTTTTCTTTAAAAATCTAAGCTTCATTCACATAATTCAAATTTAATAGTGATATTAATACAGAGCACAATCAGGTAGAGTTCGGCAAACAGGAATTAACAACACTTGTTAACTGGTAGAGTGTTGGAAGCCCATATTTGGGCTTTATTCTGTGCTGCAGGTGCCACAACTTAATGACTTTATATTCTGTGGATGTGCTTCACATAATTTTTGAATTGAAATTATATAGTCTGTGAGGATTTGCCTTGTTACAATTTATGGCAGAGTGCCACAAGGCACTCTCCCATAAATTGTAACAAGGCAAAGAGACAGGGACAAATTTAAATGATCAAAAATAATTTAGATTTCTAGCAGTTAAGAGCTTTTTCATATATTCCATTCTCGAGCCTACCTCTTTCATGAAACACCAGAAAAACTCCAACTTGGGTAGCTGATTCTTGCCCCCCACCCGTACACCAACCTTGTTTTGTTTTTGTTCTCTGTCATAATACATGTTACAGAGCCCATAAAATGTGATTGCACTCAATGATTTTTTTATTATTGGAGGAGCATTTGGTTACGGCATTGGACTTCAAACCGAAAGGTCCCGATGACTCGATCCCCTCCAAGGGTAACTGCGATGTGCTCTTGGTCAAGGCACTGAATCCCGAGTGCCCACGTGGGGGCGCGGTGGCGCTGTGTATCAAGACGTACTGCATGTCGATGGTGAACTTGACTTCAGCCAATACTAACCCTACTCGTTCGGAGATAGTACGGTGCGAGTCTAACAGTTGCTCCCCCTGCTCGCTGGTTCTCTTCGGCTTCATCCGTCCGTTGAACTGTCAGACACGCGGTGGCCCTTGTTGTCGAAAATGTCGTTAATCCTTGGGGACAGGTTCGCTATCAGGTGGGAAAGTTTATATTTTATTTTAACCCTTTATCCAGCAAAAATAGAATAGGACACTTTCAAAAAAAATGTTCACGAACTAAAAAACATCCATTTTTGCCTCAAAACCATAGCTTATGGATTACATAGCATCAAAGAGCTCGTTCCAGTAAGGGGCCATAAGCAATGTTTTCGGGGCAAAAATTAAGAAAAATATCTGAAAGGCGATTTTTGTGAACAGTGCTTTTATGATTATTGCGTTACGTCAAGGGGTAACAAAGTTAATTCACCAATCATGTGGTGTGGAGGAGAGGAAAGTGAGAGGCGCCTATTGTCTGGACGGGGCATGTCACACTGGGGCGCCGCCACTGGTCAAATGGTCCTGTCACAAGTTTTTTTCTCAAAACAAAACCCGACAAGAACACCACTATGTTCAAAGTAGATGAGGAGGGAAGTGGGCTAAATCCTCCTAGCTGTACCTGCGGATTCATTCATAGCCATGTGTTTAGATAATGGAATGCACGTTGTGTTTGCAGCATTCAACTCGACTTGATTAAGTTTCACCTTCCATTTTCAACTCTCAGGGACTTTGCACGGTTTTACTGCTAACAAAACAGGTGCCCCAAAATGCATTTAAAGGGTAAACTTGCAAGCTACATTCGAAGTACGTTGGCAATCGTTTCTTGGTAAGTCTTCGCTGCCTCTTTTGGCAGCTAATACTTGCTTGCCCAGAAACAACTGCAAAGTTTCAAGATGTAAATTGCCTTGGTGTATTGCAAAATATGTGAAAATCTCCCAGTTTTTAAGGGTTGAACATACCTGTTGCTGTTGTTGTTGTTGTTGTTGGGTGTGAATGTGTCGTACTTTCTCATTGGTTACATTTGTAAATTCTCCCTTCTCTCGCAACTGCAATGGTGTGACTCGTTCGTGGTTTGCACTATTCCATTTGCTATACTTCTTCAACAGCTCCTGTCGTTTTAATATTTTAGTTCTTTCTCTGTTGAGTCTTTGCGTTTGATATTTCAGTTCGTTCATATACTTCGAATTAAGCTGTTCGAGGTGAATATAATCATCCATATTATCTGTGCGCAGTTTTCTTATTAGTTTTTCATTGACCACCATGTCTGCTGGAAGACTCTTTCTCAGTTTTAACGCAAGACTGTTTGACAGAAGATTCAAGTCCATTCCTGGGCGATTGTCGCGTAAATATAAGTCTTTTCTGACCAACATCGTCTTTGGAAGACTAGGCTCCCCTGGCCACCGCTTACTATCACCTGGGGCGTCAACATGACCCGTATGATCGCAACGACGCAACACTGATCCTGTATTTGTAATACGCATGGTTTTCATCTTTAACTGTGATTTTTGTGTTGGAGTAATTTCTGTAAAAGAATATATTTTGTATTAGATGAATAAAAAGGAAGCGAGATGGAAATTATCCATAGAATGAAGAAAATGTTCACGTTTTAACAATTCTGATCGATCCTCAGTAAACTGCCCCAGTCGCGTTGGTAGTCCTTCCTGGTTGTCGAGGTGATGATGGTTGTGGCAGTTGGGGATGGAGGTTGTCAGGACCATAATATTTTAGACAGGAAGCAACGACGCGTACCATCATATCGCGAATACCTAACTTTGGATTTTTTTAAATGGCTCGCTGAGAGGAGTAATTACTGAAGCGTATTAACGTCACACAATAATTTATACTAAGTTGTTATGACAAATAACAAAATAGCTAAGTTGTTATAACAAGATAGCTAAGTTGTTATAACAAATTAGCTAAGTTGTTATAACAATGTAGCAACAATGATAACTTGTTGTAACAAGAAGAAAGCTCGGTTGTTAGCGCAATATATAACTTGTCATAGCAAGATAGTTAAGTTGTTATAACAAGACGGCTAAGCTGTTGAAACCACATAGCAGAGTTGTTATAACATGATATCTAAGTTCTTATACCAATTTAACAGCAATCGTTGTTTCAACAAATAACAACGGGTAGGATATCATGTTATTAGAATTCATCATGTGGTGGACCTCAGCAGTATGTCTCGTATGTTTCACCCCTTTTCTGCATGACCCTGGGCAGGACACCGGGAGTGACGTCATAGTCACATGACTCAGTGGCACCATGTTGTGTTGTCGTGGTAACTCTCATGAGTGGCCATGTTGTGGCGTCATCTCTATACTAATACGTGGTGTTAGTGCGCATGCGTAGCGCGTGTTGTTAGGGTGATACGTGTTTCCGTCGTCCATTTCGTATTCTGGAGGCCGCCGTCTTGGTTCCTATGGTTACACGTGGCTGCATGTTACCTAAAGGCCTATAATAAGACAGGAGTATGTTCGGAGGGTATGGTCGATTGAATAGAAGTATATCTAATTGTCACAAACAACCCGACAATTTCTCCAAACCACCAAAATGATTTTATTTACTACGGATTCCCACGGAATCCGTTTTAGGATAGTCATACCATGGCTTATAATAGTAGCACGTAGTGCTATAGTACCAAGGGGATCCCCGGGGGTAAGTTCGATTGAAGTAGAGTATATCAAATTACCCCAATAGACCCAACAAGTTGTAGTAGTACGGGTTCTTTCAGAATCTTCTGCTTTTATCTATCTATGCTTATAACTTCTGTCTAGACGACCCTGTTTGTTTGTTCTGGAGTATACTCCAATAGAGCAGAAGAGACTATCAGAACATATTCGATTACTGTTATTATAAATAGGGTTTCTAGCCTGTTCTGGTTAGTTCTGACCTTATTCTAAGTTCCCATAATAAGCTATCGAGCAGTAACTGGAACATGTATTGCTCGAACGACGCGAATCCCATCGAGCAAATGAGCTATAGAGTAATTGCTCGATCGAGTGACTCGCATATACGACTCTTAGCCTCATTTCGGTATTCGATGATACATATGACATTGCAATGTATCATTGGAGGGATGACGTCATAACATGACCGCTCACGTGGGGTACCATGACAACATAACATGGCGTCGCTGAGTTACGTGACTATGACGTCACTTCCGGGGCCCTACCCGGAGTCCTGCATTAGAGGGGTGAAACATACGAGACATACTACTGACCCCTAGTGTGATCATCTGGTGAATTTGGTGAGAGACGTACGTATTGGATGTATACAATAGTACGCTAGGATATGCAGTGATATGTGTGTACATGGCATTTGGGTATATCGTATGGGAATGTAATAGAAAATTGATGGGGAAGGTGAGAGTTTTTAAAATACTTTTCCCCGCGAAATGATTGACATATATGTTGCCAATAACGTCATGACGTCATTTTGTACAAACGGCGCCCTAACCAAAATCTTCCGTGCCGCAGTCCCCAAAGGTAGATATCAGTACTCAAAGCAACCACTGTCTTCAGTCCTCACATGTCCCCAAACCACCACTGTTTTCAGTTTTCGAAGGGTTGTCAAACCGCCGCCTTTAGTGCCCAACCAAACAACCACTGTCTTCAATACCCAATTCCTCAAACCACCATCTTCAGGCCCAAGTTACTAAAGGTCCACGTCAGTCCCATCCACGCAATTGTGCTGTCAGTCTCCAATTGTCTCCATACCACCACTGTCGTCAGTACCCAAGCCACTACTGTCTAATTCTGCCTTCCAACATAAGTCACCAAGTTCTATGAGACCGCAAATGCCCACATCTGCTCAGACTAGCAAATAAGAAACATGAAGGTATAATCTAGAAACTGGGAACAATGAAGGTTCTAATCTATGAAGGATTTTTACACCGCTGGGAGTGCACTCCAGAAGAATAGAAGTGAAGGGAAATGACAAAATACCCAAAGGGTATGAAGCCAGCAGATGTTCCCAAAGCTAAGAAAACCCAAATGTGTACAGAAAATTCATAATGTGCACCATACTAGTCAACCATGCATACCTAACCATCACATGGCTAAGCAGTAACTACTATCTTACGACACGATACAACCCTCGCTGTTAAAAGTGTTGTTAAACTCCAATAAACAAACGAACAAACATTCTAACACATATCCAGTATATACCCAAAACCATGTATAAACATGCGTTATTGTGCACACCATAGCTTATTGTAGTATACATGCAGTACCACAACCTGATACACAACTGGCAAATTTCCCCAATGTCGTACCCTTCATCAATCCTCCCCTTCCCGTGCCCCCCACTACGTCCCCCATGAGATTCCCTCCTATGGTCGCCAAATGAGGCATCATTTCCACATAACATACAACAAAGTTATCTTGTTATGACAAATAGCTATCTTGTTATAACAGCTTAGCTGTCTTGTTATAACTAGATAGAGTTATTTGTGGGCAAACACACAGTGGTGTATCCCCGCATTTCCACTCGTTTGTATCTGAAACACTATATTTGTGCATTAGTAGATGTTATGGGGGGCATACTCCTTGTTATATTGGTAGAAAGATAAGAGAAGAAAGGAAGTCCTGGTGCATTAATGCTCTTCCATAATCACCTTTAACCCTTCACCTAACCTGAAAAGCAGACGACACTTGCAAAAATAATTCTTGAATAACTAATTTTTTTCATTTTTTGTCTCAAAAACATAGGTTATGACCCCTCGTTGGAATGAGCTCGACGAGCTCGTTCCAACGAGGGGTCATAACCTATGTTTTTGAGACAAAAAAATGAAAACAATAATGAAAATTAATTGGCGATTTTTGAGAATAGCGCTGGCCGGTTTTGGCCGTTACGTTAGGTAAAGGGTTAATATTCAACCAAAAATATATAGTAATAATGCAGAAAATGTTAGAGAATGTTAGTGTTATATTAGTAAGTTTGTAGTGAGAAAACATAGATAGTTATTTACAACTACTGTAGTATGAAATAAGCTTTTAACACAAATAATAAATGGCATGGAATTCTGAAAATATAAAGTAAATCTGACATATTAGGAAATGTAAAATTTTACAAGTCTGCATGTCAAATAAAGTTCAAAGCTAAACTTGGAGCATAGAGTTTTACTGTCAAATTCAAACATTTCTATGAAAAGCATTTTCTTCTGTGTCAAAAGAAAAATAACACAAAATGTTTTCTTTTTACATTTCCAATAACATAAATATTTGCAAAAGATTTTGTAAAACAAGTAATTTCATATAAAAAAAAATTGTTTCTGTTTATGGTAGTGTTGATGGAACCATAATGATATGGACGGAAATCTTTTTCCTTGGGGGCCAAATCAAAATTCCAAAACCTTTATGCACATCAAGAGATGCTACCCGAACACCTTAGCATAGTTTAAAGGTTTTGAATTAAATACAGTTAAAACTAGAAGTCCTGTCACGAATTGTGCGCTTATCTGGACTTAATTGCCCGTTAGAATTGCGCGCAATTGCCATATCGAATGGCATCCAAAGCACGGCAGGTTCTCCTGGTTACTCATAGCACACACAGACAATGTTTCTGCCAATGGACCTCCGGGTTACCCAAATTATACATGTTTCAGTGACAATGTTTCAGCCAATGGACCCGGAGGTCCATTGGCTGAAACATTGATTGTGCACAGGCTATATGTACAGAATTTGATAGTCTTACTATGGTTATAACGCGTAGGTTAACGCGCAGATCGACGTGCTATTTGTGCGCATTTCATGACAGGACTTCTACTTTTAACTGTACTCTAGGAGCCTTTTCGATGAAAACTGATTTTCTAACAATAAAAGTGGTTCCACTGGAATCACCTGGCACCAAATCAAAATTCCGAAACCTTCATGCACATCTAGTGATACTACCTGAACACCTTAGCATAGTTTAAACGTTTCAAATTAAATACCCTAGGAGCCTTTCGAGGAAAACTGATTTTCTAAAGATAAAAGTGGTTCCACGGGAACCACTTAGGGCCAAATCAAAACTCCGAAACCTTCGTGCACATCTAGAGATGTTACCTGAACACATTAGCATAGTTTAAATGTTTCGAATTAAATACCCTAGGAGCCTTTCGATGAAAACTAATTTTCCAACAATAAAAGTGGTTCCACCGGAACCACTTGGGGCCATATCAAAATTCCGAAACCTTCATGTACATTTAGAGATGCTACCTGAATACATCAGCGTAGTTTAAACGTTTCGAATTAAATACCCTAGGAGCCTTTCAGTGAAAACTGATTTTATAACAATAAAAGTGGTTTCACCGAAACCACCTGCGGCCAAATCAACATTCTGAAACCTTCATGCACATCTAGGGATGCTACCCGAACACCTTAGCATAGTTTAAACGTTACGAATGAAATACCCTAGGAGCTTTTCGAGGAAAACTGATTTTATAACGATAAAAGTGGTTTCACTGGAACCACCTGTGGAAAAATCAAAATTCTGAAACCTTCATGCACATCTAGAGATGTTACCCGAAAACCTTAGCAGAGTTTAAACGTTTCGAATGAAATACCCTAGGAGCCTTTCGATGACAACTGATTTTATAACGATAAAAGTGGTTCCACGGGAACCACTTGGGGCCAAAACAAAATTCCGAAACCTTCATGCACATCTAGAGTTGCTGTCTGAACACCTTAGCATAGTTTAAACGTTTCGAATTGAATACCCCAGGAGCCTTTCAGGGTGTGACGTGCGGGAGGACGGACGGAGATCATGACTATATCCCCGCATTTTGAAAATGCGGGGACAACAACTTAATAAAAATTATTGTGTGACGCTAATACGCTGCCATACGTAATCTAATTAGCGTTTGGAAATTAATGTAGCAAGAAAATATCGTGAAAAACAATCAGACAAAACTTTTGAGTCACCACAATTTTTTTTTCGATATGAGTTCCCACTCAGACAGGGACGAAGCTAGGCTATATGAAGCGAGGGGTCAAAATATTATTCGACTGCTAATAGCAACAGACATTTTTTCCGCCACTTCATTCCACCTCATGCTGTGTTAAAAGTATGTATCCCCCTTAGATCATGTCTTCAACCGCTGTAACCCTGCGTGACGGAGGTTAAACAGAGTTAGAATGTTGGGGAGCTGACAGTTGCTCGTCGATGCTCGGTGGTTCTCTCCGGGTACTCCGGCTTCCTCCACCCGTAAAACTGTCAAGGTCACGATTGGCCATTGTCCATAAGTATATGACCTTAAACACCAATAAATAAATAAATATAAATAAATAAATTAAAAACTACCTGATACTTCATCAAACTCCGTCCTTCTAATTATATAGAGATGCAATTAGTGTATTTATGCGTGTGAAGCCCGAGAAGTGAAGCTGCACTTGATCACTGCCGTAAACGTGTCCTGCTCAATCAGTCAAAAAGGACCCAGCAACGGTGACGGACAATCAATTCTTAACTCCTTGCATGCTGTTAGCGAATATTCCTGCCCAGGACAGGATTTCTCCTGTCACTCAAACATGTATAATCTGGGCACATTTAATCAAATTTCCACCCTGTAAATTGAATGTATTTTTTCACCAGTGATTTCTTGTGTTATATTTAGAGGATTTTTTCTATGAAATCTAGCCATTGTTGCTTCATAGCAGCCATGACTAGATTTGATGAAAAATATCTTTAAAATATTCAGGGACTTAAGTGTTAACCCTTTACCCAACGCAGACGATATCAAAATTTATTAATTTAAATATCGTTTTTTTTCCAAAAATATCAACAAAACCATATCATGTGACCACTCATTGGAACGAGCTCGTCGAGTCACATGATATGGTTTTGTTGACATTTTTCGAAAAATAATGATTTTTCAGCTGCTGAATCTGCATATTACGCGGGCGGATGTTGGTGATTCGTTGGGTAAAGGGTTAAAGTGGAAGTCCTCTAAAGCTGGCAGTATAGGTATAAACGATTCAACATGGCTTTATATTTGTATCGTGATCACGATATAGCCATAGATGGCGAACCGTCCCTTTATAGCCTTAGTTGTTGATGTTTTGGGATTAACTATTTATTTTGGGATTAATTAAAACAATTCAATATTTAGCCTCGAAAACATTGTTTATGAGCCCTCGTAAGAACGAACTCAACAAGCTCCTTCGAATAAGGGGGTTACAAGCTATGCTTAGGAAAAATGAAAAAAATAATAAAAATCTGTATTGTACGGCAGCGTATATAATTTAATATTCCAAATTCTTAAGCTGTTATTATAGTTTAACCCTTTACCCAGCGCCATTCACAAAATACACCATTCAATTTTCATTACTTTTTCATTTGTCACAAAACTAAGCTTATGACCCCTCATTGGAACGAGCTCATTGAGTTCGTTCCAATGAGGGGTCATAAGCTATGTTTTTGACGTAAAAAATGAAAAAAATAGTTATTGAAGAATTTTGATTGCAAGTGTCGTCTGCTTTTCGTGTCAGGTAAAGATTTAACTAAACTTTTAAATATTTTTCACACTTACATTGTTGTAAATAGTTTATAGGATGGGTGACTTTTCATTTTGTATTTTATATTTATAAACTCGCTAGATATGAAAACCTAAACGCGGTTCGATGCCACCTGTGTTATGTCATATTTATTCAAGCCAACCCTTACCGTTCCCAAATGCCCTCGTATACCATGGGTTAAGAGTTTATTTTTTGTGCGGAGTGGTATATTAACCCTTTACCCAACGTAACGGCCAAAACCGGCCAGCGCTATTCTCAAAAATCGCCAATTAATTTTCATTATTTTTTTCATTTTTTGTCTCAAAAACATAGGTTATGACCCCTCGTTGGAACAAGCTCGTCGAGCTCGTTCCAATGAGGGGTCATAACCTATGTTTTTGAGACAAAAAATGAAAAAAATTAGTTATTCAAGAATTATTTTTGCAAGTGTCGTCTGCTTTCTACGTTAGGTAAAGGGTTAAAAAGCAAGATGACAACCTATTTGGTTGGGGACGAGTCGACGACCTCTGTTGGGGACGAGTGGACTTTAGTTAGGACAAGTGGACTTATGATTGGGACGAGTATACTTCCGTTTTGGGACGAGTCGACTTCTGTTTGGGACGAGTCGACTTCTGTTTTGAACGATTGCTTTTTGGACTTAGAATGCATTGGGCCGAAAACGCTGGTTACCCTGGAAGTCCCCTTAAGACGTAAAAAAGCGTGACTTGTCAGTAAAAAGAGAGAAGCACCACAACCCGCCTTTTACTCGTGCGTTACTTCGACGTTATATAGTGTAACCCACCAACGGGTTAACCCTTTATGTGCAGGCCTGGGAGTGTCTGTGCCCTGATTAATTGGAAAATGTATCGTGAATTAGTGACATAGGTAAGGGTGGGGTCGCGCTCAACCATGATTTTTTTGCAAATTTCATGTTCTTTCGGTTTGTTCTTTCGGTTTCTTTCGGTTTGTTCATATACACCATGACCCGTTCGTGCTAAATATTTATAAACTGGAGTTAAAGCATTTTTAGCGGGCAGAAATTGTCGATGTATGCTTATAGCTTAGACGAGTGTCATCGTGGCACGCGGCTTTTAGCCAGCCACTGTTCTTCATCACTAACTGCTGTCGGCAAAAGTTCTGGTCTCGACCAACACCCTTCATGCCCTCACCTATACCATTTGAAGCTATTTACACCACTGATGGCGATATATTATTCATAATGTAAAAAGCTAACACATCGACGAACTGGTGATATCAAACCTTCTTTCATCCTGTTTTATACGAAGCGTGGTTGAAAATGAGGGCATCAGTGACTTGAAAAGTGCTTCAACAAAACGATGCACAAACCTTTCTGCCCATGAATCAACTTCAGTCGAAAATCCATGAACATTGACAAAAGTCAGTGCTGACTGCTGAGTGTATAGCAGCCCGTTCTACCGCCGTTCAATTAATTCCTTGACAGATCTGAATACTCATTCCGAAACAAATAAAAGCATCTTCAAAAAAATAGCCATGCACACTTTCTATAAACTAATATTGAGTTCTTCAAGTTCACTGATACTGACTAAATGTTTGACAAGAAAAAGTTATAATTAGGCATCAGGATTGCAATGAATAAACCGTGATCCAGAAGTGTGTATCCCTTTATCTAGCGTAACCCTCTTCAGCCTATGTATCAGTGCTATTCACAAAAATAGCCGATCAAATTCTTTTATTTTTTAACATTTTTGCCTCAAAAACATAGCTGATGACACTTCCTTGGAACGGGTTCGTTCCAATGAGAGGTCATAAGCTATGTTTCTGAAGTAAACATTACATATTTTAATCATTCAATATGTTTTTGCAGGTGTCGTCTGCTATTCGTAGAAGGTAAAGGGTAGAAGGACCTTTTGTCGCTTGGTCGTTGAAGTATAAATCATTGTGAATGACGATATAATTTTGCACTTTTTCACAACACACTTCAGTTCTGTGTGAAATTGTCATTATGTTTGATACATTAGGTCTGAATATTATAAGTACCCCACTTCCTACTTTCAATAATATCAGAAGTAATTAAATTAAGCCTAATTGGTTAATTTGGTTAATTAATCGATCTACTATTAGATACCAAGTGGAATACACAAATAACTTTTTAACCCATTTCGTGGGGCGCGGTGGCGTTGCAGTAATCGGTTCTCGTCAGATCACCGAAGTTAGGTAACGTCGAGCCCGCTCAGTTCATGGATGGGTGACCGTCTTAGCGATCGATTCGGACTCCCGCGTTGTGTCCTTGGGCAAGGCACTTCACCCCGATTGTCCACGTTCGGGCACGATGACGCCGTGTACTAAGGTGTACTGCACGTCGATGGTGCTCATGTCTTCAACCAATCTAACCCTACCTGTGCTGCAGTGCGGAGTTACGATGTTGCGGAGCTGGCAACTGCTCGTCGTTGCTCGGTGGTTCTCTCCGGGTACTCCGGCTTCCTCCACCCGTAAAATTGTCACCGACCTTGGTTGTTAACGTGTCGTTAAACCCTAATAAATAAATAAATAAATAAATAAATAAATAAATAAATAAATAAATAAATAAATAAATAAATAAATACTACCAAATTCAATCAGCTCTCTACACAACAATCGTCATCCATTTTTGCATCAAAAATATAGCTTATGACTCCTCGTTGAGCTCGTTCCAATGAAGGGTCATAAGCTATGTTTGTGTCGTCTTCATGTTTTCGGTAAAAGGTATTTTAGCTTAAAGGTAGCTGAGAGTACGCGAACAACCGCGGGTAGGACTGTGGCAAACCACACATTCCTATTTATGAATACAAAATAGTGATACATATTGGGGACACAAGATACTAACTAATCACAGTGTTTTCACCTGACAGAATTTATTTTTTTCCTGTGAAGATAACAGCGGGTGTACACGGAACCAATCTGTTGACTCACTACCATGACTATGTAACCAGACCTCACTTAGCCCAATACCTCATACTTAGCCGTATAGTGTACCATGTATCTGGGTAAATTGTTTTAGAACATAAATGTTTCCGTTTGCATATAGTTCCTCTGAAACGCCCTGGCACTACTTCCAAGCGTTTTATATAGCCTCAGCAGCTGAAAAGTACCAAAGTGCCTGAACGTTTCACAAAAACTAATTGCATGGCCCCGGTGTTACAGACCTTAAATGGTACACCGAGCGTTTGGCTGTTTAATTTCTCCCGGAATTTCATATATAGGTATTAGACATATCTGGAAAATGAAATATATTTATCCCATAACTGGCCGTTTATTCGAACAACAGAAGCATTGGAAAAAATTTTGCTTTATTCACCTAGTAGGGTGATAAATTTTCCCCGTAGGTTTAACACTTTATTCCTACATTTGAGACGGACTTGTTGACTTATACCTCTACCGCATTCATATTCATAATTAGTAGTTCAATACTTGTTTACTTTTAAACCTTTTGGAAAGTACGACACAATGCCAGTGGAAAACACTACAAATTGTTCATTCAATATTTGTGCTAGTTTAGCTCAAGTTTGTAGGGGAATTAATTTTAGACAGAAATGTATTACTGCGCCTTGTTTATTTTTCCCAATTTTGCTTGTCGATCGAATTTGAGCAATGTGCTCCTCACTTCTCGCTGTGTTTTGAAGCGAGTAACCGCACGCATTCGCCGCGATTGCCCTGTAAAAAACTGATGGGATAAACAAAATAAATTTAAAGTGTTTTTAAGCAAAAAATTTATTCTACTCGTAGAATAAACTTTTTATTTGAAAACACTATACGTTTATTCTTTATAGAATATATGGGTACTAGGGCCGGTAATCAGATTTAAACCACGAGAAGGATAAGGGTTTCAACCACTCGGCTTGCCGAGTGGTTAAAACCATTATTCTACGAGTGGTTTAAATCTGATTAACGACCCTAGTATCTGTTTGTTTTATTTGCACCATGGTCTTAATAAATAATCGACTTTGTCACTTAAAATGGAGAAAAAACTACAGTTTCTATCGCAAACACACCGGTTGGTTTTGTTTACATCTGCGCCGATGGGCAACACTACCGGTTGCACGTGAATGCTTGATTGACAGCTGGACACATCGTCAAAGTTGATTGAATTTACCTTGCTTTTTCAGTAAAACTATTATTAACAATTCTTAAATTTTATTTCAAATATTTAATTCTAGGTATTTTAAACTTAATAAGTCATTGCACGCAGTAGATAGTACCGCAAAACGTCGTATGTTTGAATGAAACATCACGAAGTGTGAATGTACCGAGGTTGAGAAATTACGTCATGTCACGTCATGGATGAACTTCCCACAGAGGGTGTAAATTTTTTATATCATGATTACCTATTCTACTATATATAAAAAGCCTATGACATAAATTTTAGCTTTACACACCAACCGTGGTGAACACTCCAAAAATGGGATTTCAATACATAAAATTTACACCTACAGTGGAAATACATCCGAGTTGACCTTTGGTGACCTCGACTTGAATGCAACCTTGTCTAGATTTATCACTCGTCGCCTCGTGAAGAGTGAAGTGAAACCGGTAATTATTTATTACGTTTTTAAATAAGTTTACCTCATAAGATACCAAAAATGAATAAACATACGTTGTCTCATGTTAATAAAGAATGCATAACTCGAAATAGTATGTTATTATATTATTAAAATGAAAAAGGCCCCGAAATTTGCGCGTTTCGTTTTCTATTTCGTTTCGGCGATAAAATTGCCAACGGAAGTACCGCCCATCCATCGGTGCTCATGTAAACAAAAGCAGATTCCCATGTATGTACGTTTGCTGCTCAGTAAAATCGAGAAAAAATAATAGCGACTCTTAATAATCTGACGATCATGATATAAATAAAATATACCCATAGTAGCTTGGTGTACCAAATGTTCACCACTCGTGGTGAAGAGGTGTTAACCGCGCGCCAAATAATCAAAACCCCGACCCCGAAGGATGTCCGAAATGAAATACGAAAATGAATTATATTTGCTGTTGCCGAGAAAGGCGGCCCACGTGGTATATGCATCAACACAGGTGAACTGCCAACATATTACACATAGCCATCATGGATAATCGTTCAATAATGGAAACTGAACGATGAACCCAAATGCATGTGGGCATGAACCCATTCTCTTCGAGTAGTTGCAGCCACAAGGCAGGAAATAGTTCAGCAATGCTGGAGGCTGTGTAGCAAGCATTAACTGTTAACAGGCTCTGGAAATCAAAAAGTAGTGGTTAATGATTAAACACGGACTACTTTAGGCTTTCCAGTGCGGGTTGTCAGTGAGTTAATCGGGGTTAAACGCAGATTTATCTCGTTCGCGATGATATCCGTTGCATTTCGACCACAAAAACATTGAAGAAAACATTGGAAATATTCGATAGATATTCGGTGTCGATTGTCGAATCGAATTCAAATCGAATATTGTGATAGAATCGAATGTGTCATTTCGAAAACCGAATATTCACAGGGGCCTGGTGATAATCTCCTCATATGCATGTACCCGATCCACTCCAATGACCTCAGCATCCAATTCCGTGCCCAATATAGATTTTCTAGTGTATTACCTCTTTATAAAAATATATACGAGAGAATAATGGTCAAAAGGGGTGACTAAACTTCTAAATGTAGAGAACAGGACCCAAACAACATTCAAAGCTATCAAATGAAACAGGAAAATTAAACACAGTACGAAACGCATTCCTAACTATTTTCGTTATTCAAACTAACGTTTTAGACAGTTATTTCCCCTTTTGATTGCCCAACGCAGTGTAAACTGACTTGGGAAATTCCAGACAGAAAACAATTCCATTTGTAATACATGTATATCTATAATCTTTTTATAAACGAGGACATACTTTTTGCTTTCATGGCAAGTTGATTGAAAGTACTTAAATCTACGAGATAGCCCCTTAATACTATTGCACAAAAAGTCCTCGCCAGTATACAGACACCGCCGAAAGATCCAGGGGTAAAATGGATGATTTGAAAAAGTGAAGGGCCCTTGGCCTCGGCCCGTCACCACTGGCCACTGCTCCCGTGAACTTTAAATAGAACCTCCTTTTTCGTTCTTAAAAATTGAGCAACATTACTTCGTTCTGCTGAAATATGTAGAAATACTAAATAACTGACCTGTGTTTTTTTGTTCAGTCCATCAACCATATCAATGAATGGAAACCTTCCCTAATATAATGCATCATCGGTTTAGTTATTGACTCTAAATGATTTGTTGTATTACAGATTATCATGATCACTGTTTCCTTTCACAAGAAAGTCATCCTTTGAAGATAAAAAAGAATCCGTGTCTCGATCCGCTCAAATGCTCAGTTGAATCAAATTCTAAAAGACATATTTGATATGAGTGCATGTCGGTGACTGAAATCCCATAAACCCGAGAGTATAGTTTTAACTGTTTGAACAACTCGGACCAATGCTCTAAATTATGTTTTGTGTTCATTTGAATAAAGAGTTGTCGAACTAAATCTGTCTTTATTGACTGGCTTTACAATCGGTCCGCATTTCTTTAACCCCAATCGACGTGACGGTTTTAATACACGTTTTTTTCTCAAAACTTAATAACTTTCACAAAGGCATTTATTCAAATATTTATTCGACTGGAGCTGGCTAAGTGCGTGAAGATTTTTTCTTTGTTTCTGCCATGAAATTATGACAGAAAAATAGCACGGAAACACTGAAAGCAGATTATTGACTTGGGTGAAAAATGTTAACTCAGTAATTTGACATAAATCTGGACTCTCGTTAATACTTAAATCTTCTTTCGGCATGTTATACGACCTAAATATAAATAACTTAAGCTTAACTCTTGTGGTGCTCAGGCGGGCGGAACATAATATATGCCAGTGTAATCCAGACCCTTACTAAAGGGAGAGGGGGGGGGGGGGGGGGCATAATCCGCCAATCAGTTTTTTCGAATCTTGTCTCGAAAACATTCCTCAAACAGTACAGTCGCTCTGGATTTGTCATAATCCATGCATGGGCAGTGATGTTGACGCATGTGTGTTTACCTGGTAATAAAAATTATCAGCAGCAAAATTTTAATTAATGAAGCACCGGGTTGTACCCGGTGTTTCATTACTTACATTTTTGATGATTATTCCTATAATTAGTGCTTGGAATCTAACATTATAGCGTCCGCGGAAATATTGCCCACCCGTGGAAAGTGACCATCCACTGCAGCTGTACTGTAATCTCTTATTATTACCACTTTATAGGGCGTTCCCTAGTACATTAACCCTTTACCTAACATGAAAAGCAGACGACACTTGCAAAAATAATTCTTGAATAACTCATTTTTTTCATTTTTTGTCTCAAAAACATAGGTTATGACCCCTCGTTGGAACGAGCTCGACGAGGGGTCATAACCTATGTTTTTGAGACAAAAAATGAAAAAAAATAATGAAAATTAATTGGCGATTTTTGAGAATAGCGCTGGCCGGTTTTGGCCGTTACGTTGGGTAAAGGGTTAACACAGTCTAACAGGGCACTACAAGAACGTAACGCTCAACTTACAAAGTCGCGTGATGTGTCGGGCCGTCAATGAGTTGAACATCTCATTAACAGCCCGACACGTCAAGTAACTTTTGTTCCTCGCGATCGTACACTCGAAAATGGAAACAGTTTCCAGAAATGGTTTCAACTAGTAAACAATGTGATTTTTATTTAAATTATTAAATATGTAAAATGTCCAGTAAAGTTAGTCCCATAAGAACAAGCAGCTGTATATAGTAAGTTAGTCTGCAAACATTTTAAGCCTTATTCCTGATTTAAAAGCGGTAAATATAGGGTCTGTTTTTAAGTTTTCTAACTTCGTTGCCATTGAAAGCGTGCCGGCGCCGACACCAGTTTGTTTGAGAACAGACTTTAATATCATCTGCCAAAATTGAAAACGTTAAAAATGTCTCAATCAAGCGAATTGAATGAAGACCAATTGACAGTTTGTAGCTGCCATGTAAGGTACAGGGTCAGTAGTATGTCATGTACCCGGACACCCCTTATTTGGATGACCCCGGTGGATGACCCCGGAAGTGACGTCATGACACGTAACCAGTGGCGCCATGTTGTGTTGTCATGGTAACCCGCGTGAGCGGCCATGTTGTGACGTCATCCCCATAGTGATACGTGGTGTGAGTGCGCATGCGCAGCGCGTGTTGTTAGGGTGATACGTGTTTCCGTCGTCCATTTTGTATACTGCAGGCCGCCATCTTGGTTTCTATGGTAGCACGTGATTGCTATGTTACCCAATTGTTCTGTAATAGGACGGGGTATGTTTTGAGGGTATGTTCGATTGTAGAAGAGTAAATCTAATTACCACAAACAACCCGACAATCCTTCCAAATCACCAAAATCCACCCGAAATCACCGAAATTGACTTTATTTCCCCATTTTATCGGTTTAGCACGTAGTGCTATAGTACTAAGGGGTACAAGGGGTGCATTCGACTGAAGTGGAGTAATTTTCTGGTTCGGATTTTCCCTATTAAGAGTAGCACGTAATACCGAGGGCGTGTGTTCGTTTGAAGTGGAGTAATGTTCCCATTTTTTGGATCCCATGACGTTTTATTTCCTTATTAAGAATAGCACGTAGTGCTATAGGACAAATTTACCCAGAATTCCTCTGCTTCTACTTGGAATTATATTTTCATAAATTCCTACGCTCTATTTTTAGTAACATCCTTAACTGACCCCCTAACTAATTGTTAGTGTCTATATTTAGCAATTTCTTTAAATGACCCCCCTAACTACATGATTTTAAATAATAAAATTAATGAGGATCAAGATGTTTTTACACTGACCAATCAGAGCGAAGTTAATCCACCAATCAGATTTCTGGATTCCCATTGTGTTTCTTTCCCATTGACTTCTATACTAATTTTCTAAATTTCCCAACTTTAACCTATAATCCTATAGGAAACAAACACAAACGCCCATCGAGAATGAAAATATCGATGAAAAAACGTTGTGACGTCGTGACGTTTTCAAAAACGTCCGTCACGTCGAAATAAATTCCGGAGAAGAATAACATCGCGTCATTCTGTTGCGATCCTTCGAACTGAACACATCGCTAGAGAGTTTTCTATAGCAATTTTGCCTTTGCAAAAAATTTATGAAGATGTCTGAAGCTGCTACTGCCGTTACCAGAACTGATGTCTACGCCTGTGAAGAGTGTGGAAAGACCTTTACGGACCGTCGGAACCGGAATCGCCATGTACGCACCCAGCACGCCGCCGGAGAGAAGAAGACCCACGATTGTACCAACTGTAACAAGAGTTATGCTTCCAAGCAGAAGCTAGATCAACACCTGAAGAAATGTTTGGAGATATATACACGTATGGAATGCGGCCAGGAGTTCAACCAACTACTCCATTTTAATCGACACAAGAGCGTTGCCCACCGACCAGTTCCTGTACCATCTAAAAGGAAGACTGATGAACCGAAGAGAGGACCACCTAAACAACCACGGACCACGACGACCACCCATTATGATGTTGACCCAATGGAGTTTGACAAGAATATGATGTCTGAAGAAGAGCCAGATGAGATATTGACCGTGTACGAAGATAACTGGAGTTCTATTAGAACTCGCCACGTGATGAACAGAAGAGTCCAAGACCAATATAACTACCGGATCAACGATGTGAACCTGAAGATGATGACTGATGAATTGATGACTACCATATTTCTGCCACAACAGCTAAGATTTAAAATTAATCTGAGTTTTGGTTTTATCCTGCGACACAATGAAACAAATGAACTGAAGTATTACCATCCATCACAAAACAACGCCCGGGTACTTGATGTTCCACAGCTTGTATGCTGCCAAGAAGACTTTGAAGAATTCATTGATGATGTCATGGAAGAAGATATCCTGGAATGGGCCAAATTAAAACGACCCAACACCAAATGGCTTGTGGAGAGAGTTACCAACGTCACATTTTATGTGAACAAGCTGAAAGACCACCCAATTGGAATGGCAGAAGATCTTCCTGACTACATTCTCCAGAACAAAGCAGTAAATGCTTTGGTGAAAGATGAAAATAACTATTTTACCTATGATGACAACCTGTGTATTTTCCGCTGTTTAGCTTTATGGAGTGGTTCCAAAGCACACACATTGAATAATACAACAGATGCCATGTACAACAAGTATACAGAAAAGCCAAAGAATGAATTCCGTGGAGTAACTTTAGCCGAATTACCTGACTTGGAGAAATGTTTTGAAGTAAATATCCAAGTATATGAACTTGTCAAGAATGATGATGACCAAATTGTTGCCAAATTAGTACAGAGATCTCACAGAAAGTATGAAGATACCATGTATGTGAACGTTTACAAGAACCATTTTAGCTACATCATCGATATAGACCAATACTGCAAATCCTTTGAATGCCGCAAATGCGGCAAATTATGGCACACTGTGAAGAAATTAAATCGTCACGAGAAAACCTGTACAGATGAAGTAAATTACCAGTATGTTGGCGGTGTATACCATCCATCCCAGTCCATATTTGATCTGTTAGAAGATGAAGGTATAGAAGTATCTGAAGAGAAGAAGTTTTATCCATACCGTGCAACGTTTGATTTTGAAAGTTACTTTGTCAAATCCATTCTACCTGCTGACAGTGATAAACTGATATGGGAAGCAGAACACCGACCATTGAGTGTGAGTGTATGTAGTAATGTTCCAGAATACCAAGAACCGAAATGTTTTATTACAAATGGAAATTCTCAAGAACTTGTTGAAGAAATGATGACATACCTCACAGCTATTTCATCTCATTGTCACCAACTGATGCAGACCTATCATGCTTGGACCCTGTTTAAACTCAGACAGAAAATTGATGAAACGCTGGAAGCGGAAGCCAGAGCTACTGGAGAAGATACATCCAAGATGCACCCTTTACAAAAATTGGAGAAGAAATTTCAAGATTACCTGCAAGAGATGCCCGTCATCGGATTCAACTCTGGAAAATATGATATGAATGTAGTCAAGCGTGAACTGATGACATACCTGAAGAGACAGAATCCACTCAAGTTTGCAGTGAAGAAATCGAATAACTACATGTGCGTCTCGACAGAATCTTTCACGTTTGTTGATATTTGCAACTACCTCGCTCCAGGATTCAGCTATGACAAGTTTTTGAAAGCATTTGGCTGCTCCGTGACGAAGGGATTTTTACCATATGAATGGATCGACAGCTTGAACAAATTGGATCAAGACCACCTACCAGACCATGAAGCCTTCTACAGTTCTCTCAAGAAAGAAAATATATCCAATGAAGAATACCAGTACTGCCAGCATGTATGGAACGACCTGGAGATGACAAGTTTCCGTGATTTTTTGATCTGGTATAATAACCGAGATGTAAAACCATTCCTTGAAGCAGTTGACAAGCAGTTTGCTTTCTACCAAGAACGCCACATCGACATGTTTAAAGATGGTATCAGTGTTCCGGGCCTCACGTTGAAATACCTGTTCCAGACCATGAATGATGACACTTACTTCACGTTATTTAACCAGAAGAATAAAGACTTGCATCACTTGGTGAAAGATAATATCGTTGGTGGACCTTCAGTTATCTTCAACCGATACCACGAGAAAGATGTTACCCGAATCAGAGAAACAAAATATGGTAAAGAAGCAAAACCATGTGGAAGTATTATAGGCTTTGATGCGAATGCATTATATCTTTGGTGCCTAATGCAAGAGATGCCAACGGGTTGGAGTATTAGACGTCGTGAAGAAAACCAGTTTAAACCAGAACATCCAATGAAGTATGGTAAAATGGCTGAACAATGGTTAGAGTTTTTATCCATGAGAGATGACATCCACATCAGACATCAGTTTAACGGAGCTGAAAAAATGATTGGTCGAAGACAGTTGCCTGTTGATGGTTGGTGCAAAGAGACACAGACTGTATACCAGTTCCATGGCTGCTTCTGGCACGGACATACCTGCATGAAAGATAAGAATGGCCTTCCTATCATCCATAATGAAGTCAGAGATAAACCGATGAAAGAACTGCTACAAGACACCCGTACCAATGCAAAGTACATCACCGATTTGGGCTATAAACTTATTGAAATCTGGGAGTGTGAGTGGAGAGAGATGAAGAAGACCGATGCCACACTCAAAGCCTTCCTGAAAGAGAACTTTTCAGACAAAATAGATGGTGCGATGACAGAGGAAGAAATAATGAACAAAGTGAAGTCCGGTGAAGTGTTTGGTTTAGTCGAATGTGATATACATGTACCAGATCACCTGAAAGAGTACTTTGAAGAGATGACACCTATCTTCAAGAATACAGATATTTCCATAGATGATATTGGTGAACACATGAAGGCCTTTGCCGAGAAGAATAGAATCATGAAGAAACCCCGTAGAAGTTTGATCGGAAGCTATGGAGCGGAGAAAATGTTATTTGCAACCCCTTTACTGCAGTGGTACCTCCAGCATGGTATTGAAGTTGATCACGTCTATCAAGTTATCCAATATAAACCAAGAAGATGTTTTGAAAAATTTGGAGATGAAGTATCTGAAGCAAGAAGACAAGGAGATGTTGACCCTGACAAGTCGATCGTTGCCGACACCATGAAGCTGTTGGGAAATTCTGGATATGGCAAAACCGTCACCAACAAAGAGAAGCATCGACGTGTGTGCTATTGCGACGACGAAGAAGTTACCAAAGCTGTAAATGACATGTCCTTCAGAGCCTTGAATCCATTAGATGATACATTATATGAAGTCGAACTCAACAAGAAGACCATCAAGTTGGATCTGCCACTTCACATCGGATTCTTTGTTTACCAGTATGCGAAACTCCGGATGCTTCAGTTCTATTATGATGTCATCGATACTTTTATCAACCGCCAAGATTTCGAATATGCTGAAATGGACACAGATTTTGCATATATATGTACCTCGTCACCATCCATAGATGAATTAGTGAAACCAGAGAAGAGAGTAGAATTTTACAAAGAGAATCACAAGTGGTTTCCATCAGAGTGTTGTGATTTCCACAGAGATGATTATGTGAAAACCAAATTAGAAGGCAAAGAATGGCTGTCACCCTCATGCTGCCAAGAAAGAAAGCGTTTTGACAGGAGAACTCCAGGCTTGTTTAAGGTAGAATGGCAAGGAACCGGCATTGTTGGACTGTGTAGTAAAACATATTATTGTTTCGGAGCCACCAATAAATTCAGTTGTAAGGGAATCAGCAAACGCCACAATGATTTGACGAAAGACAGATATTTGCAAGTTTTGAAGACTCAACAAAGTGGATCTGGCATCAACCGAGGATTTGTGATGAATGACAACACTATGTATACCTACCAGCAGAGCAGAGATGGACTATCATATTTCTACCCAAAACGAAGAGTTTTAGAAGATGGAGTTAGTACCATACCACTAGAGATTTAAAGAAGAACCAATTGAGTGAGTGTCATATTTTTCTACAACCTGAACCAAGTCTAGCTTTTGCCTACAAAAAATTCCTAAAAAAAAAACAAACCGAAATGGTTTTTAGGTGGTCTACTCAATCATATTAGGCTCATCAAATTTTTAAAGTCCTTTATGGCATTCTCTAAAGTCCTTTATGGCAGTCCTCATAAAGTCCTATATGGCATTCTCTAAAGTCCTATATGGCATTCTCTAAAGTCCTTTATGGCAGTCCTCATAAAGTCCTATATGGCAAGTTTTTTCTCAAAGTAAAAAGTCCTATATGGCATTCTCTAAAGTCCTTTATGGCATTCTCTAAAGTCCTTTATGGCAGTCCTCATAAAGTCCTATATGGCACTCTCTAAAGTCCTTTATGGCAGTCCTCATAAAGTCCTACATGGCAAGTTTTTTCTCAAAGTAAAAAGTCCTTTATGGCATTCTCTAAAGTCCTTTATGGCAAGTTTTTCTCTCAAAGTAAAAAGTCCTACATGGCAAGTTTTTCACAAAGTAAAAAGTCCTTTATGGCAGTCCTCACAAAGTCCTATATGGCAGTCTTCAAAAAAAAAAAAAAAAATCTAAATGGCAAGTCTTACAAGGCAATACATTTTTTCTAGTGTAAAGATTTTTCAATTTTTTTATTTATTCTAATACAGAGAGTTTTTTCATCATCATCATCATCATCATGTTCCTGATATACTTTAGGCTAACCCTATTGGAAGTGGAGGATACTTCTTTAGTTTCATTCAAAACTTAGTTTCATTCAAAACTTTTTAGTTCCATTTATTTTAAAAAAATGTTGATTCATGGTATCTTTTAGGTTACACCTATTGGAACCAGATGATACTTCTTTATTCAAAATTTAGTTTCATTCAAAACTTTTTAGTTACATTTATTTTAAAAACATGTTGATTCATGGTATCTTTTAGGTTACACCTATTGGAACCAGATGATACTTCTTTACTTTTTAGTTTCATTCAAAACTTTTTAGTTTCATTCAAAACTTTTTAGTTCCATTTATTTTAAAAGACATGTTGATTCATGGTATCTTTTAGGTTACACCTATTGGAACCAGATGATACTTCTTTACTTTTTAGTTTCATTTCATTTTTTAAAGTTGATTCCTGGTGTCTTTTAGGCTACCCCTAGTGTATAACCAAAGGAATAAATCATCATCATCATCATCATTACTAAGAAATTCTCTGTTGTGAATATTTAAAAGAAATGAGAAATTTTTATGATAGAAAAACTAAATTGCTAAGTTGGACATGTTGTTTTCGTTTTTCTTTTTTGATGAACAAAAAAAAATTCCCTCAAAGAGGATACGAACTGTAGGGGGTGGGAATGCACTCGAGCTATTTGACTTATCTCCATTGGACAGAGGTTTGTAGCTTGACCTGTCCCAAGCCAGTATAAAATGCAGAGGGCCATATCCTACAGTTTAAGGATCAAGATTGCAGTTTGATCGCCAAACTGACCAATCAGATCGAAGTTAATCAACCAATCAAATTTCTGTATTCTCATTGTGTTTCTTTCCCATTACATTCTATACTAATTTTCTAAATTTTCCAACTTTAACCTATAATCCTATAGGAAACAAACACAAACCCCAACCAAGAATCAAAAACTCAATCAAAATTTGTTCAACTGGGGTGATGTTTTCAATCACGTCCGTCAAAGATATATAAGATTAGGCAAAGCATGGACTTGGCATCATTCACGATCGAACCATTGACCAGAGAAGATGTTCCGACTTGGTAGCAAGCAGACTTACACTAATGTCACCCAGTACCAGGGTGAACTGAAGATACATGTTCGAAGATACTTTGAGGGTAAAGACCAGAAACCTTATCCAACGAAGACTGGGATTGCACTATCTTTGGAAGAATGGAATGCACTGAAATCCCAAATAGATGAAATAGATGCAGCCATCAAAACCCAACACAGAGCTTTAACTGAAGACACTAAACCTACTAACTATGCAGACTTCAAAAAACCAAATCAAGAACCACCTTTGAAGAAGAAGAAAAAGATCACAGTGAGAATAACCCAACCACGACCATTGATCGTTGATGAAATTGATAGTGAACTCAGGCAAGTTCGCTTGCAGCATGAACTTTGCTTGGCATATGCTCATTATGTCGAAGAGAACATTGACGCTGTAATGAAAGAAAAATGCTATGGATGTACAGTCGATCACCCAAGTCAGATTCAGCATAATGTATGCCTAATGATGTCTGAAGAAGAGAAGATTATAACATGTTTTAGTGACGCACTTGAAAGAGTTAACAAGAATGATGTTCATCTACTGTGGCACCATAATACTTCTGGAATGAATCCACCACCAGTACAGAAAGAATATGAAGATATGTTCGAGAAACCTCTCACAAATGAACAGAGACGTTGTATTATGGATTTGGTGATTGAATTTATGACCATCAAGAAACCTGTTACAATTGGATTCTAATTGAAGATGTAAATAGATGTTGTAAATAGATGATTTTTTTATAAAAAGAAAAAAGAAGAAAAAAAGTATAAAATGAAGAAACAAGAAAAAAAAGGTGGTAATGACGCTTAAGTTATTTGATGTTTATCTTCTTGACAAATATCAAACAAACTTAAACTGTCCCCAGCCAGTAAGTCAGAGGGCCACCAATTTTAAATATTTTTTTGGATGACGGTTCATATTGACCACCTCTCCAAAAGGTATAAAAGGGGGAGTAGTCCCCACGTTCAGTGGGGGCCACCTCCCCAAAGGGTATAAAAGGGAAGTAGTACCCACATAGAACAACAAAGATGGATCCTCGTTGGAAGCATCCATTCATTTGTTTATTGTGTGGTCCCACGGGTAGTGGTAAATCATCCTTTGTAAATCGGGTTATTCAAAACATTCAAAATATTATATCACCTGTCCCAAGTCACATCATTTGGTGTTATAGTGAATGGCAACCATTATACAATACTTTACCCCAAGTAGAATTCGTAGAGGGTCTCCCTCAAGAATTAAAATCTGATAGTTTAGTCATATTGGATGATCTGATGCTCGATGCAGATGTTCGAGTGTCTAGATTATTTACTAAAGGTAGTCATTACCGTAACATTAGTGTGATCTACATTGTTCAAAATTTATTCGATAAAAATAAAGTCCATAGGACTGTAGCTCTCAATAGTCATTACATGATCTTGTTTAAAAATCCTAGGGATCGTTCTCAGATCTCACACTTGGCAGCACAGATGTATCCTGGTCATTCCAAGTTTCTGAGAGAAGTTTTCGAAGATGCCACTTCGACACCATATGGTTACCTTTTAATAGATCTCAAACAAGATACTCCTGAACACATGAGATTAAGAAGTCAAATTTTTCCTGGGGAAACCCAATATGTGTACCTCCGAAAAGTATAAATGGGGAGCAACAAGTCTGACTCGAGTCAGAAGCATGTCTGACCGTCTCAAGCGCAACATCGCTCTTCTCAAGGTTCTTATTAAATCGAAACCCGCACTCGTCAAATCCATACTAAAACATGCAGACAAAGAATTGATAACTTGTTTGTGTGACTGTGCCTCGAATATACTGAAGGGAGCAGTACCTCTGACCAAAGCTCAGAGAACCAAACTCGTTCGTCAGAAACAACTAGTGAGGGCAGTGGCAAACAAAGGTACCTCTGACAAAAAGAGGAGACAAATCTTGCAGAAAGGGGGATTCTTGGGTGCATTGCTACCTCCTGTACTATTGGGTGCTGTTAAAGGTATATTTGGATGATGGAATATGCAAAGAAGATGACTTTGGTAGAACGAAGGTTATTGGAACGTCTACAAGAGACTCCAAGACAACCGAATGAACTGGCTGTTTCATCACTGGATAGAGAAATGAGAGATATTCTCGATGCCCCTTTTCTTTCGGCTGATGAAAAGATGACTCAATATAATCAAATTTTGCAAAGATACTTGACATTTCAACAAAAGGTAATGGCTCCTCGACCAATTAAAATCGAATTCGAGAAAGATAATAAAGACGAAGACATTCTCGATTCTGTACCTATGACAATGAAGAGAAAGGGAAAGTTGTTGTTGAATCGTATTAGAAGTGACCCAAATATATCTTGGAATGAGAAGGGTGAATTAGTCTACAAAGATCAAACAGTGGTAGGGTCGAATGTAACAGATCTTCTAAACGATTTACTTAGAAGACGAAAATCTTTCCAACCAAAGGGATGGGAAATGTTGGCCGAAGCTTTGAGAGATAGTAACATACCCCAAGAATTAATTGGTCATAAAGAACGTTGGGATTTTATGAAACAGGCACCGATAAAGTCGGAACCAAAACAACCAAAGAAAACAGAAACGCCAAAGTGGATCGAAAAAAGGTATAAATAGAGTTGACACTTGAACAAGGCAGTCATGGAAGCATTGTACTATGATTCTGAAGTGCCTGGTAGTTTTGGTGGTGTAGACGCTCTTCGTAGAGCGTCCAAGAAAAAAACCAAACAAGTTGTAAAATGGTTAGAGACTCAAGACACATACACTCTTCAGAAACCTGTTCGTCGTACATTTCGTAGAAGAAAAGTAATAGTTAGTGGTATAGATGCACAATGGCAAGCTGACTTGGTAGATGTTTCAAACATAAGTAAATTCAACAAAAACATAAATTTTTTGTTGACATGTATAGATGTATTTAGTAAATATGCTTGGGTGATACCATTACAAAACAAACTTGGTGATTCCATCGTGAAAGCTTT
The DNA here is from genome assembly GCA_031216915.1 of Pictodentalium vernedei. NCBI lineage: Eukaryota > Metazoa > Mollusca > Scaphopoda > Dentaliida > Dentaliidae > Pictodentalium > Pictodentalium vernedei. Next base: position 115,193,092 of record CM062292.1, read on the forward strand.
TAGTAAAATTTTCAAACAAGGTCGTAAACCAGAAAAATTACAAACTGATCAAGGCAAAGAATTTCTAAACAGAAAATTTCAGAATTTTCTCAAAGATCACAAAGTCGACTTTTTCACAACACAAAATGTGGAAACAAAATGTTCCATAGTAGAACGATTCAATAGAACTTTGAAAACCAAAATGTGGAAATATTTTACCAAGAACAATACACTAACTTTTCCACTTCAAAACTTGGTGAAATCATATAATCATTCTCATCATCGCAGTATAGGTATGGCCCCCATTGCCGTGAACTTTGAAAATCAAGAAGAGGTTTGGCAAAGGTTGTATGGGCAACCCATACAACACAAGACACCAAAGTACAAAGTCGGAGACAGAGTGAGAATCAATAAAGTTAAGAAAACTTTTGAGAAAGGTTATTTGCCCAATTGGACCGAAGAGTTATTCACAGTAGTAGCCATCAAGAAAGGACATCCAGTCACATACATGTTACAAGATGATAATGGAGAAATACTGAAAGGGTCATTCTACACTGAAGAGCTTCAACGAGTTTCACATAAAACTATTTACAAAATCGAACACGTACTCAAGAAACGTGGTCGAGGTAAGAAAAAGGAATTGTTCGTAAAGTGGTTGGGATACCCAATTTCGTTCAATTCGTGGATCAAACAGAGTCAGCTCACCTATAAAAGGAAGTGAACCTCTGAAGTTTCTTCAAAATGGAAGAAGGATCGAACGGTTCTTGGCCTCTGTTTGGTAAAAGAATTCCAAGGAGCGAGATCACTTATTTTTCACAAATAATCATTTTGTATATCATCATCATTACCAGTGTCGTTAATCTTACTCTCGAAAACACAGACAGCAAGTTGTGGACTGCTCTCTTGAGTAGTAGCATAGGATATTTGTTACCAAATCCAACCATTAAGAAAAAGTAATGTTTTATTTGACTCTACCAAGTAATAGTTCTATGAACGTGTTTCCAGAAAACACGTTGACTACGTACACCACTCAGTTATCACAACCAGTGAATCTCACGGGAGAATGGGAAGTAGGTCTGGCAGAGATTCAGTATCCAAATACTTGGTTCAATATTCGTGGAGAAGAAGCTTTCGTTACAGTGTTCTGGTCTTCGAAAAAGAATTACCGACTTACTCTCAAGGAAGGTCGTTATTCGGATCCAATTGATGTGATACGAGCTATCAATGGTGTTAAAGAATTACTCTTGCCTCGTCACGATAAGGTAGCTTTTGAACTGGATAGAGTGACTGGTAAAGTTCGTATCACGGTACGTGATGGAGTCGTGGTCACATTGAGACCTACTCTTCAAAATATTTTGGGATTTAATGAGTGTGTTTTTAAATCAGGAACTTACAATTCTTCCAGAGTTGCCAATGTCAACCAAGGATTTTATTCACTCTGTGTATATTGTGACTTGGTTCGTGACCAAGTCGTAGGAGATACAAGAATACCACTTCTTCGTATCGTCCCCGTACGTGGAAAATACGGGGATATCATCTCTAAAACATTTGAGAGTGTGTATTATGTACCAGTAGAACGAAACAATTTCAGTACCGTCCAGGTGTATATAAGGGGTGACACAGGAGCCATAGTACCATTCGAGTTCGGGAAAGTGACAGTGACACTTCATTTCAGAAATCGTAGATCTCTTCATTTCACATAAACATGACTTACTGTTGTAAGTCCAAATTATACGAAGAATATTACACGAAACAAGCTGGAAATGGTCTACCGGCTTTTTCTGGAGCTCAAATACAGAGAGGATATGGTTTGGGAAGTATATTGGGAGGACTGAAGAATATGGTGTTACCTTTATTGAAAACTACAGCCAGGACCGTGGGAAAACAGTTATTGAGAAAAGGAGCAGCCTTTGCCGAAGATGTCATTGAAGGGAAAAATGTAAAAAAGGCAGCAATCAAAAGAGTCAAAGAGGCTGGTGCAGGAGCTTGGAATGAAGTGGTTGGTGGTTCAAAACCACCCGGTAGGAAAAGTATAAAAAGGCCCGCACCACGCAAAACTAGCAAATCAACAAAAAGAAGGAGAACTGTTCAGACCCAAGACCATCTCGGTGCATGATGTCTCTCATTAATGAAAAATCTTGTGAGTGTGTCAACAGCGAACTCGACTTGTTTTCCATACCACCAACACAGACTAGTGTGGAACATGGGCAATGGGTAGAACACAGGCCTTTGGCGACTATAGGAAACAGTGGTCGAATAGAATTCCACATTGCAGGATTAGGAGATGATTATTTGAATTTGGCACAGACATACTTGTATGTTAAAGCAACGGTTGTAGATTCCAATGGGGCATCAATTGCACCCGATGCCAAAGTGGGCCCAGTCAATTTATGGATGCATTCCTTATTTAATCAAATCGATATCAGCTTGAATGAAAAACTGGTATCTCCTTCCAACAACACTTATCATTACAGAGCTTTCATAGAAACTTTGTTGAGTTATGGACCAGCTGCCAAGAAGTCACAACTGACTAATGCATTATGGTACAAGGATACGGCCGGACACATGGAAGATGTGACAGATGATAACAAGGGATTTCTTCTTCGAAAGAAATTTATAGAGAAAAGTAAAATCGTGGACATGACTGGAAGATTACATTTGGACATGTTTTTCCAAACTCGTTACTTGCTGAATGGAGTTAATGTTCATGTTAAAATGAATAGAGCCAAAGATGCTTTCGCATTGATGGCCGATACCGCTACATACAAGATCAAAATTCTAGATGTATCCATGTTTGTACGCAAAGAGAGACTCCAATCATTCGTGAGAATGGCTCACGAGAAAGCACTAACAAAAGCAACTGCAAAATATCCTATTGACCGTGTGGAAACCAAGGTGTTTTCAGTGCCGAAAGGAAATCTGAGCATCACTCAAGAAAACTTATTTATAGGCCAACTACCTAAACGCATCGTAGTGGGATGTGTAGACAACGATGCTTTCAATGAAAACTTTTCAAAGAATCCATATAATTTCAAGAACTACAAAATCAATTACTTGGCATTGTACGTGGATGGGCAGCAGATTCCAGGCAAACCATTACAACCTAGATTCGAACAACAAGAAGTGGCGAGATGTTATGCAACTCTGTTCCAAGGAACTGGACAAATGTATGAGAATGAAGGAAACCACATCAGCCGAGAAGAGTACATAAATGGATACACCCTATTCGTATTCGACCTGACTCCAGATCTATCACATGGACAACACTTCGATCTGGTGAAGAGAGGAAACTTGAGACTAGAAGTCCATTTCGAAAACCCATTACCAACCACAATCAACGTACTGGTGTATGCAGAATTCCAGAACATCATAGAAGTGGATAAGAATAGACAAGTAATCTTCGATTATTCGACATGAACACGTTGCAGTTAGAGAATGCACTTCGATCAGATAGTTGTTTGAAGAGAATATGTTTGGGTGTATTTTCAAGAAACAAATTACCAAGAAGATTACCAGATCACAGACCAGTGGCTTTGATAGCCAACACGGATCCAGACCACAGAAAAGGAGAACATTGGGTGGCTCTCTTTGTGAGTCACCACAACGCAGAATACTTTGATTCCTATGGATTACCACCACAACACAGACCATTCGAGAATTTCCTGAAGAAGAATTCCAGATATTGGAAGTATAATGCGAAACGCCTTCAAGGACCATTACCAGTGTGTGGACAATACTGTTTGTTTTACTTGAAACATCGCTGTCGCGCTGTACCGATGGAAACCATATCCAACATGTTTACCACTGATCTAATGGATAATGATGTGTTGGTTAATGACGTCATAGAGGAAACCAGCCACTAGATGTCGCTGCATTGAAGGAAAACTATAAAAAACTGGTGCACTTGGTGTCCAGCTCATTTGTGTTTCGACAGCCAAAGAAGAAGGATGTCTACTAATGTGACCGTCTTCAAACTTAACAACGATTTACAGATTCAACTGTTCAGGAACGACGTTGGGTTCCAGTTTACCACCAGAGATTGGGAACAAGTGACCAAAGCAGTGGATATTGCAAAGAAGAGAAGTCTTGAAATAGGAGAACCCAAACCAAAAAGAGAAAGAAAACCAAAGAAGAATGAAGATAAAAAGGATTGAAGAATGTTCACTATTCCATGTTTGATCAGGATGGCACTGAATGGTTATCAATCAAGAAACCAAGAAACAAGAAATCCAAGAGACTTTGTAGAGAGAATGAGCGTTTCATTTGAAACGTATTTTCGTGATGTTCCGCCACCGGTACTGGAGCAGTTATTACGTGGAGAAGAAAAAATAAGAAAGACACCAGAACAAAGACCACCAAAACACATCAAGTATGCATTGGAGGAAAATCGTCTCAAGACATTTCAATTCATGTTACAAAGTGAAAGTGTGAAAACCCCGAATGAACTGACAAAAGCTGGATTCTTTTATTTGGGGACAGGAGACAGAACTCAATGTTTTCATTGTGGTATTATTGTTCGTTTCTGGGAAACAGAAGATGATGTTATAGAAGAACACAGAAAATAGTCTCCAGACTGTTATTACATTCATAATGTACCACCTGAATTCATGGACGGTGAAAAAGAAGAAGAAATGGCCATCAGAGAAGAAATGGACACATCATTTCAAGAAGAAGAAGATTCACGGAGGACAAAATGTAGTGTGTGTTTATTAGCTGAAGCCAATGTCGCTCCGCGACCATGTAACCATTTGTGCCTGTGCAAAGACTGCTGTAAACCACTCAGAAGATGTCCAATCTGCAGAAAGACTGTTTATGAATATCTGACAATCTACATACCATAAAAAGATGTATTTGTGTTGTTGAATAAAAGAAATTTAAATTTATATTTAGTGTTGTTATTTTTTTAAACTTTCCATCGAAGTACAAAGAAAAATCAAAAAATGAGGGATAGTAAATTAGACCTCGTACGACACATCTGTTGGGTAGATCCTCATATGAGTATATGGTGGAACTTAGCTTCATGGCCTTCATGTACACATATGGGTCCTACTTATAATTTTAATAATGGATTCTGGGTAAATTTGTCCTATAGCACTACGTGTTATTCTTAATAAGGAAATAAAACGTCATGGGATCCAAAAAAAAATGGGAACATTACTCCACTTCAAACGAACACACCCCCTCGGTATTACGTTCTACTCTTAATAGGGAAAATCCGAACCAGAAAATTACTCCACTTCAGTCGAATGCACCCCTTGTACCCCTTAGTACTATAGCACTACGTGCTAAACCGATAAAATGGGGAAATAAAGTCAATTTCGGTGATTTCGGGTGGATTTTGGTGATTTGGAAGGATTGTCGGGTTGTTTGTGGTAATTAGATTTACTCTTCTACAATCGAACATACCCTCAAAACATACCCCGTCCTATTACAGAACAATTGGGTAACATAGCAATCACGTGCTACCATAGAAACCAAGATGGTGGCCTCCAGTATACAAAATGGACGACGGAAACACGTATCACCCTAACAACACGCGCTGCGCATGCGCACTCACACCACGTATCACTATGGGGATGACGTCACAACATGGCCGCTCACGCGGGTTACCATGACAACACAACATGGCGCCACTGGTCACGTGACATGACGTCACTTCCGGGGTCATCCACCGGGGTTATCCAAATAAGGGGTGTCCGGGTACATGACATACTACTAGGGTCAAAACTTTTGTCAGAATCGCAGTGGTAATAATAGTAATAACATGACTTTGCCGGGCCTTGTGGTTTATTAACGGCCCAACAGGTGTGAATAACAGCCCTTCAGTTTATCAACGGCCCTCGACTTCGCCTCGGGCCTTTTATAAGCTGTCGGGCTGTTATTCACACCTGTTGGGCCGTTAATAAACCACAATGCCCTCCAAAATCATGTTATTGTTATATTGGAACAAGCTCGTCCAATTTGTTCCAGTGAGGGGGTTATCAGCTAAGTAAAAATGTTATAAGCTAAGAAAAAGTGTCGTCTGCTATTCACGTTAGTGAAAGGTTAAAATATATTACGACCTGATCTCCCTGATGGAAAACTTGTCTCGTCCTTACTTCTTGACTTCTAATCAAACTCTGGCTCTCCCAATGGAAATCAGCTGCTTAAAAATAGATGAAGTTTTTTTTCCTCATGGGTCCACATCGCCCCTCCTCCTGTGGTTTGCGACCCTGCCACAAATACTGGGGCAGTTTTCCGTTAGAACATTATAATTCTTCATCAGCATTCAGCGTGGAATTACCTCCGGGAAGTTTTCCGAGAACGACCGTATGGGTAATTTGTTTTCCATTAATAAAAACAAATAATCATATTTAAACGGTTCTTCTGCACCTGCTTTGTCTGCGAATAAATGTTTGTCCTCAGAAAACTACGGAAGTTGATCAAATTTAAAAACTTAAATATCAGGAACGGATACGTATAACTCATTTCCGTTTTCTTCGAGGAGAAAGAATAGTAGTATACTCTTGATCTTGGTCTTGGGGAAGTTGCATTTGAAAGTATATTCAAGAAACTGAATCTGATTTTTTTAAAAGCCCATACCGTTATTTTACGAATGCAACAGTAGCCGAAAGAGAAAGTAATGTCTATAGTAATGCTGCTGTATTGCATTCTTCACCAACTCAGAAGCTCACTCAATCCTTACATTTCTTCCCACTTTGCTATTTCGACATAATGTTTTGGTTTCAGTTTTATAATATGCCAAAGAATAGAAACAAAATGATATGAACCTAGTCCATTTGTATGGAAGCTTACTGGAGAAACAAAAAATATTAACACGTTATTATCACAAACGTGCGTTTTAGTTATCATGTACGTACGTGTTAGTACCACGTATGATAATAACACGTACGTACGTGATACTAATACGTACATAGTTGTACATAAATTTGTGATATGGAATATGTATTCGATGAATTTAATTTTTGACGCAGGGATTCGTTGCAACAAAATTATATTAAGTGATTTGATATCCTAGTTGGCACATTGGTCCCATAATATCTCTCATTATATAGTATTTATCTTTTTTGAACAGAGGACATGGATAGGCTTACATCAGAAGTATCATACCATGTAAAAGTACCAAAATGGGATGAAAATATACTTTGTACTTTTTGGCAACGATCGGAATACTCGTATCACATTTACCCTCATTTGATTAACACTTTACCCAACGTAACGGCCAAAACCGGCCAGCGCGATTCTCAAAAATTGCCAATTAATGTTCATTATTTTTTTCATATTTTGTCTAAAAAATATAGGTTATGACCCCTCATTGGAACGAGCTCGTCGAGCTCGTTCCAATGAGGGGTCATAACCTATGTTGTTTTTGAGACAAGAAATGAAAAACATCAGTCATTCAAAAAAAAATTTTGCAAGTGTCGTCTGCTTTTTATGTTAGGTAAAGGGTTAAATAAGTTACCCAGTGCCAGATCCTAGTAGCTATCGGGCTACAAGTCTAATTCTGACGTTGTTATGGCTTGGAACAAGTATGGCCCTCTAATAGGTCATCGCCTATGTTTAAATTCACTCGTATTGAATATTTCAGTTGGTTGTAAAAGCGAACCAACTCTTCGCGTGTCCGACCAACTGGCATATTCCGAACGATTGAATCAGAAATATTTCATAACGATTCATTTTCTGTGAATCAAAGCTAGAAATGTTGCTCAATCGAGACTTGATTTGATCGACATTTTGATGACATTAGAACCAGAAATGATGACTCATCACAGCCATAGTTTTATGATAATACTGGGTAGTGCCACTAATTATATTTATATATTGACGTTTTCAAGAGGAATTAAATAATTGTTGATTAGAATATGTATAACTGGGACAGGAAAGAATACATGTTTGTATTTGTAAGTAAAAACTCAGCACATCACAATACATCAACGGTCGGCGAGGCACAATTTTTTTTGAAAAAGTGGGAAAACAAACAGCCCATAACAGCGTCTGATTCGGAACAGACTTAGACTGGTGGCCTGAAACACACCAAACAAAAACATACATACTATCGTCAGGTCGTTCATACATGTCCGTAAAACGGTGGGTGCGCATGGCGACAGAAGCCCTGCTTCGGTTTGATGTGTTTCCCTGCGTAAAATGGTCACCGAAATTCTGCGTGATATCATTTCGCGAGATATCCCTATAAACTCCACGCTTTGTTTACGGTGTGATCCAGTGATATAAAGCGCAGAATTAGAGCAAACGTCTCTCGGAAGACCCTGAGATAGCCTACAAATTCTGCCCATGAAAATACAAATCATTCCATATAAGACTGACGAAAGCATCTTGGGCTTTTCAGGTTTTTCCCCCACTTTTTCTCATGTTCCCAAAAGAGGCGTGGTCCGCGTTTCCGCCACTGGTGATAGAATACTATGAGAAAAGAAACATATCTTCATCATGTGAAGACTCCATAGTGAAAAGAGAGCGGTACCTCTTTTATCCCCCTTTTTACTCGAATACAAATCGAAGTAACGCACGGGTAACGCATCCTAAACGGACGGAGTAAAACGAAGTGCACTGGTCGAAAAGACCTTACTTTCCGAGAACTGTAACTGAGAAACACTCGAGTAGATAGGCGGTATTGGAATTTTGAGTTCAGTATCGGTTTAGGTATTTCTAGAGGGGTATACCGCGGTATCGGTTCGGTATCTGACTTGACTTTGATTTGTTGATACTAACAAAGGAAAAAGGAATAAGTTCTTGTATCATTTTACCACAGCACCACAAATGCCACTGTCAATGAGATCAGTACTGGCATTCTTTTTCCAATAGAAGGAATATCAAAAGTACTTAAGTGACTTGTTCCAAGCACGCTTTAACCTTTAAAAACCTATTTTAGGCAGCTGAAGTCTCAGAGCATGCGCCCTTAACATGCCATTATTAGGAGGTCCTACTCACAATAAACAAATCACCTGGTCTGTTATTTGTAGTCAAGCCTTGAATTCATTAATAAAAAACTAAGACATGACTTTAACTCTTTACCCAACGCAGACGATTTCAAAATTTATTATTTTAAATATCATTTTTTAATTTTTTTCAAAAAATGTCAACAAAACCATATCATGTGACCCCTCTTTGGAACGAGCTCGACGAGCTCGTTCCAAAGAGGGGTCACATGATATGGTTTTGTTGACATTTTCGAAAAATAATATTTTTTCAGCTGCTGAATTTGCATATTACGCGAGCGGATGCGGGCTATCCGTTCAGTAAAGGGTTAAATCACTGCTAAGCAAATGGACATGCATAGGTTGTAGTCTAGTGGTAATTCAGGACAATCGCTTAGTCCCTTAAGGGTTAACAAAACTGAAAAGAAAATCAGTAACTTCTTTCATAAAAATGAACACTTCAGCTACTATCAAGCGTTGACAGCACTTTTCAGTGGGACTTCAATTTCTATCTTGCACCCAGGCGCCCAATATCGTGAGAGATTGAGAACAATATGGGATCATGACATTACCGACAATTTGGCTGGTTATTTCAGCCTTGGCTTTATGTACTTTTGTTAATGTTAATAACGCCATGGATTATATAGTATTATATAATGAAGAATGTCCTGTCGTGATGAGAGCAGGTTGTAGTTTCGTCAAACCTTAAAAAATGTTGGGACGTGTTTTGCCTACAACTCTGGTGTGTCGTAATCTTAATAACGGTGAATGATCTGAAGTCAAAAAGTTACAGTTAGTGGCTGCATTAACCCTTTTCCCAACCCGAACAGAAGATGATAATCGCAAAAGCATTCTTGAATGACTAAACATTTTCATTTTTTGTCTAAAAATTAGAGCTTATGACCACTCATTGGAACGAGCTCGTTGATCTTGTTCCAATGAGGGGTCATGATAAGCTATGTCTCTGAGACAAAAAAATGAAAAAGTAATACAATTTGAATGGCGATTTCAGTGAATAGCTCTGGCCATATATGGCCGTTACATTGCATAAAGAGTCAACAAAGGAGATACCGCTAACTGTTCACATGATTTATTATTTATTTTTAGGGTTTAACGACATTTTCGACAGCCAGGGTCACCTCGTGCCGTGTCGGACAGTTTTACGGGTGGACGAAGCCGGAGTACCCGGAGACAACCAACGAACCACGGCGGGCAGCTGCCAGACTCCCCAAAGTCACACAAGCAGGGTTAGCATTGGTTGAAGACAAGTGCACCATCGACGTGCAGTACGCCTTAGTACACAACTCCGCCGTGCCCCAAAGTAGTGAATAATACGAGGCCAAACTTTAACCAAGTGCCTGATGGGAGTGTAGCTCATTGTTTGGATTGTTAACCCTTTGAACTCTGATGGTATCTTCAATGTCAGTTCAATGACAGCGATCGGGAGAATCCATATTAATTATTTGGGGGTAGGCCAATTAATATTTTCAACGAAAATATTAATCGGTCTACACCACACATTCACTTAACGGCTATCATACTTAATGCAATTATGACGCATCATGTTCCTGGGCCGGAAAGGCGGCCTCTCAGGTTCAAAGGGTTAATAGTAAGGGAACGTTGACGCAATGACGCCATCAACACACAGCGAGCGAAAACGCCAAAATTAATATTCAACATACAGAGCTAATTATTGACACTTGTATTATTCGTGGAATCATTCAAGAGGTTGAAAAGGTTTCAACATCCGTCTGGAGCGCGGTGGCTCAGTTGGTAGAGGTGCAGGCTGCAAGCCGAGAGGTCCTCGGTTCGAATCCCACCTGCGGCAACCGCGTTGTGTCCTTGGGCAAGACACTTCACCCCGATTGCCTACATGGGGGCACGATGACGCTGTGTACTGAGGCGTACTGCACGTCGATGGTGCACATGTCTTCAACCAATCTAACCCTGCCTGTGCTGCGGTGCAGAGTTCAGAGTTACGATGTTGGAGAGCTGGCAGCTGCTCGTCGTTGCTCGGTGGTTCTCTCCGGGTACTCCGGCTTCCTCCACCCGTAAAACTGTCACGGTCACGATTAGCCATTGTGCATAAGTATGTGACCTTAAACACCAATAAATAAATAAATATAATATTCAACATCCGTCTTCAAATATCGTAGATATGATATGATTTATCGTTAATGAGTGACTCCACTCCTCCGATTATCATCAGAGAACAATAAATATTCAAAGGCCAAAATTTCATAAATCATGCTATAGTGGCCGAAGTGGAGTGCAAAAATATTTAGATTGTTGTTGGTAACTGAACGTTCACCCTTTGAAGTAACCAAGAAGCAATGGTCGAAAAATGTTAACCCTTTACCCAACGAATTGGCCGCATCCGCCCGCGTAATATGCAAATTCTGTAGTTGAAAAAGGATTATTTTAAAAGAAATTTCAACAAAACCATATCATGTGACCCCTCGTTGGAACGAGCTCGTTCCAACGAGGGGTCACATGATATGGTTTTGTTGAAATTTTTTGAAAAATTTGGAAAAAATTATGTTTAAAATAATAAATTTTGATATCGTCTGCGTTGGGTAAAGGGTTAAAAGGTAACAAGCTATTCAACAAACAAAACAGTACGTTTTCCAACCTGATAGTATTCGCGATCCTCCAAAACAAAAGATGGGTCATTCCACACTAAGTCACCGAATGTCTACCAGGTGATTCCCTCAGATAATGCTGAAAATAACCAAAGCTATGAGTATGAGCAATCATGCAAAATTTTAGATTTAAACTCTTCTTTGTTTATATCTATGGAACTTTAAATACTGGCCCTGAAACCATATTTTGGCAGTCACGGTGATAATTAGCCTTGTTATCAACTCCAACAACAAATAAATCCGTAATGGGGCTGTCTAGGAAGCTCAAATGGTGGATATTTACTCATTGACTCGCAAGTGTGCAGATGTTGGCCTCGGAATGTCTCTGGGATGTATACTTTTCTACATACATGTTTCTAAAAATTGCTTTTGACCAAAACGAACAAACTATGTCGAAACTTCGGGGGATTTTCTGGGCTGCAGTACAGTACGGATATAGAATTTTATTTATTAGATATGATTTTCTTACTCAGAATTGCCTATTATCAAGCTCGGCTGATATAGCTTCAAACTCGGCCGATCTCGCCTGACACGAACCGAGCTAGAGTTGTTCCCCTTGGTGCGTTACTAGGCGCAACCAGTTTGTTTACAGCGAAATTCCCACCTGCTATTCGTCGAAGACAATCGTGAACATGGCGTTACCAGGCAAAGGGAGTAATTTTTGTATGGTGAGGAATTAATGATGGCAGTTAGTAAGGATTAACCCTTTACCCAACGTAACGGCCAAAACCGGCCAGCGCTATTCTCAAAAATCGCCAATTAATTTTCACTATTTTTTTCATTTTTTGTCTCAAAAACATAGGTTATGACCCCTCGTTGGAACGAGCTCGTCGAGCTCGTTCCAACGAGGGGTCATAACCTATGTTTTTGAGACAAAAAATGAAAAAAATTAGTTATTTAAGATTTTTTTTGCAAGTGTCGTCTGCTTTTCACGTTAGGTAAAGGGTTAAGTGAATGAAGAGAAGAAAAAAAGAAGAGAGTTGTACAGAAAATTCCACGCACACTAATATTCAGAGTTGTAAGCGGAGACTCGTCGAAGTGAGAGAAGAAATAATTCAGCTATCTGAACGTCCACTGGGGAGGCCGTGACGTTTGAATAGCCGAAATAGAAGAAACTAAAAAAGGAGAAACAGTATCACTTTCAGAAAACTGAACAATCTGTAATTATTCATTTTGGTTTAATAAATAAAAATGTTATTACTTGGTTAGTTTAATACCAGCCGAGATACCAGCCCTCGGTTACGTCACATCAGTCTTCGACCTTCGGTCTCGGGCTGATATGAAGTTACCTTGGGCTGATTTTTCGGCCGATATGAAACTAACCAAGTGATAACTTCCAATTCTTACCACATATCGGCAGTGATTGTAAGGCCACCATCTATGTGCGACTACATTTTTCATGGATATGCCTTTCCATTGGTCATTTATACAAGTTTCCAGCCAAGCCTTCCCATCCGAGTACTCTAAAATGGCACATGTTGCAGGTGTGATTTAACCTCGTGTGCCTATGGGTAGGATATTCATTTTTTCAAACCTGTCTAGTGCAAGTCCCATTTAATGACCAAATAGTTTTATATTACCAAATAGTTTTATATAACCCAAATATTTTTATATAACCAAATAGTTTATATCATGCAAAACTTTAGATTCCATCTCCCCTTGTTTATGTCTATGGAACTTTTAAATACTGGACATGAAACCATATTTTGGCAGTCACGGTGAAAATTAGCCTTTTTATCAACTTCAACAACTAATAAATTGGGCTCTATAGTGAAATGACTTTTATTATGTCATTATTTAGAAGGTAAACTGACTATTTTCTGCCTACATTTTTTAACAAAAATTAAGCTCAATATTCCGCTCTTCATGCTTTTTGTAACGTAATGGTATTACCAGGTCAACGCTATTTACAACATTCAAATTTGATTGTTTTCAGTTTTTGTCTCAAAAGTTCAACCCCTTCACAGGAATGAACTCATTCCAACGAGGCGTCGTAAGCTTCGTTTTGAGGCAAAAATGAAAATTTGGGTTTTTTTTCCAAGTGTCACTTGCCATTCACGTTAAGTTAAACAATTTTAAACGAAGCTTCTATTCTTGCTGCAACTCACAAATTCTGTCTTTCTTAACCCTTTACCTAACGTAACGACCAAAACCGGACAGCGCTATCTCAAAAATCGCCAATTAATTTTCATTATTTTTTCATTTTTTGTCTCAAAAACATAGGTTATGACCACTCGTTGGAACGAGCTCATCGAGCTCGTTCCAACGAGGGGTCATAACCTATGTTTTTGAGACAAAAAATGAAAAAAATTAGTTATTCAAGAATTGTTTTTGCAAGTGTCGTCTGATTTTCATGTTAGGTAAAGGGTTAAGTGAAACACATAGAAAACTTTCTTTTCGCGTAGTAAAAGCACATGTTGTTTCTAATCTTAGTAACGACCTTAATGGTATGTTCTGCCCTGGTAAGATTGGAAAAGTGCGATGAGTATTAATTGTTGTTCAGAATCTCCAGATTTAATACAAAAGTAGACTCCCTTCTGAGTCAGAAATATTTTTCATCGCGAGGTCAACCAGATGATTTTGTAACTGATAAGTATTAAACGGCCTGGATGTATTGATATCGAGGGGTGGGTTGGGGTAGAGTGGGGTGGGGCATCAGAGTAACCACATCCAAGCGCCTCGTAATTTACGAGACGAACACTTTTTTCTGATTTCATTGCCCCTGTTTATGTGGGTTAACCTGAATTGATTTGGCGAGTTTACAAATTTGTTGTTCAAAGAAAAATGGGTTTCAACAGAAGGGAATAATACATAAATAAAAATTAATACCCCTCGACACGTATAATAACCTATCGACACGCATAATGAACAATCCCGCTGTCATAAGTATTAATTTATTCTATTTGTTTAGCATATAAATGTAAAGCCGTTCATATAGTGTTTGATTTTATGTTAGAAGACGTCTCGTCAATGTGTGTTCCACATGGAGTATCTGTCTCGCGATTAACCCTTTCCATATGAATCAACCAAATTCCAACAGCTCTTTTTCGATGACACCATTATTTAAATTGTGTATTGTTTTATTTTCTTGTTTTGCCCTGTACCCAGCTCGACTAAAATACAACGCTTGCAAAAAAATTAAAATTCTTGAAAAAAGGCTTCTGTTCCATAAGGTTCAGATAAAGGGATCAAAGAATTAAATGGGGAATTGCTCTATTGAAAGCTTTCGGCCAAAGACCGTCATCAGTTTTGCTAGCTTCAGAAAATACCACATACTGGGTTGAATTCAAATTTCACACTGCATTTGCATACAGCCGAGTATGCAGTATTTTCTGAAGCTTGCAAAACTGATGAAGGTCTTTGGCCGGAAGCTTTAAATAGAGCAATTTCTCCATTTAAAAATGTTAATTTATTGCACCCAAAACACAACTTATGATCCATCATTGGAACGAGCTCGTTTTGAAGAAGAAACAGGAGGTTCGGGGTCTGCAAAAAATGTGCGGACACTGGGTGTGTAGGCGTCTTGGGTGCGGAAAAACATGTGTTTTTTTGAGTGTTTGCAATTTTTTCCTGGAAACTTTTTATCTCTTAATAAACCTAAAAAGATTCTGTTCTAGTACACACAGCCCTAAATAAGACCCAATTGAGATAAGCATACATTATATATTGCTTTCTAAGAAATGAATACAAGTTAATACATCTGCTCTCCTGCAGTCATCGACTTGTGGGTTTCGTGCACTTCACTCAAGCGGTTTTAGAGAAGGACGAACGTCTGAGACATTTGAACAAAATATTTGTATTTAAAATTAATTTAAAACATTATATGATAATATCATAAGATAACACCATGACATGATTTAACTCTTAACCCGCTGAGTATTTTCAAGATATTTTTCATCAAATCTAGTCATAGCTGTTTTATAGCAGCCATGACTAGATTTGATGAAAAATTCATCTAAATATAGCTCAAGAAATCATTGGTGAAAAAGTCCATTGGATATATAGGGGGGAAATGTGATTAAATGTACCCAAATTATACTTATTTTAAGGGCAATAGAAATTCTGTCATGAGCAGGAATATCTGCCAGCAACATGCAAGGGGTTAAGCATAAAAGATCATTCCTGCAGATAAAAATGAGAAACACAACACGAGATTACCGATTCAAAACTGTGCAAAACTTTACTGTAACAAGAAAACTAAAGCAAAACTAAAGGACACACGAGCGATTATTTTTCGCTGGATCGCCGCGACTGAATCGTCGGAAAAATTTTACGCTCGATCACTGGGGAACAAACGCTGCGATTTTTCTCGAGACCGTACGCCACGATACTGCAAATCCGTCGATCATGTGACCTGTCCAATATGGCGCCGCGCAATAAGCACCCTCCTCATGTGACATAATTCCAAACGCTTATTGGTTTCAAGAATTTGTCCCGGTCGACAATGTTCGCCTGAATGGACACACGCTCGGAGTCATTTTATCGGCGATCTGTTCTCGGCGATAATAAAATCGGGCAAAAATATCAAACATGCTTGATCTGCGCGATCGATCGCACGAACAGGATCGCCGAGTTCCGGCCGTCACCGTACTGGGCAGACGAGCGAAATTTAGAAGAGATTTCAAAATCGGTGCGATCCAGCGAAAAATAATCGCTCGTTTGCCCCTTGCTTTAGACTACTGATGTTGATATTGTCATAGCTGAGACTTCAGTATGCTCACGACTTTACACAACAGGAACTTGAAAATATATTTATTGGATTCACACTGCTATATGCCTGTAGTACCATACGCCACGAACAGGCCTTATTTGTATTAATAATCACCAACAAAATAATATATGTCACACTTATAGTGTATGACGTCATTACCGTTAATGCGATATTATTGACTATAACACTACATGCATGTTGGATTATCGTCATCTACTAGACTTAACCCTTTACCCAACGTAACGGCCAAAACCGGCCAGCGCTATTCTCAAAAATCGCCAATTAATTTTCATTATTTTTTTCATTTTTTGTCTCAAAAACATAGGTTATGACCCCTCGTTGGAACGAGCTCGTCGAGCTCGTTCCAACGAGGGGTCATAACCTATGTTTTTGAGACAAAAAATGAAAAAAATTAGTTATTCAAGAATTATTTTTGCAAGTGTCGTCTGCTTTTCAGGTTAGGTAAAGGGTTAAAACAATAACTCGAATAATAGTTCGGTGGTGATTGATACAAATGACTGTGATGCAGCGACCACCCACCTTGTGGGTCCCAACCATATCATCAGCTGCCACAATCGTGAGTTTAAGTCCGATTCCAGTGCACATACCAATAAACACCCAAAAGAGGATAACCCTTTCTCCCATTGTTCTATTCATTCTGAATCATACAGAAGAACTCTACATGTACTTACTCTGTAATTAATACTTAATACGGCAACTCCAAACTGAAAACACCAGGAATAACGGCGGCAAAATATGTACAAATTAAACAGACGGAAAAATAATTAGAAAAATACACATACTTATGTACCTGTGATAGCACCAGGCCTCCAAAAGCAATTAAAGGTGGTTACTTGAACGTCAATGTTGATTTGTACGTTCCACAGCAACTTCGATGTTTCAAGTGTCAAAGGTTTGGGCATGGGCAGGATTCTTGTCAAGGCGAGAAAACATGTTACTGGCCAATGTGGCTTCAATCATGATAGACCGTGTGAATCAACGACACATAAATGTATCAACTGTCAGGGCAATCACATGCCGCCATCTAAGGATTGCCCTGTCTGTTAGTTTTAAAGAAGCCATGGATATAGTAACATCAATGCCTGGCATGGATACATCAATGCCAACTTACGCTTCAACTTTAAAACAAACAAAAAATGCATTGAGTCAATTATATGCCAAACCGAATTTACTTGGCTTGGAAGCTCCTTCCAACTTTGCTACAGGCCTTTATCATAAGGAACAACAATCAAACACAACCAAGGTCAACACAAACAACCTCAACCGCCCAAGAAACACTTCAGACACAAGAGGGAAAACACGAATAGCTAAAATTTATACTCCAGAGGAGAAAAATAGGAAAACAGTAAATCAGACTAGAAAAATGAGTAAGATAAAACAAAACCCTAACCTAAAAGAACACAAAAATCGCAGCAGCAAAATCTGAGTCAGAGTCAGATACGAGGACAAGAAAAAGAACATTGGACAAAGAAAAAAGAGTAACAAAAACTATCACATGATAGAATACCAAAACGCCTTCAGAATGTTGTAACGAACCACATGTTTGAACAGTTGGATGGCATGGGCGTTGAAGACTGCACCAACGGCACGTTTTCCAACAAAATGCGCCTGAGCTCGTCTCTGGGCTGGTCTCCCAATAAAAAGACACCTAGGAAACCTACCGGGACAATTTCACCCATACATCCATCTAATTTACCATCTAAATATGACCAACAACACTAACACAATAATACAGTGGAATTGCCGAGGTTTTAGAGCGAATTGTAATGAAATGGGCTTTCTTAGTCAAAAATATAAACTTGCTGCTTTTTGCCTGTAAGAAACCCGAAAGGCAGGATCTTTCTGCTTTCAAGCATTATAGTTCATACATGTTAAAATCGGTTGAGTTAAAAATCAACCCAAATCAACTGGCTTGAGAGAATGACCTTGCGGAATGTCTGTCTTGGTCAGAAACGACATTCTTCACATTTCTGTGTCTTTGTAATTAAATTTACAGGCTGCAGCGGCGCGTCTAACTTTAGACAAGACGGTCATGCCAAGTCCAATTTACACTCTAAAATCCGTTGGGTTAAAATTAACCCAACTCAACTTTATTGAGTGAAACCCAACTAGGTTCATATTCCAAGGGTGTAGTCAGCAATTTTTTTAGGGTGGGGGGGGGGGGGGGATCGCCCACAATGCAACTCAAGGATGAGAAGGTCTGGCGACTAAAAAGACTGAAATCTTGACCAGAGGCCAAGCCTTGGCCAAAGGTAAAGTTGGAGGAGATTATGGGAGGGGGTGACCCCTCCCATAATCTCCTCCATCTTCACCTTTGGGCACCGGTGGTGGTCCGGTGGGGGAGGGGGGGGCTCCCCCGGAAAAAGTCTTCAATATTTGATATCAGCAGTGATCAAAGATTTCATACTGAGTGAAAATTAATCAAATTCAATGTAGACATTTATTAGATTGCTGTGGAGAATATCGGCCGCAGACCTTTCGGATTGGGGGGGGGGGGGGTCGTACGACCCCCATGACCCCCCCTGCCTACACCCTTGTATTCACTCAATTCAATAAAGTTGATTTGGGTTGACTTTTAACCCAATTGATTTTAGAGTGTACGTCTCATCAAATAAACCCCGTCAGTAGGTCGCTCTTGAACAACTGATTCATCAGCTTCCGACTCCATTCATTCTGTTGGATGGTTTTAATGCTCATAGCCCTCTTTGGGAAAGAGGACACAAAAGGCAAAACAGAAGTAGGGTTTATTTCAAAATAAAGACAGACACTTACCCGCATCAGTTTCATATACCTCCATTGATTTTACTATTACTTCTCCTATCTTCCTTCATTCTTCTTGGACGGTCGAAAATGATTTATGTGGGAATGACAGCTTTCCAATTATGCTGGAAAGTGAGGTTCTAGCAGACGGTGAGAGGGTGCCCCAGTGGAACTTTAAAAACGCAAACTATTAAATTTTCTCTTCGCTTTGTGCTGAAAGATTCACATGGATGAAATTTGAAGAAAGTGTTAATCAACTGAAAGAGGAGGCAGATTCTAGCGGCAGATGTTAATATACTAAGCTAAAACAATTTCGGAAAAATCCACACAAACGACTAAAGAAATGTAATGTAGCGGTAAAAACTCTCGTAAGCCAAGTTCTGACAAAACGGATGTGGTTTTCAATCCGAAATGAAAAAAACCCGTTGAAAGCAAAAGGTAAAAAATACTGTTGGAGAAACTTCGAAAAATATTCTTATTTCCCCAACACCCAGAACTGCATACTGGATGGCAACAAACCCTTCGAAAACTTAAGGAATTAAGAATTGTTTGAAGTTATGTTATCAGCGAAAGATTTGTAAGTGCATAGCTGTTCGATCCAAAATGTTTCCCGAGAAACTCGCTCAGCTTTTGTTCAGTGGGACTTGGAGTCAATGAAGACGGCCTGAAATGAAGTTAATGGGTGACCAGTCGACATGCAGTGTCGTGTTATAGCATAGTCACGCTCCATTTTTTTGAATAACCGATGGTTGTTCACACGTTTGTGAAAACTGGTACAGGTTTCGCCAACATTCTGGATTTGACAAACACCACATTGAAGGAGATAAATCACATTTGAACTTGGGCAGGTGCCGCGGCAAAAAATTCTGGATTTGACAAACACCACATTGAAGGAGATAAATCACATTTGAACTTGGGCAGGTGCCGCGGCAAAAAATT
Source organism: Pictodentalium vernedei (assembly GCA_031216915.1). Lineage (NCBI taxonomy): Eukaryota > Metazoa > Mollusca > Scaphopoda > Dentaliida > Dentaliidae > Pictodentalium > Pictodentalium vernedei. The sequence continues at coordinate 115,213,077 of CM062292.1, forward strand.
CTAACTCTTTCTCGGGTGCTGGTGCTATTGAATGAATCGGATGTGGGCATCATGGTGCACGTTTTGCAACCGGTCTTTCCACAAGCTTGGCTAACACCAAGTTCTGAATGGACTGGACTGAGGTTGGCACGAACAAGGATGTCGCGAATGTTTTTGACGCTTGAAAGCCACGACTGGGGGCTTCTGAAATGTGTTGGATAAGGCTGAATCATTCTCGGTAAGCGTCCAGTATTTTCGAAGTATGCTGGAAAGATTTGAAAGATCTGGATGAAATGTTATGGCAAATGGTATGCACGCGTTCTTTACTGGTGGGCGATATCGCAAAAGATTGGCCCGTGGGAGTTGTTCAGCTTTACAGATGCCGCTATCAACTCGTTCTCGCTTGTAGCTTTGGCTTACAAGTTGAGACCGAAGATCATTAAAAACAGCTTCCTTGTCAGCGGGCTCAGAACAGATTTTCTTGATTATGATAGCGAGACTTTTTAGGACGTTTTTGCCAATGTGCCTTGGATAGCAACTGGATGGAAGCAAATACTGGTGTGAATCTTTAGGTTTGCAATACAAGCTTGCAACAATGCAGTTATTGTCAATGCGTGAGGTGGTATCAAGAAAAGTGATGCTTTCTGAAGAGATTTCTGCGGTGAATTTTATAGAATGATGAAGCGTGTTGCAGGAGGAGACAAACTCCAACAGATCGGATTTAGTTCCACTCCCCTTCAAATCAATATCATCAATGAACCTGAGTCATGATAGGGAAATGGTGAGGATAACAAAATAAGCTTCTCAAGACGAACCATAAAAATGTTGGCATAAGAAGGAACCATGTGCGTGCCCATGGCCGATCTGCTGATCTGAAGATAGTTTTCGCCATTGAATAGAAATTTGTTCAACTTCAGAACAGGTGTGATAAGGTCTACAATTTGCTCTGCGGAGTGTCTAAAGATGAATGTGTATCCAGCGTCTCCCTGCAGGCTTCAGTCCTTTCATCATGAGGTATGTTTGTGTACCGGGAAACTACATTCATCGTACACAACAAAGTGTCATCTGGAAGCTCACTCCGTTCATCCATTCTTCTGAGGTAGTGGGTTGTATCTCACGGATGGGACGGCATTGTCTCAACCTGAGGTCGCAGATTATAGTCAACAAATAGGGAAATTGTTTCAGTGGGGTGGTTGTTACCAGAAATAATAGGACGATCTGGATCCCCTGTTTTGTGAATTTTTGGTAACAAGTAGAATCTACCAGCACAGGGTCTGTCTGGCAACAAATACTAACGAGTTTCCTCAATGTGCTCTTCGAAACAGATGGATGTGATAGTTTCAGATAATTTCTGAGAAAATGCATTGGAAGGATCACGATCTAGTTATATCCCCACTTTTTTTAAAAAAAAGTGGGGTATACTGGATTGCATCTGTCCATCCATCCGTCCGTCCGCCCTCCCATGTCTGTTCGAGTTATAACGTGAACATTACAGCTCATATTTCGATGAAATTTCATACAGATGTTCACCATCATGAGATCTTTCAGGAGAATCAGCTGTTTTGCTGTTGGAATATTTTTTTCTGTGAGTTATGGCACTTTGAATATACAAAATAGCCATTTGTTGTCTGTTCGCCTTGTATCTCAGGTTTGGGTTATCGAATCTCAATGAAATTTGGAACGAAGATTGGCTTTCAAATGAGTCCCTAATAATATTTCTTGGGTTTCACTCTCTAGACTTAACCCCCTTTAGAATTTGCTGTTTGCCTGGTAAAATAGCCTATTTTCTATCTGTTCGCCTCGTATCTCAGGTTTGGGTTATCGGATTTCAATGAAATTTGGAATGAAAATTGTTTATGTGAAAGGCTTTCAAATGAGTCATGTCCCTGCAGTAAAACAAAGAAAATACATGCAAATCATCTCCCCACATGTGGCATTATGTCTCTGTTCTATATATTTTATGTGGATGGTCCGATCGTCACTTGACTTCAGTAACCGGTGTTTCTGACCTTCACAATTACCTTGCTGTAAAACAAAGACAATAATTTCACATCTCCCGAGTACGTGAATCTCACAATTTCTACTGGGTTGGACTTTTCTCGGCTGTAAAAGACAATAAACCCCTCGTGTGTATTCAAAGTGTTGAAATATGTTCATCTAGGCATTTTGAGAGGAGAGGGGTGCATATGCCATGCTTAGCATGCCCTTCATAAAATTACATGACTCTATAGAGTTACTTTGGTGTTTTTGGTTTTTGACTCTGGCTGTGGAAAGTGTTAGCCCTTTACCCAACGAACCGCCCGCATCCGCCCGCGTAATATGCAATTTCATTAGCTGAAGAAATAATATTTTTCGAAACATTTCAACAAAACCATATCATGTGACCCCTCTTTGGAACGAGCTCGCCGAGCTCGTTCCAAAGAGGGGTCACATGATATGGTTTTGTTGAAATTTTTTTAAAAGATTTAAAAAATGGTATTTAAAATAATAAATCTTGAAATCGTCTGCGTTGGGTAAAGGGTTAAATAATCAAACAATACAGTCAATGGCAAAATGGATTTTCCGAATTTTTAAAAAAAAAGTGGGGCTATAAACAAAAACTGGTTCTGTTGAATGAATCGGACGTAGGCATCATGGTGCACGTTTTACAGCCGGTCTTATGCTGGAAAGATTTGAAACATCTGGGTGAAATGTTGTGGTATGCACGCGTTCTGTACTGGTTGTCGATATCGCAACAGATCGGCCCTTGGTAGTGCATCGTCTTTACCGATGGCACAGTCAACTCATTCTGGCTTGTAGTTTCGGATTACAAGTTGAGACCGAAGATCATTAAAAGCAGGTTTCTTGCTTGTCAGCGGGCTCAGGACAGATTCTGATAGCGAGACTGTATGTAATGTTTTTGACAATGTGATTTGGATGGCAACTAGATGGAATCAAATACTGGTGTGAGTCTGTAGGTTTGCAACAAAGCAGTTATTGTCAATACGTGAGGTGGTATCAAGAAAGGTGATGCTTTCTGCAGTGAATTTAATAGAATGGTGAAGTGTGTTGCAGGAGACAAACTCCAACAGATTAGATTTAGTTCCACTCCACTTCAAATTCATATCATCAATGAACCTGAGCCATGATATGGGCGATGGAAATGGTGTGGATAATAAAACAAGAGGCCCCAAGGGGCCTGAGAGCGCTCACCTGACACTGACAACTATCAACGGATGGTCCTGATTTGAACAAACTTGCATCTGCCCCATTAAGATAACCGTATACCAAATATCAAAACATTCTGACCGGTGGATCTGAAAACAATTTTTTTTTTTAAAAATAATCCTCATATTGAACTAAGTTATAATTCGGGCTCCCATAGGGAGCCCAAATATGAACCCAGGGACTTGGCTTTAACAAATTTGAATCACACCTCCCTAATGATACAGTATACCAAATATCAAAAGATTCTTGCTGGTGGATGTGAAGAAGAAGATTTTTAAAGAATGTCCCTCATATTGAACTAAGTTACAATTCGGTCTCCCACAGGGAGCCCAAATATGGACTCAGAGACTTTGCTTGAACAGACTTGAATCACACCTCTCTAAGGACGCTGCATACCAAATATCAAAAGACTCTTACTGGTGGATGTGAAAAAGAAGATTTTAAAGAATGTTTCTCATATTGAACTAAGCTACAATTCGGTCTCCCACAGGGAGCCCAAATATGAACTCAGAGACTTGGCTTGAACAAACTTGAATCACACCTCCCTACGGATGATGTATACCAAATATCAAAACATTCCGACTGCTTGATCTGAACAGGAAAATCTTTAAAGAAAATTCCTCATATTGAACTAAGTTAAAATTCGGGCTCCCACATGGAGCCCAAATATGAACCCAGAGACTTGGCTTGAACAAATGTGAATCTCACCCCTCTAAGGAGGCCGCATACCAAATATCAAAAGATTGTGATTGGTGGATCTGAAGAAGAAAATTTTTAAAGAATATTCCTCATACTGCACTAATTTAAACCATTGGACTCCCATAGAGAGCCTACATATGGACCCAGGGATTTGCTTTGAACACCCATGTGAAACAATCTTCCAAAGATGTTATATGTGAAATATGAAAGCTTTTGGAGCAGTGGTTTGGGAGAAGAAGAGTCTTAAATATTTTCCCCATCATCCACAGTGTTAAAAAAATGCTGATTCAGTATTTTTTCAAAAGTCCCGAAAAAGTACCCTATGATAAAACCGATAGCAATGTTTTTTTTACCATTCCATTCTGTTGGTCCTAATGAAGCTTCGCATCAAATAAAAATTCTCAGAGCCGTGTAGTTTTGGAAATATGGGCGTTTGAAATTTTTTCTATTTTTAGTTCCTGTGGTTCGCACGGGGCATTTTGAAAATGTTTTTTTTTGCATAAATCAAGTACTTATGACCCATTAATACTTTATATCAAATTTGGTTCAAATCAGCCTCTCGGTTTGAAAAATAGAAATTTTGAGCGGGGCAAAAATTCTTGTCCCTCGCGTAACGATGACAAATATTCCCCCTCGAACTTCTCTTAAACAAACTTGAGTCTACACCTCAAAAGGAAGCTGCATACCAAATATCAAGTCTCTGCTACAGCTGGTTCATGAGATTTTTTTTTAAAATTGAGGCATTTTGGCCCCACTCCTCCTCAATAAGAGCAGAAACCCAATTTGAAGAAAAACCCAAATGCCCCTATATAACCACCAGTACTCATGTGAAATTTCATTAAAATGTGGCCAGTGGTTTGGGAGAAAAAGACCCAAACACCACCTTCACGGCGGACGACGGACGACAGATGACGGACAAAAAGTGATCAGAATAGCTCACCCTGACTTCCAGACAGGTGAGCTAATAAGCTTCTCAAGATGACCCATGAAAATATTAATATTACAAAAATATACCACATAAATCTGAGGATTAACGTCAGTGAAGCCAGAAAATGAGCTGACTGTCATCTGCAAAATGAGGTCCCCAGAGGGTGAATTTAGTGATGCTACCCTGCAGAGCAGGGTAGCACCACTACATTTACCCTCTGAGAACCTCATTGTGAATCAGGGTCTCAAAACTAAACAGAAAGGGGTACCCAGAAGATAAATTGGCCCAATGTATGGAATAGCATCATTACATCCACCCTCTGGGGACCTCATTTTGCAATTGTCAGACTGCTTATTTTCAGGCCTGTCGTCAGTACGCATCAGATAACCTGTTTTGTCTTATGAAATAAAGCCACGTTGTCCTGTTCAAACAAGGAAAGGTCATCCATGCATCGTACCCGACAGGTTCAAAACCGGGGGAGGATCAGAGCCACAATCCTCCTGTCAGGAGGTCTAGCTCCCTCGTCGTTGCATCTTTCTGCTATATTGTGGGCTTACCGCCGGGGAATACCCTACACCCACCCCTGGGGGGGGGGGGGTGTGGGCACAAAGCCGCTTATCGGGAACATCTTTCGTTACTCCTGGTCAAAACGTGTGCTAATTAAACGCGATCAAGTTAAGACGGTATGCTGAGTGGGTCACAAGTAATAACGCGGGTAAAATTGAAGTTTCTGTTCGGGAAATTGGTTCTTCCTCCGAATAGTGAGGATAAAGTTCAGAAACTCACTTCGTTTCGGCCATTGAACATTACAGGTCACTGACTGAAATTTTGCTTAAATTTTTTATTTTTTACTTTTTCGATGAGCTAAAATTATTATCCAAATGGATCCACCACTTTCTTTGTAATGAATATATTATATTGTCTATCCACTGTTCTTAGGCTCCACTTTATCAACAGCCGTTGTATGTTATAAGGAGGCAGATTTCTTCAAGAAGATTTAACACTGAATCACTGGGCAACTCTCTATGTGAGCTTACCAAGAAGCAGATTAAAACTATTTAACGTCAATGAAGAGAAACAGGAGACCAAGAACCTCACAATTTGCCGACATTTTTGCGCGAACTCGTTCTTTTTTTCTGTCTTAAAATATATAAAAATTCCATTTTATATTTATGAAAAAGAAATGATGAATAAAATAAAAAACACATTTTTGGTATTATCTTGCCCTTGAATCCCTTACCAAAAATAGTTCCGGGGGATGCGGACGGCGGTGATTAACCCCTTTAAGGCCTTTTTCATTTTAATAACATAATAACATACTGCTTCGAGTTATGGATGCTATATTAACACAACACATTGCATGTCTGTTATTTTGGGTGTTTTATGGGGTAAACTCATTTAAAAACGTAATAAATAATTGCCACTTTCATGTCACTATTCGCGAATAAATTTAGAAAAGTTCGCATTCAGGTCGACGTCAGCAAAGGTCAACTTGGATGTAGTTCCACTGTAGGTGTAAATTTTAACTTTTGAAATCCCATTGCTGGCGTGTTCATCACGGTTGGTGTATAAAGCTAAAATTTATGTCATCGGCTTTTCATGTATAGCAGAATAGGTAATCATGGTATAAAAGGTGACGGAGGGTGGATTCTTGTTGAAAACTAGTGAGTTGCCATCGAATATCGTAGATTTTAGGAATAAAATGCAACAAACTCAGCAACAGTTTGTTGCAGGATTGTAAAAGAGCTAACCAACGTCAACGTGAAAAGGGAAAAATATATTCAAAGCAGGTATTTTAGCAGGGGTGGCGCCAAGGATTTCTCGACAGGGGGGCTGACCTCTCCGACAGGAGGGCTATAACATTTGACCTCCCAAACGAAGGAAAATGAGTGAAAATTGGTAAATTCGAGAACCAAAATAGAAGCAAATTGAGTATGTTTGTTGATTATTTAACCCTTTACCTAACCTGAAAAGCAGACGACACTTGCAAAAATAATTATTGAATAACTATTTTTTTTCCTTTTTTGTCTCAAAAACATAGGTTATGACCCCTCGTTGGAGGGGTCATAACCTATGTTTTTGAGACAAAAAATTAAAAAAATAATGAAAATGAATTGGCGATTTTTGAGAATAGCGCTGGCCGGTTTTGGCAGTTACCCTAGAAAAAGGGTCAAAGTAAACATATTATAATAAGGTCGGGAAATATTTCATCTATAAAGCCAGTTTGACGAACGACATTAAGGAATTTCGTGAGAATCACTATTCTCTATCAAAGTTCCAGTGCTGCACGGGTTCGAGACTGACAAGACGAGATATCTACATTCGATTGTCGGAAATTTCTCGTGAAGTCGGGTTTACGAGACTCTTCTAAAAATCTCCGACGGGAGGGCTGGATCTCTCCGACGGGGGGGGGGGGGGGGTGTAGCCCCCCTGACCCCCCCCCCCCCCCTGGCGCCACCACTGTGTTTTAGATATTTTCATACACTCTAAAATCAGTTGGGTTAAAAATCAACCCAAATCAACTGTGTTGAGTGAATATGAACCCAACTGATTTAAGAGTGTATACCCAAAGCATTCGTAACGAAAACCTGTCAAGAATGACTTCAAAGGAAACGTCGTTCATATGTTCAATCAAGAAGGAGCCCACAAATATCGAAATCATACAATAAGCTCGTTCTGGGCTGAAAGGTTTCGTTATTCGCACACCAGTACATACAACAAGAAAGAAAAAAGGACCAACCCTAGTGATGGGGCGCAATTTTGCAGATAACACAGGCACTGTAGCTGTCATGATATGATGTACTATACACAACTGAGAGAAAAAAACACAACAGCATGATATCTTTGATAGAAATTTATTACATGAACTACAACAAATATCACAGCCTTCTTGATGAGTATAAATACAAGTAACATTGATACATTATACCCAGTATTTATAAACTGGTTTGCCAACAAAACGTTTGCCAAATATAACGTTTGACCTTAAAATGGACATTACAAATAGAGTCTGTGAGCATAAAAGTTACGATCTCCATATTAATACCCGATACAGTCTTCGATGGTACAGTCATCTCGTGTCGGACGGTTTTAAGGGTGGAGGAAGCCTGAGTACCTGGAGAGACAAACCAAGCAACAGCGAGCAAGTGTCCGACTCCCCAACGTACTAACTCCGCACAATCAGGGTTAGCATTGGATTAAGACAAGTGCACCATCGACGTGCCGTATGTCTTAGTACACAGCGCCACCGTCCCCCACAGAGACAATCGGGATGAAGTGCCTTACTCAAGGACACGACGCTGTTACCCTTGGGAGGGATTGAATCGTGGACCTTTCGGTTTGCAGTTCCGTAACCAGAGCCACCGCGCCCCCACACGTAAATGATACCATATTATTATCTACTGCCCAAAACAAGTTAAGCACCCCCCCCCCCCCCCCCTATAATACCTGTGGGTGGGTATACGAATAGCTCATATTATGGCGTTCTGCATTCCTCTATTGGGCATACATCCTTAAAACTGGTGAATATTTGCTGGCTATTGACCACTTCACTTCCGTGTGCTTATAGAGAAATGAGACATCACAGGGAGAGAAATTCGGAAGGTCATGGACAGCATGCCACGCCGATTAGTCCTTTCCTAACGTAACGGCCAAAACCGGCCAGCACTATTCTCAAAAATCGCCAAATAATTCTCATTATTTTTTCATTTTTTGTCTCAAAAACGTTGGTTATGACCCCTCGTTGGAACGAGACAAAAAATGAAAATAATTAGTTATTCAAGAATTTTGTTTGCAAGTGTCGTCCGCTTTTGTATGTTAGGTAAAGGGTTAAGATGTGTTAGATATTCTCGAGGCTGTTCCATCAGGTACTGAACAACGTGACGTTTTTTAACGTTGTGATGACGTCCGCGGTGCCTAATATTCATTCAATAAAAAAGAAAGCTCTAGAAACCCTTGCTTCACCAATAAGGCATATTCCCCCTACTGCAAATAGCAGGTTTTCTCATGAGAATTTACCCATTTACTGTATACCCACTGGTATTATAGGGAGACGGCGGCGGGGAGGGGGAGGGGGGGGCGTGGCTTAACTTTTTTTTGGACAGTATATAAAATACGTTTGGCCAATTGTTTATTATCTAGCTGTGCTACCCATTTTAGAGGATTCTTACCATTGGCACTGGGTCGAATTATACCAACAAACAGAACTTGTTTATCTAAGTACCATGCGATGATCTACTTCCTGGTGTTGCCATGAGAAGGTTAGATACAGTACAGTTGACGTGGACTGGTCGCAATCCACGCGTGGGCTGTGGGCTGTGATGTCCACTCGTGCGTTTGCCAGATAATAAAAATCATCATCATCAATATTTTAATTAATGAAGCACCGGGTTGTACCCGGTGCTTCATAAAAATAAATTTTTGATGATTATTCCTCTAATTAGTGTTTGGAATCTAATATTATTGCATCCGTGGAAATATTGCCCACCCTTGGAAAGTGACCAACCGTAGCTCATCAAATTTATTTTTAAAAATAGTTACAGAATTGGAAAAGAAACAATGAGGATAATAAATTATTTAGGCAGTGAAATAGAAAATAAGAATGAACTAGAGATGGTCTGTCGCCCGCTGTACCCCCACCGTGGCATACCACCTAGTGTGGGTGACTGAAAGTGGCATTCAAATTTGGTAAGTAAAAAAATCCAACATGGCCGCCAGTCGGCCATCTTGAATCCGATCGGGAAAAAAATTATGTCACGCACTGCTCCTCATCATGTCGATCATTTATATTGAGTTTCATGACAATGCAGTAAAAACTGTAGAAGTAGTTTGCTCCACAAGTATTTTGCAAAATCCAATATGGCCGCCAGTCGGCCATCTTGAAACCGCGCGAAAAAAAAATTATGTCACGCACTTCTCCTCATCATGTTGATCATTTTTGTGAAGTTTCATGAAAATGCGGCTAAAACTGTGGAAGTAGTTCGCTCCACAAGTTTACATGTGCAACGGACCGACGACGACGACAGACCGTCCGACGAACAAGTTGACGCCTATATACCCCCCCCCCCCACAAACTTCGTTTTGTGGGGGTATAATTATTCTTGTGTGAACATTCTCACTGCCTGTACAGCATCACACTACTCGAGTAAGTCCAGGAAACATATCTATACCTTTTTCAGTTCTGGAAACGGGAAAAATGTACTAATGCTGGACCCGACACTGTGTGGACATTTTATTTCAAAACAACACTCCTTATTATATTAAATCTTTTCACTGCTGGAAATGTAATAAGACCAAGTTTTAGGAGTCTTCACCAAATTCTTAACTTGTAATTTCTTCGAAACCTCTTTTACAGACTTTCCAATAAATGATCATATATAATTAAATAAGCCCACCGGCAAACGCTCTAATTCCGTAAGTAATTCGACGTTGTTATGGCCTGGAACCAGTCTCTTGCCCTCAAGTAGGTCATTGCCTATGTTTAGATTCACTCGTCTGGAATATTTCAGTTGGTTGGAAAAGCGAACCTATGGTTCGCTTTTCCAACCAGTTGATATAATCTGGAGGACTGAATCCGAAAAATTTCATAAAGATTCATTTTCTGTAAATCAAAGCTAGAAATGTTGCTCAGATTTGATTTGATCGACATTTTGATGACTTTACAATCAGAAATGAAGACTCACCACAGCCGTAGTTTTGTGATTACGCCAGATAGTTCCACAAATTATGTTAATATCTTGACGTTTTCAAGAATTAAATAAAATACTTATTGATTGGAAATCTATAACTGGGGCAGGAAAGAATATGTATATATATTTGTAAGTAGAAGCACATCGCACATTGACGGTTGTCTGTTCATAATTTCCACATGGAAAGCAGACGACGCTTCCAAAAAAAAAATCTTGAATGACTAATTTTTTTTATTTTTTGTCTCAAAAACATAGGTTATGACCCCTCGTTGGAACGAGGGGTCATAACCTATGTTTTTGGTAAAACCTATGCTTTTGAGACAAAAAAATGAAACAAATAATGAAAATTGGCGATTCATGAGAATAGCACTGGCCGGTTTTTGGCTGTTATGTTGGGTAAAGGGTTAACAGTGTCGAATACAGAACGGAATTACACTGGTGGTCTGAGAACTTGGTATTTAAGATGTGTATATTGATAATTTAATATCCCATGAAATTTAATCTTAACCTTTTCAAGCCGCTATGCAAAATAAATGTTGGCGTAAAACAAAAGTTGGTAGTGCATGCGAAGACAACATAACACCATGTAGTAGTAGGATCTGTGTTAATTTAATCCTTCAACCCTATCAAGGCTGTAGGATTAGTACTAAACCTCACCACACATAAGACAGACTCTCAATTCGTTGTATACAGTAACCCCTACGATCCAGGGCATCAGGATTGAAAAGGTTCAAATTTAGAATGGAGTCATAAGCTGAAATTGATAGGTAGATGTGACATAAACTATTGTTTGCTCCTTGTGGCAACAGATGGAGATGAAAAAAAAGACATTTCAGGCCCGAATGAATCAATGAAAACCCAAACCATTACACACAGCGTCAGCTGCAGAATAGTACAATGCTACTCCAAACACCTATACAGAGAAATATATTACGTCTACTACTGGGTACAGATGTGAGGCCAGAGGAGGTGCGAACGTACTTCCACACAAAATTGGAGTTCCACTTGAGGAACTATCTTCCATTTCTAATTTGAAAATTTGATAAAATGGTTCGACTCCACTTACTCCAATACATCGTACTCTCTGTGGCTCAGCCACAGAGTGAGATGTACCACAGTGGTTGTTTTAAAACATAAATGTTCTCGTTTGCGAGTAGTTTCTGTGAAACGCCGAAGCAGTACTTTGATACTTTTTAAACACCACCGCGTGGGGGCACGGTGGCGTTGCGGTAACCGGTTCTCGTCATATCATCGAAGTTAAGCAATGTCGAGCCCGGTTAGTCCTTGGATGGGTGACCGTCTGAGTGATCGATTCTGACTCCCGCGTTATGTCATTGGGCAAGGCACTTCACACCGATTGTCCACATGGAGGCATGATGACGCCGTGTACTAAGGCGTACTGCGCGCTCATAGTGCGCATGTCTTCAACCAATCTAACCCTGCCTCTGCTGCAGTGCGGAGTTACAATGTTGGGGAGCTGGCAGCTGCTCGTCGTTGCTGGGTGTACTCCGGCTTCCTCCACCCGTAAAACTGTCACCGACACGATATGACCTTGGCTGTTAAAGTATCGCTAAACCCTAATTAATGAATTAATATATATAAATATAACACCACCGCGGCTATGAAAAAATATCTTCTCCTCTTATGCTAAGTCTGCGTTATACTTGTAATCGCGGCCTTGCCATTGAACAACGATGGCAATCAATTAAACCGCCGTCAACATGCATAACATAATCAAATCGGGGTTCCTACACCTTTGAGAGGAAAACAAATCAGGACTTTTCAAGGAAATTCTCAGGCACTTTGTATGAGCATCGATTTTCTGTCTTTTACACCTTCAAGTACAGTAGTTAAAATTAACTTTATATTTTTCAAGGCCGTTCCATACTGTGGCTTAGATAGCTTCCATGTAGTGGCTTAAATAGCCTTTTCAAGGAAATTCTCAAGCACTCTGTATGAGCAACATCTATTTTTTTTATCTTTCACACCTACAAGTATAGTAGTTAAAATTAACTTTATATTTTTCATGGCCTTTCCAATGCTGTGGCTTAGATAGGTTCCATCCAGTGGCTTAAATGGCTTTTTCGGGTGGTGGTGCGGTGCGTGGGGGTCCAGTGGGGGCAGGATCATAAATTATTTTCTAAGAAAAAGTTGCAATGAATAGCAGTGGAAAACAGAAAGATGATGTAACCCCTCGAAAGTTTGGAAAAAAAAAATCAAAATGGGTGTGTAAATTGCATGAAGTTGTTTGAGTGTAGGTCTTAGCAATCAATCATTTATCTGTCTTCAAATAGTGGAAATGGGCCACTTTTTAAGGAAGACAAATGTGATGTAACCTAAAAGTTTCTGTTAATCTTTTCGCTGAAGCCACCCCACACCCCACACACACACTCACCTACATATCTGTGCCCCTACTCTTATGCCTTTTTCAAAGAAAGCTTGATTTCACACGCTCTTTGATATCAAAGATTAAAATAAGTTATGAAATTCAAGCGCTCTTAAGTATTTTCAAGAACCTGTACACACTGTGTAAAAATAATTTTGATGCAATGAATCATTGCATGAATATTATAATTAACTGGTAGAGTTCTAAATTATTTTTGGTCATCAAAATTTGTTCACATGTTTTTGCCTTGTTAGAATTTAAGGGAGAGTGCCCAGAGGCACTCTCCCATAAATTCTAACATGGCAAATCCACACAGATGAAATAATTTGACTTCAAAGATAATATGAAGCACGTCCACAGATTATGAAGCCCTTAACTTATGGTATCTGCCCTTATGAATAGAGCTCAAAAATGGGCTTCCAGCTCTCTTCCATTTAATGATTCTATGGGGTTTTTTTTCACATTGATCGCCATGTTATCGAAGTTAAGAGCTTAGAAAAACAAGAGGCCCCACGGAGCCTTAATCGCTCACCGGCCAAAGTGGTTCAAAGAAGTATTTGGGGTCACATTCAGTTAGACATGGTTCATCAACACTACAAAGGAATGAAGTCATGAGCGACAAATTTTATGGAACTAGGGACATGGCTTGAACAAACTTGAATCTTACCCCTCCTAAGGATGCTGCATACCAAATATCAAAAGCATTCATCTGCTGGATCTGAAGAAGAAGATTTTTAAAGAAAATTCCTTATTTTGAACCAAGTTATCATTCGGGCTCCCACGGTGAGCCCAAATATGAACCCAGGGACTTGGCTTGAACAAACTTGAATCTCACCCCTAAGGATGCTGCATGCCAAATATCAAAACATTCTGACTGCAAGATCTGAAGAAGAAGATTTTTAAAGAAAATTCTTCATTTTGAACTAAGTTATCATTCAGCCTCCCATAGTGAGCCCAAATATGGACCTAGGAACATGGCTTGAACAAACTTGAATCTCACCTCCCTAAGGATGCTGCATACCAAATATAAAAATATTCCAACTGTTGGATCTGAAGAAGAAGATTTTTAAAGAAAATTCCTAATTTTGAACTAAGTTATCATTCGGGCTCTCATAGTGAGCCCAAATATGAACCCTGGGACTTGGGTTGAACAAATTTGAATCTCGCCCCCCTAAGCATGCTGCATACCCAATATCAACAGATTCTGCCTGCTGGATCTTGAGAAGAAGATTTTTAAAGAAAATTGCCTGAAATGCACTAAGTTCAAATTTGGGCTCCTATACTGAGCCCAAATATAAACCCAGGGGGCCCATTTGAACAAATTTGAATCTGATATACTGCACAATGTTGCATACCAAATATCAAAAGATTCTGCCTGCTGGATCTGGAGAAGAAGATTTTTTAAGAAATTTGCCTGAAATGCACTAAGTTCGAATTCGAGCTTCTATAGTGAGCCCAAATATGAATCCAGGGGGCCGATTTGAACAAACTTGAATCAGATCCACCCCACAATGTTGCATACCAAATATCAAAAGATTCTGTCTGCTGGATCTTGAGAAGATTTTTTAAGAAATTTGCCTGAAATGCACAAAGTTCAAATTTGGGCTTCTATACTGAGCCCAAATGTGAATCCAGGAAGCCGATTTGAACAAACTTGAATCAGATCCACCCCACAATGTTGCATACCAAATATCAAAAGATTCTGCATGCTGGATCTTGAGAAGATGATTTTTAAAGAAATTTGCCTGAAATGCACTAAGTTTGAATTCAGGCTCCTATACTGAGCCCAAATATGAACCCAGGGGGCCGATTTGTACAAACTTGAATCAGATCCACCCCACAATGTTGCATACCAAATATCAAAAGATTCTACTTGCTGAATCTGGAGAAGAAGATTTTTTAAGAAATTTGCCTGAAATGCACTAAGTTCAGATTCGGGCTTCTATACTGAGCCCAAATATGAACCCAGGGGCCCGATTTGTACAAACTTGAATTAGATCCACTCCACAATGTTGCATACCAAATATTAAAAGATTCTGCCTGCTGGATCTGGAGAAGAAGATTTTTTACGAAATTTGCCTGAAATGCACTAAGTTCAAATTCGGGCTTCTATAGTGAGCCCAAATATGGATAGGAAGCCTATTTGAACAAACTTGAATCTTCCCCCTAGAGATGATGTATACCAAATAGGAAAGAATTCTGCCTGGTGGATCTGAAGAAGAAGATTTTTTTGAATTTTGGAAAGAAATTCATGGGTGCTATCAGAGTTATGCCCCTTGTGGTGCCCCCTGTGGGGCGCGGCATGTTTATTTGTACAAGTTTGAATTGACATATGATGGGGAAAATGCACGCCAAATTTGGTTCAATTTGATCCAGTAGTTTGGGAGGAGCAGTCGATAATGTAAAGTTCATGACGGACGACGACGACGGACGGCAAGTGATAAGTTAAGCTCCCTTCGGTGAGCTAAAAATGATAAATTATAACCTAACAATGCTTACATTATGTCCAGCATGTACAGCCTTCTACAAAACAATTCACAGGTAAAGACAAAACAAGACAATTTAGCATGGATACAACTTGGTTGTGAAGCAAATGTTGACACATGACATGTACTGTACTGCCCTGGGTATAAGCCCATAATCGAAAATAATCCCACTTACCAACTTTTCAGATTTCAGTTACAGAGTCCCCTCCTTGCAAATAAGCCCAGCCCCTCACTTAGGAATGACACCAACAACAGCCACGCTGGTACATGTAAGTTGTTATAACAAAAAGAACCCCTTACCCAATACACATGATATCCAAATTTATTATTTCTTTTTTAAATGTTTCCAAAAATTTCAACAAAACCATATCATGTGATCCCTCATCCCTCATTGGAATGACCTCGTTCCAATGAGGGGGTCACATGATATGGTTTCGCTGAAATTGTATTACATTTTTTTTCAACTGTTCAGTTTGTATATGTAAATTATGCAGTCTCATGCTGTCAATTTGTTAGATAAAGGAACTTAACCCTTTACCCTACGCAGTCAATATCAAAATTTATTATTTTAAATATCATTTTTTAAAATTTTTCAAAAATTTTCAACAAAACCATAACATGTGACCCCTTATTGGAATGAGCTCGTTCCAAAGAGGTTATGGTTTTGTTGAAATATTATGCAGGTGGATGTGGCCTATTCATTGTGTAAAGGGTTAATGCATCTTCATTATAGGATTGACTGAGTAACCTAACTTTGTGTCCAAATTCTTTGAACAGGATTGACCTCTCGACAATAAGCCCATCCATATACTTTTGCCCTCTTTTACTTCACGCACCCTGGGCTTATTCCCGGATCAGTACAGTATCAGCAAAGCACAAAATACACTGAGGACGGATCATTAACATCTCAAGCTTATCACAGAAAAACAACCAAAAAATGAAATAATTTGTGTTCATAGTTGAATTAACTCCCCATAACCTTTATGTCCGACATGTACATCCATCCTCCATATCCATATACCTCATCATTAACCCTCTCCCCACACTGATGTCAAAATATCAAAAAGTAGCAAATTTTGTTTGCATAATGAATTAGGAATTTCACCAATCCAGTCTGGTTTGACAGAGCTCAATGAGCTCTGTCAAACAAGAATGAATTGGTCACATTCCTATTTACAATTTGAGAAACAATTGGAGCCTAAAATTTTGATAGATCAGTATCTGTGTGCAGAGGGTTAAAAGAAAAATTTCCATTATCCAGTATATATTATTAAAGAAAGTACAAAGGGCTTAATTAATTGCATTTATTGTTACCAAGTAACAACAGGGAGGAAACAAGTGCATTATTTTTCAAATTTACAAAGAGTAAATTCTTTAACTTGGTTCTTGAACATATAAAAATTTTACACTTGCATTTTCCTGAATTGTTTTTTCTCTCCTTCACTATAAATGGTTTAAATGAATCATTACTGTTTTTCACCCTTTTTACCCAATGGACGATATTAAAATTTCTTATTTTGAATTTTGTTTCTTCAATTTTTCACAAAATTTCAATAAAATAATATCATGTGATCCCTCATTAGAAAGAGCTTGTTGCAATGAGAGGACACAAGATATGGTTTTGTTGAATGTTTTTGAAAAACTTTTTTTTTCAACTGCTCTATTTGTAAATACAGTGGAGCCCACTTAATTGGATATCTCTTAATTGTATATCTCTGTTAATTGAATATAATTTCACAACACAAAACCATTTACCATACCTTCAGTACAAATTTGACGTGTTAATTGAATATAGGTTATAGAGTAAACTCCTGTTAATTGAATAAAAAATCTTGTAAAATATCGAGAAATTAGCCTGGCTATCCCCAGCTTTCCTTTGTTTATAGACCTATTTGGTCTCAGAACATCCAATATAGGCATTTAATCTATTATATCTTGTTTGACAGAGCTCATGGAGCTCTGTCAAACAAGATATAATAGAATAAATGCTAAGTTTATCTCTAGAATACAGGAAAGTGACACAATCCCTGTTAATTGAATACTCCTGTTAATTGAATAACATCCACTGGTAAATGGGGCTATTCAATTAACAGGGTTCCACTGTATTAAGCAGGCAGATGTGGCTCATTTGTTAGGTAAAGGTGGTAAATTGTTAAAAATCTTGCCAGAACTTCTCAAGATTCATCTCAGTCATTCTCTTTAGATGTACATGTACAATATACAATTGTAGAAAATACAATTATAAAGGTTTTACAGGTTTGGCCACTGCAAGAAACATACAATATGGCTGAGAGAAACAAATGTGCAGTTTTCATTTTGTTTTGTCAAACATTACAATGCACAGACTTGCTATCTCACTGAGTGAGGTTTCAAATGTAAAATTTCAGACAAGTCAAAATAAAACAACCATTAGGCCCAACACAGTAGATCTTCTGTTTATCAGGCAATTGTTTTAAAAATTACATACGGTCAGACAGTTTTTTATTTTACTTTTTATTTTTGTAATTATTTCGTTGCCATCAAAAGTTCATGTTCTTTGTTTGCTTTATGTTTTAGGCCTCATAATAGAATAATATGGGTAGTGGTGTATTTCGTCCCTTGAGTGCAAGAAGGCTTTGGAATGCTATAACATTTATTTTCCTAAGTTTGCATTGGTTATAAAAAGAGAGCATGTGGCAGCCAAAAAGACAATGTGTGAGGCCTTGAGAAACAGATTTTTAACTTTTTTAGGCCTTTAGTGCTTTTATTTAACCCTTAAGGTGCTTCATAAATAACATGAAATATAGCTTGTAAATGGGTGACATGTTATTTTCCATGTCAAAAATTTGAAATTTTTCATTTTTAGTTTTTAAAAATGGTGAAGAAAGGCACATAAAAACAGATGGACAATATAACTGCGACAAATTTTGACATTACTTAGATTTTTGATCCCATCAAAAATAACCTGTCACCAATTTTGAAGCTAACTTCCCATTACTTATATAGCATGTTAAGTCGTCCCCAGACAGCCATAAACTGACTCTTTTTGCAGTGCAAGAGCTAGCTGCCCCCAAAAACCCTGTGATGGGCAAAAACTTGTCCAAAACATTGACAATAGGGTCATAAATTAATGTTTGGTGTCATTTATCATCCTTATAGAGGACATTCTGCATTCAAAATTCACCTACATAATTAATATTCAAGTTTGGACTACATCAAATATGATACTTTGAGTTTTGAAGGCCTAAAACATCTGATATGAAGTCAAAATTATCCAGTTATTTATACCTATGCTCCCATTTCAAAAGATTTCCACCCAAGGTGTTGGTTCCCATTTTACCAGTAGTGCAGAACTTGTTTACCATAATAAACAAGCACTACTTCACTTCCCAGTGATCCAATGAGGAACATCTTGAAAGGGCTATGCAATACCACCCAATAATATTTCAAGTTCAATTATAAATTTGCAACAAGCAATTTGACCCAACTTCATTTCAGTTGTTTCGTCAATTGAACAATAAAGATTTTAAAATATGCAGTGTACTATCTCTTTAAGAACAGAATTTCAACCTTTTATATTTCATTGAGCAAGGCCTCAAAATGTTAAAAACCTGTTTCTAAGGCCCTCCTACATGGTCCTTTTGACTGGATGCCCTATTTTTATAACCAATGCAAACTTAAAACACTAAAAATTAAATGGCTTTTGTTTGATATTTTACCCACATCAATAAAATTGATTAATTTGTCCCTTGAGTACAAGGCTTTGCAATGCATTAGCACTGCAAAGCCTTTTTGCACTCGAGGGACAAAATACACCACCATCTAGGCTATTTCATAGATTATGAGGCCTAAAATATAAAACAAACCAAGAACATAAATGTCTGATGGTAAAAAAATAATGAACAAAAAATCAAATAAAAAACTGCCCGCCTACATGCAATTTTACAAAAAATGGCCCGAGAAACAGAAGATCTTCTTTGTGGGGCCAGAACTCAAAAAAATACTTCAGTCATCATTTTAAAACATGCCATAGCATTAAAACAGAAAAAAAAATATGAAATGAGAATTATATTTTCAGTATGATCATTCTATTAGTGATTAATATGCAATTGTACCAAAACATTTGAGAATAAAAATATTAAGAGTTTTCTGTCTTCCATGTGTAATGAATATAAATTATCAATTACTTTTTCAGTATATTTTATCAATATAATTCAATTTATGACATCCTTACGTTGCTTAATTATTTTGACCAACAGCATATGATCCTTGATGTCCTGAAGTGACAAACTGCAGTCTTAAATAATTGAGTGGAATATTACATTCTTAATTAGAAAGCTTTTGAAAATAAAATTTCATTGATGCCTCAAAGGGCAGAGACAAACTGCAGTCTCAAATAACTGACTGAAATACTACTTTCATAATTGGAACTCTTGTCAAAATAAAATTTCTTATTCTAAAACAAATGATAATAATCTATTTAAATACTGCAAGGATGGTCAATTATAATTTTTCTATTTACACAAAACTATCAGAAAGACCATTTTTATATTTTTTTTAACATAAAAGAAATAAGATTAATGTTCTAAGACCCTGTGAATCTTTCATTCAGGAATTGAATCTTGAATCAATTCAGGTTGAGGATTTAAAATTAAATCAGATCTAGGGCTGAAACGGTTGGCTCATTTTCGTAACAGATTAACCAAAAGCTATAACCAGATAACATCCGGTTATCTGTGGCCATTATTTCACCAAATGTGGGATCAAAATTATAGGAATTGGAAAGCACTATTCTCAAACTATTCCATAGTGTGTATACAAACGAATGTTGCCGACTACTCGACAACATTCGTTTGTATACACACCATGGAATAGTTTCTGCAATTACTCATTACTACGGAAACTGCCGATCATTAGCAAAGTCTTGAACGTCCAAATTGATTATTTCTCAATATATCAATTTCTCAATATATCAAATGCGGCTTCGATGTGTAATCTATCACAAAGGAGAAGCGGCATATTTACTATGCTTTAAATATAGAATGACGATCACTATCGATATTTCAGATAACTGGTTGACAGTTTTTCTAATTGGTTAGGTAGCTAACTGGTTTCAAATCGATTATCTGGTTAACCAGTTCAGTACTGATCAGATCCCAAATCAATTCCCGTTAAGTTGTAGATACTGCATCTTCTTATAACCTTAAATATTGTCAGTCTCCACTCAAATATTGTATTCAATGGCAACTAGTCTTTTTGGTTGAACAATCAAATATTTAAAAAAAAGCAGAACATTCCAGAACAGAACCGAAGTAGTTTTGGATGCAGAACCGCCTTGAACTCTTCTTCTCTCATCAGATCACCTGTACAGGACACCTGATGAGAGCAGAAGAGTTCAAAATTAAAGAAATCAGATTGAGGTTCTTGGAATCTGTGAATCATACATTCAGGGATCGAATACCAAATCAATTCAGGTTGAGGATTTCAAATTGAATCAGATCCCAAATCGAATTTCAGTGCTCTTTAACCCTTTACCCAACGTAGACGATATCAAAATTTATTATTTTAAATATCATTTTTTAAATTTTAAAAAAAAATTTCAACAAAACCATACCATGTGACCCCTCTTTGGAACGAGCTCGACGAGTTGGTTCCAAAGAGGGGTCACATGATATGGTTTTGTTGAAATTTTTCGAAAAATAATATTTTTTCAGCTGTTGAATTTGCATATTACATGGGCAGATGCAGTAAAAGGGTTAGGTAAAGGGTTAAGTAGATACTGTACCTTCTTAGAACCTTATGGTATTCAATGGCAACTCATCTGTTTGCTCAGCTCAATCAAATATCAAAAAAAAGTAGAATTTTCAAGTTTTGGAAGCAGAACCTAATTGAACGTTCTTCTCTCATCAGGTCTCCTGTACAGGAGACCTGATGAGAGAAGAAGAGTTCAAGGTTAAAGAAATAAGATTACATTCATTCAGGGATAGAATCCTGAATTGATTCATGTTAAGGATATCAAATTGAATTGGATCCCAAATCGAATCACAATGCTCTTTAAGCTGAGGATATTGCACCTTCTTACAACCTTAAATATTGTCGGTCTCCACTCAAGTATTGTCTTCAATGGCGACTCGACTTTTTGGTCGGTCAATCAAATATTTAAAAAAAATTCAGAACACTGCAGAACAGAATCAAAGTAGTTTTAGAAGCAGAACTTTCTTGAACTCTTCGTCTCTCATCAGATCTCCTGTATAGGTCACCTGATGAGAGAAGAGTTCAAAAATTAAAGAAATAAGATACAGTAGAACCTGCCTGAGCGACCACCTGACGTAAGCGACCACCTGCTATTTACGACCACATTTGCAATGCACGGATTGGTTTCACGCTGTATTGCTGCTGTCGTCAGCGATCACCTCACGGACGCGACCACCGTCCGCTTTTTTGTGGCCAGTTTGTCGATTTTTACCTGTATTTTGCGACAGAACATTCTTGAACTCTTCTTCTATCATCAGGTCTTCTGTACGGGACAACCTCTCCCCCTCCCACTGTCCTGTACAGGACAATCTCTCACACCCCCACCTCCCCCCACCCCCCCTGTAAAGGACACCTGATGAGAGAAGACGAGTTCAAGAGGAGACATCTCAATGATTCAAAAATTGCTGAATCAGCACTCTCTGTTAGCATCAATTGTGGGGTTGATGCTGTCACAGCCTACTGTCCTATTGGGTGGGAATGTAAAATGGATTGCAGAGAGAGATACCCTCCATGCAGGTTAAAGATGACTTCATAGTATTGGAGAACGGCAAGTCCACAAAGTTGCCACTATGAAGGTCATCCCACATACCCATGCTATTGGACCAAGGCAACGTGTTAATATAAGTTGCATAACTTTCTCGCCAATCCTTGTAAAACAAATAAGCTTAAAACAAAACATTAAGTCCAATGCATACCGTTCAAAACTATTCAGAAATTTCCACTGTGATAAAAATGGATCGTCCACCAATTGTAAATTAGAGTGATGTGATCACAAAGTGGCCGTTTTTTTATTCTCACATAACACTCACACCAGTGAGTCAAGATCTTATAAAAAAATACTGCAAAATCAAGTTTGAATCAAGAAAAATTAATGGACAAAGCAGTTAGTTTGTCAAATGTTCTTTTGTATAGACACCATGCTACCATCATGGGAGCCTCAGTTTAGAAAGACTTTGGCCTAAAAAAAATGTTTTGTTACAATTTATTGGAGGGTGCCAACAGGCACTCTCCAATCAATTGTAAACAAAGCAATTGCATGCAAACATTTTTTCTACTGTTGACCAAACACGCTAATGCATACAGAGTAAAGCCACTAATTGAAAGTGGGGGTGCAGTGGCGTCGTGGTAACCAGTTCTCGTCAGATCACTGAAGTTAAGCAACGTCAAGCGCGGTTAGTAGTTGAATGGGTGACCATTTCAGCGACTGATTCGCACTCCCGCATTGTGTCCTTGGGCAAGGCACATAACTCTGATTGCCTACATGGGGGCATGATGACGATGTGTACTAAGGCGTACTGCATGTCGATGGTGTGCATGTCTTCAACCAATCTAACCCTGCCTGTGCCACGGTGCAGAGTTCAGAGTTACGATGTTGGAGAGCTGACAGCTGCTCATCGTTGCTCGGTGGTTCTCTCCGGGTACTCCGGCTTCCTCCACCTGTAAAACTGTCACCGACATGATATGACCCTGGCTGTTAATGTGTCGTTAAACTCTCTAAAAAAAAAAAAAAAAAAAAAAAAAAAAAATTAAAAGTGAATTTCAGCTCTTTTTAGCAGAGCCATGCTATTGTGTTGCATACCAGATTTTGGGACAATACAACAGTTTTGCTTTTTTCATTGGGATTGAATGACACTTTCAACAGCCATGCCCACCTCATGTCAGACAGTTTTAAAGGTGGAGGAAGCCAGAGTACCCTGAGAGAGCCACCAATCAGTGGCAAGTAACTGTCAGACTCCCCAACATACTAACTCCACACAAACAGTTTGCATTGCTGGAAGATGAGTGCACCATCGATGTGCAGTATGCCTCAGTACACAGTGCCACCATGTCCTCACATGGACAATCAGGATTTAGTACCTTGCCCAAGGACACAATACAGTTACCCCTGGAGGGGATCGAACTGTGGACCTCTCGCTTTGAAGTCCAATGACATAACAACTGAGCGACTGCGCTCCAGTCTACTTGGTACGTTTTTATAAGAGGTGCCTGCTCACTCATTCTTTCCCAAGGACTTCACAAGAAATTTAGAGTTCAGTCAGATGCTTTTTCTTCATTTTAGGAATCTGCACTATAATTTGAGTTATTCTGTTTGTGTGAGTGATGTGGCATGTCTCTTCAGTGGGCATGATCGACTTCAAACTTGGCAGGTGTATGCATTTCTATACAATATAGCTGAATTGGCATGTTTGGTGACAATATTTTGCATTATTTACTGTCGGAAGTGTTCTCTGGTATAAGGGAGGTAACTGGAAATTGAATTGTCCCATTATTCAAGCAATTAGATTTAAAAAATATTCATCCCTGAAATACCACCAACTGAAAAACCATGCGTAGCATGTGCCCATCCACTAGTGTTTATAATTTCTTTATTCTAAAAATGATTACCAATTTTGTCAGTTCGACTTCACCAAAGAGATTGTGCCTGGAGGTATCCATTTTTTTGTTAAATCATACAGTTAGTAAATTTTAAGAGAAAGGGACATCCTCTTATTACATTCCACAAGTGTTACATGATGCTTTGCATCATTAATGTATATGGAAATCATGCTGTGCTTTAAAGATGCTCAATTGTGCTGGTGTAAACATGATTTGCCCGACTAATGGCTCAAGTCCCAACTGATAACATATTCCAGCTACATCATCAAGGCATGTCTTTGTTGAACGCATGCCTTGATGTTAAAGTTGGAATATTAATCTGTCAGGATTACAGTTAAAAACCTCAAGATTTATTTGAAGTTTATTTGTGGATCAATAAAATATATGTGTAGTTGTGAGTAGTATTGTATTTAAGTAACATGTACTGTACTCCACATTGATCATGCCACACCTTCAACTGTTGAAATTGGGTACCACAACCATCCGTTTGCATGGTTGACCGTGTGAGTGACATAAGACCAAGGATCAAATCTCATCTTGTAATAGAGTACATGATTATTAGCCAGAGTGACATATAAGACTCCAATGCAGATGAAAATGTCTCGACAGGAACAAATTTTTGGGGTGTGTCACCCACCAAACTCCCATTTGCTATGCACCTGCTAGTGATTCCTGCCTTTCAGTTTTTCTCACATTCAATGAGTTACTACACAGAAATATTTCTTCAAAGCAGGCAAATGAATGCAATGACTCTTTCAGTGCTGTATATATCTGAATTAATTTTGAATTATTATCAAGATGCCTGTTTTTTATCTAATGGAGGATCAAATTCCTCACAGTCCATAGATTGCTGACGACTGAAATATTCTTGTCTTCTTTTGTTTTCCTCTTGCAGCATTTCCTTATAAATATGTGGATCCATAAAAACAAGTCCATGGGGTGTTCTGCTTCTTCCATCACACCTTGGAGAATATATATCTGGAAAAATTATAAAATGACAGATAGTTGAGATAAGACTTAAGTCCTCAGATTAATTTTACATTAATAAGGCCTAAAAAAATAAAAAATCTGTTTCTCAGGCCCTCCCGCATAGTCATTTTGGCTGCCGCATGCTCTCTTTTTATAAGCAATTTAAACTTAACAAAAAGAAAAATTAAATGGTTTATGTCTGATATTTCACCCAAGTTGAAAAAATTGATGAATTTGTTCATTGAGTGCAAGAAGGCTTGGCAATGCTTTAGCATTGCAAAGCCTTCTTGCACTCAAGGGATGAAATACACCACCAGCCATGCTATTCTGTAGATTATGAGGCCAAAAACATGAACTTTTGATGGCAAAGAAATGATTTACAGAAATAAAAAATAAAATAAAAAAATGCTCGCCCGCATGCAATTTTACAAATAATGGCCTGAGAAACAGAAGATCTACTTTGTGTGGCCTAACTACGAAATATACATTTATCTTACAACAAGAATGTATTTCCATCAATACAAGTAAAAATGTCAAGACAAAATACATACAGATTATCGTGATTATGTGCATGTCCTGTGATCTGTATCTGATTCTAGGTGGTGTCCAGAATGGGATCTCAACGAGCCGTCTTTGCCGGCGAGTTGTGAACTCATCAGGATGTGCACATTATCATGATAATTCATTTATCTGACTATTCTGTCACATAAACAGATTAAATCTTAAATTATTAAAACAGTTTTGGGACATAGTGTTGGGTCAATCACTGAAATGCACATAGAATCTATTAATGCGCCTGTTATGATAGCCCATCATGTTACCAGAAATGAGTCATCTATATGATAAGAAATCAAAATGAGTCATCTATATGATACGGAATCGGAACACATTATGTGATACATACCTTTTATCGTGTTTTTCAGGCCCAAATCAATATGATTGTTAGATAAAAAATCTTTATTACATGCCTGTTCTATGAAATCCCCAATCACAGCAACACTAAACCATGTGGAAAACGAAAATCTGTTCTGCATACAAGTGTGCAATGGAAATTGTTGAAATACTATTTTCAAATAGAAGCAAAATTTCACTAGAATTTTCTACAAATCGTGCACCACAATTACAATTTGAATGGATAGCAATAGCTTAAAATTGTACCTTGAGTTCCAATGTGTTCTATGTGCCAGTAGGCACATAGAACACCTTGGAAGAACTCAGGGGACGAAATAGTAACACAGGTTCTCCACACAAATCTGGTTGGCGATAAAATATGTTCTTTTTGTTGATAGTTGTCAAATGAATTGCTGAGTGTCCTTCTAATAATTGTTTTTATAAACATGAAGGTGTGTAATAAACACAGAATGACTCGCGTGCATGAATGGGTTAATTGATATGGCACTTGTGCCATCACGGAAGGATAAAACTAAATTGATAGCAGTAATTAAATGATAACTAAATAAGCAACTCAACAAAATACATTTGACTAGATCATTTTTTGCCATGATGATATTTTTATATACCATTCATTAAACCTGGAAAATAAAACAAAGAAACACACAGCTGAAACAGCGCCATAAACTTCAGCAGCTATAGAACATGTAGAATAATGAATGGGGATTATGTCATGCATAGCGCAAGAATGCAATACTATGACACCATGATTTTCATTCATAATAAATCAACTCATAGACGCTGAAAGATTGTCAAAATATATGCGAACAAGTGAAAAAAGGGAGGAATATTGTAAGATAAATTGGTTATTACCACCAAATGGGTTTCTGAGATGGTACATTGAAGTCTTGACCTTGACTCTGGGGCATATATTAGCTCATCCTAATGGTCTCATCGATATATATGCCCAGAAACAAGGTCTCGACTTCAATAAATAATTTTAGAAACCAGCATGGTGGTAATAACCTATATGTACACAGATGCAGAGGACTAACAGTGTTTCTACATTATTGTTGGCTGTCTGTACAGACAGCCAACAATGATGTAAAAACACTGTCAAGATAAATGCATCCTATAAGTAGAGTTATCAAGGAAGAATACACTTGGGACAACTTTTTCAGAGCAATATAAAAGGGGCAGTTTGGGGTTGTATAGGGACCTAGGTGTTAATACACAAATTTATTATGCCTCATGTTTGTAACATCAGCCGTGATTGGTTAATTTGACACCTTCTAAAAGTCATAGAACTGGAGTTTTGGGGCAAAAAACATGTATTATCAGAATGTTCTTCCCTGGAGACAAGAGAACGTAGAAAATGTATGCTCCACTTCCATTGATCAGCATCGATTGGAATTTCATCACCGGTAGACCCAAACTTACTAACAAATATATCATCTTCAGTGGGTGTGTTTTCAATTTTAACTGCAAACAATGAATTCAAAAGAATCAGAAATATTAAAAACTCACATGCTGTTCACCACTTCAGTGAATTCTGAATATGAGTTATGACTTCAATCAATTATATTTCCACAAGTTTTGTACTCCTCGACCTCACTGAGCCTCCGCCTCAAATTCAAAATAAACTGTTTCACTCCGCTTAATTCTATCAATTGTCGTCGTCCAAGAAACATGAATTTATTTTCCATTAATTTATACTACTTATCACACAAGTATTAACAATGAATTATAACATGAACAGCAGGATGCAGTTGTAAACACTGGCATCTGGTGATTCAGAAACTCCCAAAGCGATGGCACTTGTGACAAGTCATTCAAAGAGACGTCATTCCTTCGAAATGACGTCATGTTTTTGGATTCGACTACATTGTTTTTACAAGATAGATGAAACGTTGCAGTTAACGCTTATCAATGAAAGTTATTTTTTGTTCGACATAATAAAATAATTAGAATGTTTCTTTTCATGTTCTATCGGTCGATAGTACCTCAGTTTGTATGATATCTGAAATAAAACCTTCAGCAGCTTCGCTGCTTCAGGTTTTATTTAAAAAATCACACAAACTCAGGTACTATCGACCGATAGAACATGAAAAGAAACGTTCTAATATTATAATAGAGATACCCTTTTATTTAATATTCATTTTGTCATACAAAACTGTTTGAAAATAAAATCAAAGATTTGGTTAATATTGTAGAAGTAAACCTTTTTTCTATTCATGCATTCTCAGGCAAAATGATAGGCTAAAGTATTTCTTTTTTTTTCTTTTCATAACACAATGAACACAAAAAACACATTTAGGCCCACCCTAAACCACGCCTCAATGTCTGTCTTAAAATTTATGTTGCACTGTGTGAATGGAAAAGAACCCCTGTAGGCTTATATTGTTTCAACATGAAAAGTAATTCATATTTATCTCATCATATTAAAAAGACTTTCAAAACAAAATTTAATCAACAATGAAATCCTTATCATGCTTTTTATTCCATGTTCAGTTTGTTTATAAGCAATAGGTGTGAGCATCTGCATTCATCGTTTTACCCAAATCAAACATGAACAATGGCTGGTCATAATAATCCACAAATGAAACTCACACAAACAAAAACTTTCCAATTTACAAATAGCCTGAATGAACTCTTTCTGAGACAAAGTTCAACCATCTTCATCTTATCTGGGTTTATATCGAATTCCACATTTACAAACTGTGTTTTCAGTTTCTCAGGAAATGGTCAAAATCAGAATTAAATTTAACTCAGCGTTGTTTCGAATGACAGCACCCTCCTGTCAAATGAAAAAGGAGATTGAAGTTTTGTGTGGACGTGGCCTGTGAACTTCCTTTTAACTTACGCAATTCATTGGTCAATAACATTTTTAATGACTCAAGAACATGGTTCAGTGAAATATATCATTTTTTCAAACAGAATTTGAGAAAACTATGCCTGTTTTATTCAGTTATCACTAGGAAGCTTGATGCAACTTGGTTTTTGTTTTAAATCAACAAAGAAGAGAGTGTTTAAATTTATTGCCCCTCAAGTTTAATAATAAGCGATGATCATTTGTTTCTGCCTATTTCTTGAATTATTAAACCCCCAAAACAAAGACCAAACATAGTGTAAATGGGTTATGCCCATTTACACAGTTTGGCCTTTGTTTTTGGGGGGTTCATAACTCAAGAAATAGACAGATACAAATGATCATTCCTTGTTTATCTTAAAGGAAACTGAAGAACTTCATTCACAAAATTGGTTATGAAAGCTTAAAAAAGTTAAAAACACCACCTTGTGTATTTGACTCCCAAAACTGTGTGAAGGATTGAATAGAGCTGATCGGCTGATTGGTTCAATATATGTTAGCTTTGAAACCATTAACTAAAATTTTTATTTGTCCACTTTAGAAAAGTTTGTTTGTGACTCTGCGAATCTTTAAAAAACATGAGTACTGAAAAAAGTGTCACGGTCATTCAGACCATACGGTAGTCAGGAAAATTTTTTAAATCTCCATTTCATCTGGGACCATATACTGTTTTACAGTTTATGCATGCAGAGAGTGGAAGTTTAGAATTGTTGCTACTGGGATTTTTTAGGCTTTCGTAACCAATGGTTAGTTCAGTGAGGCTGTCATAATCCAGATTTTTAAGCAAAATGTGTCATAAGCAAGATTTCTGAAGGAAAATATCAAAATTTAGTTATTTGGAAAGCAACATCTTTAGTCATATTAGATAAATGATGACTGCTAGAAGCTACTGTGATGGCTTTACTGAAAAGTGCTGAAAGCCACTTCAGTGGGTTTACACTGTATGAATTTGTGTGTTGTTTGCTAGGCATTGTATGGGCTGGTGGGGGAAGCTGAAATGTATTTGGTTATTCTGGCATCCTCTCCTAGAAAATGATATAAAAGTTTGTACTTGAAATGCAAACTGGGCAATTTTAGGGCATTAGTGGACAATCCACACTGACTTAAAAATGGCTCAGATCAAATAATAGGCCTGCAATGCCCTCCATTGTCCAAACTAAGACACTACTGCCGATGACGACTTGGATCAACTCGAAATGTACATGTACTCTTTTGTATAAAAGGTAAAAAGTTGAATAACAAGCAATTAAGTATGTAAACACAACCGCTATACTAATGAAGTGAGCATTGTCCAGGATCATTCACAGACTATTTTTAAATAAAATATACTACACAAAAATGTTTTGAAAACACTCTAGTTTCCCAACTTTTTTTAAAGTATATCTGACCGAATGTTTTATCAAATCTAAGTTATGAATCCCAATAATTTCACAAGAAAATGTTAGATTTGAAGTTTATCTATGTGCACCCTTGTCCACCATAGCAGCCAACAAGCTGGCCAGAGGAAATATTTTGATAATCTCAAATTGACTAGCAACATGTACTCACTGTGCATGTCGTTGTTACACCTGTTTATTATGTGACTTTTATACACTTTAACTCCTAACCTGTGGAGTATTTTAAGATATTTTTCAGCAAATTTAGTCATGGCTGCTCTGAAGCAGCCATGACAAGATTTGATGAAAAATTCATGTAAACTTAAATAAAGAAACCATCGTTGCAAAAATCCATGCAATTTACAGGGAGAAAATTTGATTAAATGTGCTCAAATTATACTTATTTCAATGCCAAGAAAAATCCTGCCATAGCAGAAATATCTGTGCTGTCCATTTTAGAGGACCTTCACCCAAAGAATGGGCCCTATTTTACTAGTAAAACATGACTTGTTAACCACATTAAACAAGCACTGCTTAACTTCCCGTGGCTCCCACAGGGGTGCTCAAGCAATATCAAAACTGGTTTGTGTGATAGTATGTGCGCAAGAAGGGTGACTAGGAATTTTGCTGTAAAATTCTTGTCGAGGAATGGGATCAAAATTTTCAGGATCACGTGCATACCCTCATTCACAATACGAGGCAGATATGTCAAGAATGTTTACGAATCAGAGGTCGACAGTCCCGATACTGACCAGTAAAAATTAATTTTAGATACCGACCACTCTGGCACAGGAGGGGTGATACCACAGGCATTCTTCAATGCATGTGTTCAAAAAGATCAATCATTTGTCAATAAATGAATCAGTTTCACATGCAATATTGCTCTTGATTGTTTCAGCTGTTGGTCACTTAACTGGTTGAGAGCTAGAAGTAACTATCACAGGATCTGCTGGAAAGTGGTCAAAGCCACTTTAGTGTCTTTGCACTGTGTGAGCATTAGCCTGTTGTTTGTGCAGCAGCAGAAAAAATGTTTTTTTATATAAAATTAAATTAATTATAAAATTAACTTATTACTATTTATTAGAGAGTGCCAACTGGCACTCTCCAATAAATGTTAATAATGCTAACATCTCGTCAGATCACCGAAGTTAAGCAACATCAAGCCCAGTTAGTCCTTGGATGGGTGACCGCCTGAGCAATCGAATCGGACTCCTGTGTTGTGTCCTTGGGCAAGGCACTTCACCCCGATTGTCCACATTGCTAAATAGATATTCAACCAGAACGCCAGATACATTTTCGCTCTCAGTGACGTGTAAAGAGAAAGTTTTTCAGTGAAAGCGGTGCAGCAAACCGTGAAAAACTGGTATTATTAAATACACTGTGATTGACTTTCAGCGAAAGCAGTACAGTAAACCCTGAAAACTGATGCATAATTAAATGTATTACGCTCGTTTGAAGTGGAATTCAAGGCTTTTCAGGGCCGCATTGGGTGAATTCAAAGTTTTCCACGCCTTGAATGCCCCCTCATCGAATTCAAGACCAATCCTTGAATCCAAGGCCCTGTGGGAACCCTGACATGGGAGCACGATGACACCATGTATTAAGGCGTACTGCACGTCAATGGTGCACATGTCTTCAACCAATCTAACCCTGCCTGTGCTGGCAGCAGCTTGTCGTTGCTTGGTGGTTCTCTCCGGGTACTCCGGCTTCCTCCACCCATAAAACTGTTTCCTCCACCCATAAAACTGTCAACGTCATGATCTGACCTTGGCTGTTAAAGTGTTGTTAAACCCTAATAAATAAATAAGGATGCTACATACCCAATATCAAAAGATTCTTACTGGTGGGTCTGAAGAAGATTTTTAAAGAATATTTCTCATATTATACTAATTTAAAATTCAAATATGCCCAAATATGACTCCAGGGACTTGATTTGAACAAACTTCAAGCTGACCCACTAAAGATACACTACAGAGGCAGTATACCAAATATCAAGATATTTTGAGTTGTATATCTGAAGAAGAAGATTTTTAAATACATTTCCTCATATTGCATCAAATTAAAATTTGGGTTGCATGGAACAAACCTAACCAAATCTTATGCCCACCAAGGATGTTGTATGCGAAAGTATCAAAAAATTTGGATTGGTCGTTCTGGAGAAGAGGAGGTTTTCATTTTAAACAAGAGGCCCCCAGGGGGCCTGAGGGCGCTCAACTGACATGGTAGCCTAAATATCAACCCAGGGAATTGATTTAATCAAGTTGCATCTGCCCCTTCTAAGCAAAGCTTATACCAAATATCAAAACTCCTGCGGTTCCCATGGGGTGATGGGAAAATTGTTTTTTGCATAAATTAGGTACTTATGACCCAATAAATTTGGTTCAAATTGGCTTCTCAGTTCGGAAAATAGACATTTTGGTACAATTTGGGCTCCCACAGGAAGCCCAAATATGAATCCCGGGACCTAGCTTTAACAAGCTGATATCTTACCTCCCTGAGGATACTGTATACCAAATATCAAAAGATTCTGACTTGTGGATGTGAAAAAGAAGATTTTTGAAGAATATTTCTCATATTGAATTAAGTTATAGTTCGGGTTCCCATAGGGAGCCGAAATATGAACCTAGGGACTTGGTTGAAGAAACTTGAATCATACCAAATATCAAAAGATTCTGATTGGTTGATAAGAGCATTCCTCGTATTGCACTAAGTTAAACTTTGGGCTCCAATAGGGAGCCCAAATATTAACCCAGGGATCCAATTTGAACAAACTTGAATCTGACCACCCCTCCCCCCCCCCATCCCACAGAGATGTTGTATATCATATACCAAAAGAAGATTTAAACTGGTGGATCTGAAGAAGATTTTTAGATTTTTTAAAGAATAGTCCACATATTGCACTAAGTTAAAATTCAGGCTCCAATAGAGAGCCCAAATATTAACCCAGGGACTCGATTTGAACAAACTTGAATCTGACCCCCCAGAGATGTTGTATACCAAATATGAAAAGATGCTGACTGACTGCTCTGAAGAAGATGACTTTTAAAGAACATTCCTCATATTGCACTAAGTTAAAATTTGGGTTCCAACAGAGAGCTCAAATTTGAACTCAGGGACCCTATTTGAACAAATGTGAATCTGACCCCCCCTCCCCTAGAAAAGTTGTATACCAAATATGAAAGGATTCTGATTGTTGGATCTAAAGAAGAAGATTTTCAAAGAAATTTCCTCATACTGCACTAAATTAAAATTTGGGCTCCCAAAAGAGAGCCGAAATATTAACCCAGGGATCTGATTTGAACAACTTGAACCTGTCCCCCCTAGAAATGGTGTATACCAAATATGAAACGATTCTGAAGGGTGGATCTGAAGAAGATTTTTAAAGAGCATTCCTCATATGCACTAAATTAAACTTTGGCCTCCAGTAGGGTGCCCAAATATTAACCCAGGGACCTAATTGGAAAGAACTTGAATCTGATTCCCTTAGAGATGTTGTATACCAAATATGATAGGATTCTGACTGGTGGATCTGAAGAAGAAGATTTTTAAAAGAAATTTCCTTGTATTGCACAAAGTTAAAATTCGGGCTCCAAAAGAGAGCCCAAATATTAACTCAGGGACCCGATTTGAACAAACTTAAATCTACCCCCCCTGGATATGTTGTGTACCAAATATGAAAAGATTCTGATTGGTGGATCTGAAGAAGATTTTTAAAGAACATTCCTCATATTGCAGTAAGGTAAAATTTGGGCTCCAATAGAGTCAGGGACCTGGTTTGAACAAGCTTGAACTGACCCCCCTAGAGATGTTGTATACCAAATATCAAAAGATTTCAACCAGTGGACCTGAAGAAGAAGATATTCAAATTATTATTTATTTATTTATTGGTGTTTAAGGTCACATACTTATGCACAATGGCTAATCATGACCGTAAGATATTCAAAGAAATTTCCTCATATTGCACTAAGTTAAAATTCGGGCTCCAATAGAGAGCCCAAATATTAACTCAGGACCCGATTTGAACAAAATTGAATCTGACCCCCCTAGAGATGTTGTATACCAAATATGAAAAGAGTCTGACTGGTGGATCTGAAGAAGAAGATTTTTAAAGAACAATCCTCATATTGCACTAAGTTAAACTTTGGGTTCCAATAGGGAGCCCTAATATTAAACCAGGGACCCAATTTGAACAAACTTGAACCTGACTCCCCTAGAGATGTTATTTATCAAATACCAAAAGATTTCAACTGGTGGAACCAAAGAAGATAATCAAAGAAATTTCCTCATATTGCACTAATTTAAAATTCAGGCTCCAAAAGAGCCCAAATATTAACTCAGGGACCCGATTTGAACAAACTTGAATCTGACCCTCCTAGAGAAGTGGTATACCAAATATGAAATGATTCTGACTAGTGGTTCTGAAGAAGAAGATTTTTTTGAATTTTGGAAACAAATTTACAGGTGTTATCAGAGTTATGCCCCTTGTGGTGCCACCCCCATGGGCGTGACAACATTGTTTGAACAAACTTGAATTGACATATGATACGGAACATGTACACCAGATTTGGTTCAATTTGGTCAAGAAATTTGTGAGAAGTCGATAATGTAAAGTTAAAGCCGGACGAAGACGGATGGATGGACGATGGACGGAAAGTGATTAGTAAAGCTTCCCTTGAGCTTCGCTCAGGTGAGCTAAAAAAAACAAACTGAGGGGTGCTAACAGAATTATGCACCTTTTTGTGCACTATGGAATCATTTTTGCAAATACTCAGTACTTTCAGATACTGCACAGGGTCAGTGGTGCACAAGCAAAACTTACATAATAAAGGGCCAACCATATAGAAACATATAGACATCTGGATTTCATGGCTTTTTGACATCCCCAAGAGATGCTGCTAAGGGTCATCTGACTCCCTTCCGCCAACCCCCTCCCATCCCTACTTTGACCACCAATGCATGGGACATCAATTATAATTAATTGATACAAGGCTGCCATACAACAAAGGATACCAAAGAGGGCTTGTAAAGATTTCATACAGCATTGAGTACACTTCATAATTCAGCAGGATTTTCATGTGTTTTTGCGTGCTGGAGTGTCCGGTAAAAAAAAATTGTGAGGGCACCAATTTAAACATTATCTATTTTACCAGTGGAATGTCAATCATTATCAATGTTGACAATAACTTGTTGACAGGCTTTTCCAGCTGGTTTGATCAGCAATTGGTTGTGGGGACATCGCTAAAAGGTGTTCAAAGGTGTGTGAGACATTCCTCTCCCCCAATAATTTTTCCAGTCGGGATATTTTCATCTGGAGGAGTCTTTGTTATTGACTCCCTCTTGCTAGCAATCATGTTCTTTCTTACCAGACCACATTCATTACCTTAACTTATCTCACACACACACTGTAGGTCATACAACTGGAGGTCTGTTGAACATCATCCAGCCTCTAGAGGGCCCAGCATGACCAATTTGTAGTAATTAATTTGGAGAACTTAAGTGTTACTTGAATAGGGACTTACCTAAGGACTGCTACATGTTTATTTTATTTATCCACAAATCCTGACTAATGTTCGAACTACATCATCAGGGCATGTCTTTGACAATGAAATTGGAATATTTTATCACTTTTGACTTCAGCCATAACCAAGGCAGAAAATAAGCAGACTGTCATCTGCAAAATAAGGACCCCAGAGGGTGAATTTAGTGATGCTACCCTGCACAGCACTAAATTTACCCTCTGTAAACCTCAATCTGAATCAGGGTCTCAAACTATTTATTATTATTTATTTATTGGTGTTTAAGGTCACATACTTATGCCCAATGGCTAATCGTGTCCGGGTCTCAAAACTAAACAGAAAGAGGTACCCAGAGGATAAATTGGCCCACTGTATGGTATAGCATCATCAAATTCACCCTCTGGGAACCTCATTCTGCAAATGTCAGACTGTTTATTTTCAGGCCTGGCCATAACGTATTTATGACTTGATTTAGAATTTTTCACAACAATGTCATGTTGTTGAACCAAATGATAATGATAATGGAGGGAACAAGGTGGCTCAGTGGTAATGGCACTGGACATGAAACTGAATGGTCCATGGTTTGATCCCCACCAGGGGTAATTACAGCATTGTGTCCTTGAGCAAGGCTGCCAAGACACTTAATCCCGACTGTCCAGGT
Source organism: Pictodentalium vernedei (assembly GCA_031216915.1). Taxonomy (NCBI): domain Eukaryota; kingdom Metazoa; phylum Mollusca; class Scaphopoda; order Dentaliida; family Dentaliidae; genus Pictodentalium; species Pictodentalium vernedei. Next base: position 115,249,341 of record CM062292.1, read on the forward strand.
GCTGGCATGATGGTGCAATGTACTAAGGCATACTGCACATTAACCAATGCTATCCCTGCTTGTGCAGAGTTAGTATGTTGGGAAGTCTGAGAGTTGCTTGCCACTGCTCAGTGGTTCTCTTTCAGGTACTTCAGCTTCCTCCACCTGTAAAACTGTCCAACAGCAGGTGACCTAGGCAGTCAAAAGTATCGCTAAACCCCCAATACAATAAAATAAAATGAAATAAAATAAAACAAAATAAAAATTAAGTGATAACTGAAGGTGATTAATATCCCAACCTTTTGACCAAGATACCATGCTTGCAAAGTCAGTGGTGAAGCAAGTAGGCCAGCCTGAAATTAAGCAATCTGTCATTTGCAGATAGAGGTCCCTAGAGGGTGAATTTGCTGGTGCTATCCCATACAGTGTGCTAGAATCCCCAAATACATCCTCTGGGTTCCTCTTTCTGTTTTAGGCCTGAGACCTAGATTCAGATAGAGGTTCATAGAGGGTAAATTTAGTGATGTTATCCTACTGTGCAGGGTAGCATCACCAATTTCACCCTCTGGGGACCTCATTCTGCAGATGACAGTCTGCTTATTTCCAGTCTTGCAAGTAGGTGAAAATGGTGAAAGCTCAATCACCACATAGCATGCCCAAGTATTTTTGCTGGTGATAATGTTTGGGAATTTTATCTGAAGCAATCATCAAAAAATGTAGGAGGATATAGTTGCAAGCACAAGAATACTCAAAGATTGGATAATATGCAGAAGCCGTGAAGGTTTATAGGAGCAAGATGAAATTGCTTAAAACATTTTGTTCGAGTCAGTGTAATCTGAATAGAAACAGTCATGACATTGAGTTGTTATATAGTGAAAGTTTGGACGTGGAATTTAATCCTGCATATTAATGCTGAAATATCAAAATTTCCAAGCTGGGGGCGAGTTGTGGTGGCTAAAAATTCTTCTGTGCTAGCACCTGAAACTACTGTACAGTGGACTCCTGTTAATTGAATAGCCACTTCGTCAGTGAAAAATATTCAGTTAACAGGAGTATTTAATTAACAGGGATTGTGTCACTTTCTTGTAAATGCTTGTAAACTTAGCATTTATTCTATTATATCTTGTTTGACAGAGTTCCATGAGCTCTGTCAAATAAGATATAGTAGAATAAATGCCTGTATTGGATGCACTGAGACCAAATAGGTTTATAAGCAAAGGAAAACTGGAGAGATTTAGGGTAATTTCTCAACAGGTTACAAGATTTTTTATTCAATTAACAGGAATTTACTTACTTATTTTCGATTAACAGGTCAAATTTTTACTGGAAGTATGGTAAATGGTTTTGTGCTGGGACATTATATTCAATTAACAGGGTTATTCAGTTAACAGATTTCCAGTTAAGTGGGATCCACTGTACTAGGAAGCAATCTAAGAGGCAGAGATCAAAATTGGTAAAAATCTTATAAGGTTTGTTCAAGTTTTCGTGTTGACACCACCTGCAAGTCAGAAATTCATGCAAGAAAACAATCTAAGGGGCATAACTCCTAAAAGAAAATTGGGCAGGACTGGGTTTAGCTTGTTCAAGTAATCTTACTAAAAACACATGCAAATCAGAAATTCAAACAAGAAAACAATCTAAGAGGCACTACTCCTGTAAATAATTTGAGCAGGGCAGGTTTTCAAACTCATCCAAGATATTCTTGAGTAGAACTTACAGATCAAATTTTGTAAAAAATGGAAAATGTTTGTTCAAGTTATTGTGCTGACATTATGACAAGGATAGACAGATGGATGGACAGCCAGATGGACGGATGGACAGATTGACAGACAGAATCTACTAAACCAACCTTCATCAAAACGTAGGTCAAACTGTTGACACAACTTGACCACTGATTATTTCTGAACAAACTGTGACTACCAAAATTAAGCCAGTGCCCCTACTGGAGTTAGGAATTCCATTCAGTTTTGCAGACTGATTCACCAAAAATAAAAAACCATGCAGTTCAAAAACGGACATATAATATGGACCAAGATCATCATCTATGCAAAATTCTCTGTCAGTAGTGACTATATACATGTGTTAAGTTTTAAGAGAAATTCACACAAAATCCTAGGAAGTGTTGCATTCATAGAAATGCATGGCACATGCAATGGTAAAAAATGTGTTTCCAAAGAAAGACAGAAAGGAAGGGAGGGAGGGAGGAAGAAAGAAAGAAAATGCATATAAATACTTCCAAGCAGTGTCTCAAAAACCCTTTGTTGCCAGTTCAAATTTGAACAAACAAAACACACAATCTCTAAATTTGAAAACTGGAGTGGATGCGAATCCAACCAGTTTCATATTGTTGGATTTCATTGGACAATTGAAGGTTTCAGTTTCCAGGATTTCCATTGGAAAATGGGGCCTGATTTTCAAGATTGAATCTGTATTTTTTGTATTATAATGACACTTGTTAAAATATTTTTACTTTCTTTAACTGGTAGAGTGCTGGAAGCCAATATTTGTGCTTTATTTTCAAGTATAGGCACTGCAAACTTAAAAACTTCATATTCTGTACTTCATATTACCTTTGAAAAGAAATTACTTAGCCATATCAAGCCAGGAAATAAGCAGACTGTCATCTGCAAAATGAGGTCCCCAGAGGGTGAATTTAGTGATGCTACCTTGCATAGCAGGGTAGCATCACTAAATTTACCCTCTTTGAACCTCAAACTGAATCAGGGTCTCAAAACTAAACAGAAGGAGATACCCAGAGGATAAATTGGCCCACTGTATGGGATAGCATCATCAAATTCACCCTCTGGGGACCTCATTCTGCAAATGTCAGACTGCTTATTGTCAGGCCTGAGCCATATAGATTTTCCATGTCACAATTTATGGGAGAGTGCCCAAAGGCACTCTCCCATAAATTGTCACAAGTCAAAGACACATGAATAATTTTCAATGACTAATAAAAATATAATTTAGCACACTACCAGTTAAAAGACTGATGGAACATTTTAAGAGATCTATTTACACAATGCATTTTTAGTTAATTTTTTACTCACAAGAGATGCAGGTGCCTTGTAAGCTTTATGAGCTCGGCTAAAACATTTCAGGCCAAGCATATACACTTTGCTGTTCTCTCTCTCCTTCTCTGATATTTAGGATTACTTTTATCATCACTGGGAAGATTAAAGAGAGGAGAGGTAGCAGGAAATAGGTCAATGAAATAATTTATTTTGCTGAATTTAATAACAGATAAATAAGCAAGTATATTAGTATCTAAGTATGAGAACTGTTCTAATTGTTTAGTTTTTTCTGCTTCTAAATTTATAAAAAGTAGAACATTAAAACACTCACACAATAACATGGCTTGTTTGAGTATTAGCTACTGATAACGTTCATCTGAAAATATTTCAATATAATAGACATACAGAAAATGTTGAATGTGAATCTACAGGTAAATTTTAGATTCCATAAGTTACATATATTGAAACCCGGTTAATTGAATAGTCACAATGACAGTGAACATTATTCAATTAACAGGAGTATTCAATTAATAGGGATTTGGTCACTTTCCTGTATTCTTGAGATAAACTGAGCATTTATTCTATCTTGTTTGACAGAGCTCACAGAGCTCTGTCAAACAACATAGAATGGATTATAGACCTGCATTGGATGTACTGAGGCCAACATAGGCTACAAACGTGGAGAAATCAGTGATTTAATTTTTTGACTTATTGCAAGATTTTTGATTGAATTAACAGGAGTTTACTCCATAACGTATATGCAGTTAAGAGGTCAAATTTGTACCGAAAGTATAGTAAATGGTCTTTATTGGAAAGTTATATTCAATTAACAGGATTATTCAATTAAGAAGTATTCCATTAAGTGGGCTACACTACATATCTTGAAAAATTTAATCCGTTTCCTATGCAATAAATCAGTGAGAACATTTATTAAATTCTGAAGTATAAAGAAGAAATGCTTTTTTCTCAGAATAAATATTTATTACTGGTCAATATTTTCATTTGAAACTTTTTGTTTTCAAATAGCTGAAAATCACATGGTGCACAATCTGAATAATGATTTCATAAGAATCAAGTCTGGAAATAAGAAGACTATCGTCTGCAGAATGAGGTCCCCAGAGGGTGAATTTGGTGATGCTACCCTGCACAGTAGGATAGCAACAATAAATTTACCCTCTGTGAGTCTCAATCTAAATCATGTCTCAAGCCTAAACAGAAAGAGGTACCCAGAGGATAAATTGGCCAATTGTACGGGATAGAATCAGCAAATTCACCCTCTGAGGACATCATTCTGCAAATGACAGATTGCTTATTTCCAGGCTTGATAAGAATCAATCGGTTCAATATGAGCACAATAAGAATGAATGTTTTCCAGAACATGAAAATGAGTAAAATGACCCCCAGATCTCATGAGCAGATCTCATGAGAGAAAAACAATCAGACACAAATCGAACCAGTCAACAAGCCTATTTATCACATTTACAGATGGAATTAAGTTCTATTCAACTTCCTGCATTCTCATGATATCATTACTCACACCATCTGTAAGTTACCTGATAAGGCGTGTACAGTGTTAATAAAATTCATATCAGTCAAGGGTGAAGCTTGAGACAGATGTGGAATTTACATACACCATAATAGCCTATAAAAAAAGTTTCTTGATTCTCAACAAATTTTTGCTAAATTTTATATTGAGGGAGGGGGGGCTTTTTTCTTCTTTTTTGTTAACCACAAAATAGTCCTGAAAATGAATTAGAAATTTAACTCCTTACACTAATATGTGAAAAACACTGAATTTTTCAGCATGATGCAGTTCTAGATTTATTCAACTATATCTTGTTTAACAGTGCTGAGTTAACTCTGTCAAACAAGGGCAAAAGAGTATCATCAAAGTGATTTCCAAGTAAAAAAAAATGATGAGGCAGATTTTTAATGATATGTGCGGTGCCTGCGAAATAAGAATTTTTTTTAATAGCTTATACTAGATAATGTTATTAATAAACTGTGTAATGATTATTTTACCACCACTTTTTCTATACATTCAATTAGCAACCATTAGAATGATTGATAAATATCAGAATCCTCAATTGTTCATACTAATTTCAACATATTTATTGCTTCAGAGGGTGATAGCATAAAAAAAATTTAAACACTGACTTCGGTATGGATTTATACTTGAATGATCTATATATACTGAACAATTTCCACCTAAACAACTTTGTCAGTGTAATTAAATCTGGCATTTTAATACCACTTCTTATATCAGTCAACAGTAAAACCTGTCTTGAGAGACCACTGTCATGAGAGACCACCTGTCTTGAGAGACCACTTTGGCCATGTACCAATTGGTTTCACTCTGTAATGGACCAGTCATGAGAGACCACCTGTCTTGAGAGACCACCTGTCTTGAGAGACCACAAAACTGTGGCAAAAACTCAGTTTTTCACCTGTTTTGAGAGACCGGAAAATCGATTTTTGGCAACTTCAGAGTATTAAAATCAATAAACAGGTTGAGGGTTAGATTTTTTTTGGTGGTCTGAATTTGTTATTCAAAATTTGTTTTATTACAAATTAATGGAGAGTGCCTATTGGCACTCTCCAATAATTTGTAATAATACTAATTGTTACAAACAAAATATATGTGTTTGAGTGAAGAGGAAACATGAGCAAGGAAAAAGATGGCTTTTGTTCTGGTACCCTCGTAATTCAGCCAGTTGAGATCAATGCAGTGTGCACAGAGATCAATAGTTCAAAAATGTAACGTCGGCCGAACAGTGAAGTTTTTTCAGTTTATGTACTTTTATCTATAATTTATAAAACAATGCCTTTGTACTTGTATTAAAACTGAATTAAAATAAAACAAGAATAAAAAAAATTTGAAAAATTCAGTTCTTCTCCATTTCTGCAACAAATATTCTCTGGTTGGTCATTCACCAACTAGCAAAAACATCAAACCTGTAATGAGAGACCACCTGTCTTGAAAGACCACTTTTGCTCGGCAAATGGGGTGGTCTCTCAAGACAGGTTCTACAGTACTGAAAATGGAGATAGAAGGTAGAAAGGAAAGGGGGAGGGGGGCATCAAAGGTTTTATTGGAAAATTTGCAGTTTTTGTAAGGAAATATTGTAGTCCTATGTTATAAAACATGGTAAAATACACAAAGTTTAAATGAACAGAGATAATTGCCAGTTGCCAATTAAAATCAAGAAGACTGCTTCTTGAGACATTTATTTTTTCAAAAACTGTCCATGTTAGGTGAAGACACACGACATACCATCACTTAATACAGGAATCAAGGACATAAAAACTGTTAGAGAAATTTGTGATCTAATGTGTTACTGCATGCCATTGGTGGCACATGTTAGTTTCTGTCAGAACACTTATAGTCTAGCTCAACACCATAAAATGAGTGCCATTTTTATACAATTGATATTTTTTTTATAAAAAGCTGATAAATATTCAACAACAATCTACATTGCTATAACTTACTAAAAGGTATCTGTCTACTGAAAATCAGATTAATCTACCGGGATACTGATTTTGAAATTTTTACAGAAAATGCAATACAAGATAAATGGGAAACTTTTACTATTTTTTCTAGTATGCAGCAAAATACAAGACCATATCATCCCTTGGGTGCAACAAGGCACCATCTGCAATGTTAAAGCATTGCAGATGGCACCTTGCTGCAGTCAAGGGACAACATATCAGTGAAAGAAAACATGTACATATATTGCTTATCTCCATTGTAACTGTTATAATGCAATGATATATTCAACAATGATCCAGGTATCTTTTCTTAAACTTTTGCACTATTGTAGTCTTTATTGAGAATATTGTCCATTCATGGCAACAACAGTCCTCCCTTAATCTGTGGAATGCTTGGAAGCCCATATTATGACATGCAGGTGCCATATGTTAAAGGCTTCATTTTCTGCACAAGTGCTGCATCTTTGAAGAGAAATTATTTAAAATACTTGTCTAGAAATTGCCTTGTTGGCACTCTCCCATAAATTATAACTACCGGTAGCCAAAAACATGAACAAATTTTGACAACAAAAAATAATTTAGCAATCTCCCTGTTAACCCTTTACCCAACGCAGACAATATTAAAATTTATTAATTTAGGCCACACAAAGTAGATCTTCTGTTTCTTGGGCCATTATTTGTGAAATTGCATGCGGGCGAGCGGTTTTTTATTTTATTTTTTATTTCAGTAATTACTTCTTTGCCATCAAAAGTTCACGTTATTGGTTCAAGTTTTAGGCCTCATAATCTACAGAATAGCATGGGTGGTAGTGTATGCACTGCAAAGCCTTCTTGTACTCAAGGGACAAATTCATCACTTTTTTTTAACTTGGGTAAAATATCAGACATAAACCATTTAATTTTAATTTTTTTAAAGTTTAAATTGGTTATAAAAAGAGAGCATGCGGCAGCCAAAAGGACCATGCAGGAGGGCCTGAGAAACAGATTTTTTATTTTTTTAGGCCTTAAATATCATTTTTTAATTTTTTTGGAAAAATTTCATCAAATGCATATCATGTGACCCCTCATTGGAACGAGCTCTACGAGCTCGTTCCAAAGAGGGGTCACAGGATATGCTTTTGTTGAAATTTTTCGAAAAATAATATTTTTTCAGCTGCTGAATCTGCATATTTCGCTGGCGGATGCGGGCGATTCGTTGGGTAAAGAGTTAAGATGACCACCAGCGGAACATTTTCATTTTGTGATTAATAAGCATTCCAGTAATCCAGGGGTACATAGATAAGTGACAGTTACCAGTGGCAGATAAGGGAGAAAGTGTGACAAAAACATGACATATTCGCCCCTTTGCTGGATAGACCAACTGACGAGAGTCCGAAGAGACCACTAGTCCAATTTGCCACAGTAAGCCAATTTGATCCATTTATGCACAAACATGATAAAACTGTTCTGTCAGTTTTTGGTGGGTCTTGCAGTTCGGTTTTCCTGTTTGCAGCAAAAACCATGACCGAACAGGAAAACCAAATCACCACCCAGCTCTGCAAAGTACAAGTATAAAAGCATGTTCAGCAAATCATGTATAATTATGTTGCTTTCTTTAGAGGATTCGCTCCCAAACCCTTTATTAGTTACCAAGTCTTAGCTACCAACGAAGCAGACCTTATTTACTACTGTAAGCAAGACTGCTCCACTTTTTGATTGCTACAGGGAGATGCTGGATGCTTTTGATCTGTTTGCTTCAAAAATGGTTGAAGCTCAAACACAGGCCCTTAGCACTTTAGAATGCAGCACAAATATGGGCTAAAAACATGAAACCATTTAACAGGTTCAGCCTAAGGTTTAATCCCAGGAACAGGAATTTCAGTTATACGGCTCTGGGTTCTGAAAGTCAATCACAATACCCAGAAATTCATAGACCATAGTGTTGATGATTGGGTATTATAGTTTATGAGAGTATGGCAAATATAACCTTCTCCTCAGGCCTACATCACTGTTGGAGATATGGTTTAATCTCTCGAATGGGAATTTCACAGTTACCGGTTCTGAAAATCAGCCCTAAAGCTTAGGAAATTCATGGACTAGAATCCACAACCTTTGATTCCCTGTTCTATTCTATGAATTTCTCGGGTATCGGGACTGATATTCAGAAACAAGAACCGACAAATTCCTTTATTGTGTCCGATTTTTAAACACAAGAACCAGAAAATTCCTGTCTCTGAGATTAAACCCCAGTTCAGACCATTCAGTATTGTCTGTATTAGGTACTTTCATGTGTGTAATGTGGTCTCTGTCATCATACATTTACTGTTTACTTGATGACAGATATTTGTTTGAAAGAATGTTTTGATGTAATGAATTGGTGGAAGCCAACATTTTTCAATAAAATGTAACAAAAGTATTCTTATACACTAGGTTGATCAAATGCATGAAAATATTTAGAATATCCTGTATTTTATCACAAATGTACTTAACCCTTTATACCTAACATGAAAAACAGATGACATTTGCAAACAAAATTCTTGAATAACTAATTTTTTTCATTTTTTGTCTCAAAAACATAAGTTATGACACCTCATTGGAACAAGCTCGACAAGATCGTGCCAAAGAGGGGTCATAACCTATGTTTTTGAGACAAAAAAATGAAATAATAATGAAAATTAATTGGCGATTTTTGTGAATGGCGCTGGCCGGTTTTGGCCATTACGTTGGTTAACCCTTTACCTAACGTGAAAAGCAGACGACACTTGCCAAAAAAATTCTTGAATAACTAAATTTTTTCATTTTTTGTCTCAAAAACATAGGTTATGACCCCTCGTTGGAACGAGCTCGACGAGCTCGTTCCAACGAGGGGTCATAACCTATGTTTTTGAGAGAAAAAATAAAAATATTTTGAAAATTAATTGGCGATTTTTGAGAATAGCGCTGGCCGGTTTTGGCCGTTACGTTGGGTAAAGGGTTAAAGGGTTAAGGCTTAAAAGGAATGACAGTGAATTAGTTGGGAATGATTGAACAGAAACAAAAGTGAATCATCTCCCTTGATACATATCAGAAAGTGGAAAACAAAACAAACAAAAAATTAAACTTGAACTTTTTAACGTTTCATCAATGATGTGCCAGATGACAAATCAACCTGTTACTCCATGTATTTTATATCTTTATCTCTTAAAGGCAATTGTTTCAAGACAATTGTCTCAGCAGACAACAAAAACTTACCTAGAAGCAACTCCCAAGGTACCTGGAATGTAGCTTGAAAGTTTACCCCTTGGGCACCTGTTTCAGTGAATGTGATTAAAGTTATTAGCTGGACTTTAAGGGTTAAAAGAAAATCCCAAAGCCAATTTTGGTTTCTGTGAGTTAAATTCAATTCTTACCATCATCATTGTATCTACTCAGGAAATTAGGTAAGTTTAACCCACCAACTATACAAACATATTGGCATAAAAACTGGTACTCAATGCAAAACACAATGGACACCAAAATATTTATTTATTTTACTGGGGTTTAATGACACTTTTGACAGCCAGAGTCATTTGTGTCGGACAGTTTTATGAGTGGAGGAAGCTGGAGTACCTGGAGAGAACCAATGAGAAAATTAAGGAGAGAACCAATGAGCAACCGGCACACACCCCAGCTGACTAATTCCTACTAATTCCACACAAGCAGGATTAGCATTGGTTGAAGACAAGTGCACCATTAACGTGCAGTATACCTTAGTACACAATGCCACTGTGCCCACCCCCATGGGCAATCAGGATTAAGTGCCTTGCTCAAGGACACAACACACTTGCCCCAGGCAGAGAGAGCACTGTGAACCTTTCAGTCTGAAGTGCAATTCCATAACCAGTGATCCACCGTGCTCCCTGAACACCAAAGTGATGGGATGGATTATTAATGATTTTATCATTTGCAGCATTGTGATCACAAAAGGGGTATTTTTCTTGATCTAATCGTGATCGGATCAGGAAACATTTGGACATCATTGGTTGAGATTTCATAAATAAAATATTCTTAAGTGAAGACCAAATCAACAGAAACAAAGGGAAAATAACACATTAGAATCAATATCCTCACATTTCCTTTCTAATGGGGTTTCTCTTGAGCTGTGGGGAGAAAAAGTGGGAGGATAATTTCAATCAGATAGAGAGTGAGTCATGATCCAGTGGAAATTCTCTGTCACTTTTGTTATCATAGTATTGTAACCTGTAGGTGTGTGGGATGAAATTCTTACCAGACATCCCAATGAATGGATGAACACATTTGCATGTTGTACATATGATTTCATTGAGGAACCCAGCACTGAAAAGATTAACTCTTTGAACCACAGGGGCCATTTTTCCATTCTAAGATGGAGATATATGGAGATATAAAATAGATGGTTTCTCTCTGAATCTGAATGGAATGACCAATCAATATTTTCAATGTGCAGCCTCAAGGCTGCACATTTAAAATATTAATTGGTCTAACCCCCAAATAATGAAAATGAATGTGGACTCTTCCAATTGATGACATTGAACTGGGATGGAAGATACCATCAGGTTTATTTATTTATTGGAGTTTAACAACACTTTTGACAGCCGGGGTCACCTCATGTCACACAGTTTTCAGGATGGAAGAAGCTGGAGTATCCGGGAGAACCACCAAGCAATGGTGATCAAATGTCAGACTCCCTAACATACTAACTCCACACAAGTAGGGTTAACATTGGCTGAAGACAGAGGCACCATCAATGTGCAGTACACCATAGTACACAGCACCTCTGTGCCTCCAAGTGGGTAATTGGGACCATCAGGGTTCCAGAGTTCAAAGGGTTTAGCATGTAGGATGTACAACCATAAAAGAAATATATAATGCTAAGATAATGCAAAAATGCAAGAAGACATTTCTCAATATCCACCGATCCATCAAGAAACATCTTTTAGCATTTTTGTTATAATTACTTCTAGCTTTGCATGATGTCACATAATGTTTCTCATAAGCATTTCTGTTCTCTAAATTAAGATCTAAAGGAAATCTAAAGGCATCTGACAAAAGGCGAAAATTATAAATGGTTTGGTTCAGATAATATGAAATATATAATGAAATATAATCAAAAACTTGGGTCATTCAACCAGGTTTTTTTTTCTTAACCCTTTACCTAACACAGTTTTTAAAAAAACTAAAAAATTAAATTTCACATTTTCTGAAAAATGTTTTCACAATTTTTCAATAAAATCATACAAATATGGATGTTATTAGAACCTGCCTCGATGAGCCAGTTCTAATGATATCCATATTTGTATTGGTTTATCGAGACATTTGTAAGATATTTCATGCTGTAGTAGGCTTATTTTGGTCAATTTCCGTTTTTGGCTGCTATGTTAGGTAAAGGGTTAAGTTAAAATATTTTATTTACTCATACAGTCATGTAACCATTTACTAAAATGAAACAGTCAAAACTGGCCAATGCTATGTACAAAATTTGTAATCCTAATTTTTTTTTTTTTTTTTCATTTTTTCCTCAGAAATATAGTGTATGACCCCTTCATTCAACTGAACAAGTTAATTCCAATGGTCAAAAGCTATGATTTTGAGGCCAAAAAATTAATTTTTTAGTTATTTAAGAAACTTTCTTTTGACATCATCTTCTATTTGGGTTAGGTGTAGAGTTACAATGCACAGCCTACATTTGTGTTGTATTTGTGTTGTATTTGAAGCCAGTCCCATAAATTTTTCCAGATATCATTTAAAATGAATAAAACTTGACTGTTAAGAGCTCAAAAAAAAGATTAGGGAGGGGCATGAAAATTAGGATTGGTCAGAAAACCTAAACCATTTCATTTTTTTCCCCTGTCTAAAGGAAATATACCCAAACTACCGGTATCTAATTTGCGGGGTATGAGAAAACTCAAAGTTTCACTCATAGCAAAGGAACTCATGAAAATGTTCAATTCCTCACACCCATCTGGGGGTTGATTATGGCATCCAATCAAAACCTTCAGATATTCTCTAAATTTCTGAATAATATTCATGTTGGATTCAGACCTGTTAACACGCCCGGTTTCACCGTGAGTCTCCCGGTTTGAGGCACCAACTCACGCTCTCACGGTCACATCCTATTTTCTCCTGATTTGACACTTTTCAAAAATAGTTGTTCTGTTCTATTTAGAAAATTAAACAAGTTGCATTGTATGCCAAATATATTCTCATACTGTCGCGGTTACGTGAAATCAAAATTATATAAACTCAAAATTTAAATTAAAAATATAAATTCAGCTGACTTGGATTATATTTTCTTGCTACATTGGGTAAAAAGGCAGACTGTGTCAATGGTGAGTATTTGGATAAAACGGCAGAATGAATCAATGGTGAATACAGAAAACATATCCATGCATGGAAAAGATACTGATTTAATGTAACTGAAAATGATACATTAAGGCCACACAAAGTAGATCTTCTGTTTCTCAGGTCATTATTTGTAAATTTGCATGCGGGCGAGTGTTCTTTTTAATTTTATTTTAAAATTTCTGTAATTTTTTTTTTTGCCATCAAAAGTTCATGTTCCTAGTTCAAGTTTTAGTCCTCACAATCGCATGGGTGGTGGTGTATTTCGTCCCTTGAGTGCAAGAAAGCTTTCTTGCACTCAGGGGACAAATTTATCAATTTTTTTTAACTTGGGTAAAATATCAATCAGTCATACACCATTTAATTTTTATTTTTTTAAAGTTTAAATTGGTTATAAAAAGAGAGCATGCAGCAGCTAAAAGAACCATGTGGGAGGGTCTGAGAAACAGATTTTTAATTTTCATAGGCCTAATGATACAAGCTTCATATACCTTTCAGACAGATTTCTTTTGTGTACTTCCTAAAAATGAATAACAAAAAAATCAAAACAAATAAAATACGGTTTTCAGTATAATGTGCACTCTCTAATTTACCCTCTGATGATTAACTGATGATGAAATGTCAAGATTTCAAGCTGCAAATTTTTCCCATAATGCAACTAGGAATTTAACCAATTCAGTTTGTTATATTTCATCTAAATTTGGGAGAGTCCATTTGGATTCTCGCAAAAATGGTTGAAGAATCCATCCCTGCTATGAGTGTAGCAAGATCTCATGAGGCCACCATGGCTGAACCCTGTTGTACACTGATAACACATATTAACTCTTTACCCAACACAGCTTTTTAATTTTTAAAACATAAACTGAATTTAATAATTTAAAAAAAAATAAAAACTATTTACCAATAAAACTTCACAAATATGGATGTCATTGGAACTGGTTCCTTGAACCGGTTCCAATGACAGCCATATTTGTACAATTGTATTGACAATGTGTCAGGATATTTCATTTCATGTTAGCCTTCTACTGATTAATTTGCTTCTGCTATGTTAAGTAAAGGATTAAACTGACTCAATTCTTTTCACACAAATCCTAGCACAGGTGCAGTGAGAATCTACATGGATTCTCGCTGGTTTTGTTTTGTGAATCTTTGCATGAACTCATTCTCGGATTCTCGTCGAAAATATAAGCCAGCAAAGCTCAATGAGTTGGTTAACCCTTTACCCAACATGAGGTGTCATAACCTATGTTTTTGAGACAAAAAATTAAAAAAATTAGTCATTTAAGAATTTTTTTTGCAAGTGTTCTCTGCTTTTCATGTTAGGTAAAGGGTTAAATTCCTAGTCCCATTATGGAAAAGATTTGCAGATTTGAAATCTTGATATTTTGACATCAGTGTGCAGGGAATTAATCATAGGAAACAAATCTGCATGAGCAATTCAGGATAATTTGAAAACATCTTCAGTTCACCCTGCTTTTGACACCACATTGGAGTCTCAGTTGATTCACATAGAGGTTGACCATTTATAATTCACAATTTTCAATTCTGGAGGAGACATGATGCATCATGTTCAAGATATATTGTTGATATTTAGTATACAAAAATAGCTGCTGTATTTTAGAAAATTAAAAAAAAACCTCCTCCTGTGTGTCGGCTTCCATTTTCAAATCATTCAAACACAGTGCTTAAATTTTCTGTCAACTCAAGGTGAATTCAAAATGACGTACCAAAATTTATTAAGATGCACAGTTAGGGAGAGCTAGAATTGTCACACAGATACTAAGCTCATAAGCCACCAGTCAAATACTGTAACGAATTTGACTCTGTTATGGCCTATGGTTTGCTTTTCTCATAAGAATCACACTGCATAATCAAACTACATCCAAACAAAATATCGACCCCAGAACAGCTATAAAGACACACATGCAGTCTCGTCAGAGTGTGTATGGATCAGCAATAGTAATGAGCAGCATAAACTCTGTTCCAAGCCTGGAAATAAGCAGACCGTTGTCTGAAGAATGAGGTCCCCAGAGGGTGAATTTGTTGATGCTACCCTGCTGCATCACTAAATTTACTCTCTGTGAACCTCAATCTGATTCAAGGTCTCAGGCCTAAGCAGAAAGAGGAACCCAGGGGATATATTAGGGGTTACTAGCCCACTCTATGGGATAGCATCAGCAAATTCACCTGCTGGGGATTTCCATCTGTAAATGACTGCTTATTTCCAGACTTGCTCTGTTCACATCCCACACCTTAGAACAGATGTCAGCATGGCTGCTCTGTGCAGCTCGAGGATTGACTCTGTCCCGCCCAACTCACAAAAGAGTTATAATCACAGCAACAAACTTTAATCTTTACCTAATCCATGTACACACTTTTTCTCTTTTTTGTGCTGCCACAGAGAACCACATGTGAATTTAAGGCAATAAATAGAGGATATCTAGTGTTTTTGAGAGGATTACCGAAAATTATCTCATGAGTGACTGAGACAAATGTTCCATTTATCTCGGTCACAAGTGAGATAATTTTTGGTATCCACCCAAAAACACTAGATTTTCTTTTTATTATACACTTTTTATAAGAATCTGATAATTCCACTCATTTCAACCTTGAATTGATGCATGAAAGTAAACAGCGCATTGAACCTCAGAAACATGGAAGTGATTGGATTGATACTCTGAACAGATAGCATCTTGCAATCTGATTCAGCTGACAGGTTTCTTGTCCAAACATGGTCTGAAAGTCTGTAATATAAGTTTTTGGTTTGGTACGTCTTTTCAAAGGACGTACCAAACCAAAAACTTATATTACAGATTTTAGGCTATGTTTGGACTAGCAGGTTTCATGCATCAATTCAAGGTGAGTACGTGTTGAATGATTACTGGAAATGATCGGTATCCACTCAAAAATACTACATTTACTTTTCATTATATGTTTTTAGAACAAATGAACATTTCCAGTGATAATTTGACTCGTATTCACCTTGAAGTGATGCTTTGAAAGCCACCATTTTGATTGATACTGTGAAAGTGAAAATTTCTATATCTTCACAGTGGGGGATACGATTTCTATCTTTCCACAATTTCTTCGATAATCTCTCGGTTACACACTCATAAAATATCAACATTATTACACATCCAATAACTTCTATGTCACACCTGAGATGTGACATAGAAATTTTTAGATATATCCTACTGCTAATAGTTTATTAGTTTTATCATGACATTCTCGACTGTCGATCTGTTCAGATGCTCAACTGGATTCTCCGTTAGCACCACTAATCACAGCAGAATGAAACCAGTACCATCTCCAGCCTGTCCCCAGGCTAAACAGGGAGATGACGAAGAAATAAGTAAGCTTGCCCAAGAACTAGAAGAACAGATCATGGCCGAATCCGCTCAAGCAACACAAGAAACCACGACAGAAGAACTTCCAAGCTGGGAAGAAATAACGGCAGCTCTAGAAAAATTAAAAGAACAGGATATCGAAGCATTCAAACAACTCAGACCGGAACTAGAACTGACAGCACGGCACTTCTCAGAACAGGAAGCAAAATTCAACAACTTCAACCCTCCACCACCAAGTTCTTCAACTGCTATAACTACACCTACTTCAATATCACCGTCACAGCCTCCTCCCTCCAAGAAGAGAAGCAAGAAACATCGACGCTGCTAACTTCCTCTCCTTCCCTCTCCTGCTTTGACACATTCAGACATGGTGCATGATGAAAAATGAAAGGTAGAATATTATACAGCAAATGAGGGTCGAAAGGGGCTTGACCCACAGCGTGCCTTCGGCACGTGAAACCATTCCATTCAAGTAGTTTGAGAAAATGTGAACCTCTGGAAATTGACAGATAAGTTGTCTCAGAATATTTCTCTACAAACTGGAATAAAACTACAGATAGCACAAAATACTTAAAAAAATACAGTGGAACCAGGCAGAGCCCTTTTAATTGGATTGCAACTTTTCCCATGAAAATTATTCAATCAACTAGATTATTCAATTAACAGGGATTTGACCATTTTTCCATATTCTAGAGATAAAATGACCATTCTTCTTCTATACTATATTTTAGAATGACTGTGTCTGTCTGCTATAGAAATGAATATGGGGCCATCCAGAGTGCCCAAAATGGATCTACTAGGGGTACTTTTTTATGGCAGAGGTCCTCATCAGAATTAAAACAGTGTGCAGGGTGGGGCCAGGGAGGAGCACCGAAAGTTATGACCAATTTTTTTTCACCCGTATAGGTCTTCAAAGGGGTCTACTTGGGGTAACTTTTTACCAGGAATCTAATGGTGGTGTTTAAAAAAGTGGCAGGGGTGGGGGGGTGGGGAGGGGCAAAATTGATGGATTTCACCGATATATTTACCAGGAATCTAATGGTGGGGGTTTAAAAAGTGACGGGATCAAAGGGACCCGCCAGAGGGCGGGGCCGAGTGTGCCGCCCATAGAGTGGGCTGGGTCAAAAAATAAGCGGCCCCTATTTTGGGGGTACTTTTCATATGACCCCTACATTTTCCCGTGCAACATGGGGTAACCCTGCTAGTTCATTCTATAATATCTTGTTTGACAGAGCTCATGGATGCACGGAGGCCAAATAGATCTAAAAACAAGGGGAATACAATTAATGTCAGGGTAATTTCTTGATATATCACAAGATATTATATTCAATTAACCCTTTACCCAATGCAGAGAATATCAAAATTTATTATTTTAATTACTATATTTTAAACTTTTTCAAAACATTTCAACAAAACCATATCATGTGACCCCCCTCATTGGAATAAGCTCATTGAGGACGTTCCAATGAGGGGTCACATGATATGGTTTTGTTGAAGTATTATAAAAAAAAGGATTTTTTTCAACTGCTCAATTTGCAAATTAGGCGGGTGGATGCGTGTGATTCATTAGGTAAAGGGTTAACAGGAGAATACTGTATAATCTATATGCAATTAAGGGGGTCAGATTTGTATTGAAGTTATAGTGAATGGTTTTGTGTTTGGAAGTTACATTCAATTAACAGGGCTATTTACATAAGAGATATACAATTAAGTGGACTCCACCTGGCTCCATGTACTTATATCTTCAACAGCTTTTCAAATGACTTGGTAAATAATATAAATATCGATGATAACCCTCTTTAACCCTTTACCTAACATGAAAGGCAGACGACACCTGAAAACAAAATTCTTGCATAACTATTTTTTTTTATTTTTGCGTCAAATACATAGCCTATGACCCCTCACTGGAATGAGTTCGATGAACTCGTTCCAATGAAGGACCATAAGCTATGTATTGGGAACAAAAAATGTAAAAATAATAAAAACTGAATGGTGATTTTTGTGAATAGCGCTGGCCGGTTTTGGCCATTACATTGGGTAAAAGGTTAACACAAAAGCCTATTATGTAAGTATTACTACAACAAAATACTTGTACTACCAAACGTTGATCATTCAGGAAAATCCCTGCACAGAAGAGTTAAATATTATACATAAATTACATTAGAATACATAAGCTTCACACATTGTCTAGATTTATAACTGAGTGATCTAATTTGAGCACACATATACAGCACAAAGCAACATAATGTGAACTACTTAAAGCACAGCCTGAAGTCTACTTCCTCTGAAACTAATTTCCTAACCCATTAGCAAACTTGATGGGTGTGAGTAAAAAAATTGGGAAAGGGGAGGTAACTCTACAATAAAATATGTTCCCCATGTCAAGATAGAATGGTGTGAAAATTCATATCCACCCAACAAATACTAACAATGATAGGGTACTAAACATGCGGGACATACACTTTGTAATACAGTGGAATCCTTTTAATTGAATAGCCACTTTGCCAGTAAAAAAAATATTCAATTAACAAGAGTGTTCAATTAATAGGGATCTCATCACTTTTCAAAATTTTAGAGATAAACTGACATTTTATTCTATTATACAGTGGAGCCCTGTTACTTGAATAGGCACTTTACAAATGGAAATTATTCAATTAGCAGGAGTATTCAATTAACAGGGATTATGTCACTTTCCTGTATTCTAGAGATAAACTTAACATTTATTCTATAATATTTTGTTTGACAGAGCTCCAAACAAGATATAACAGATTAAATGCCTGTACTGGATGTACTGAGGCCAAATAGGTCTATAAACAAAGGAAAACTGGGGAGAGTCAGGGTAATTTCTTGACAGGTTACAAGCTTTTTTATTCAATTAACAGGAGTTTACTCTAAAACCTATATTCAATTAGCAGGTGAAATTTGTACTGGAGGTATGGTAAATGATTTGGGAAATTATATTCATTAACAAAATTATTCAGTTAGGAGACATCCAATTAAGTGGGCTCTACTGTATCTTGTTTGACAGAGCTTAAGGAACACTGTCAAACAAAATATAATAGATTAAATACCTGTATTTGATTTACTGAGGCCAAATCGGTCTATAAAGAAGGGGGCTTCAATGATTGTCAGGGTAATTTCTCGACATATTGCAAGATTATTTATTCAATTAACAGGAGTATACTCTACAACTCATATTCAATAAACAGGTCAAATTTGTACTGAAGATATGAGAAATAGTTTTGTGTTTGAAGTTATATTCAATTAACAGGGAAATACAATGAAGATATTCAATTAAGCAGGCTCCTCTGTAATCACTAAAGTGAAACATGGAATAATAACTCTGCAAATATTCAAGCAGGGGCACATGCTAAGCTACTGAATTGTAAAAAAGAGAGATTTTTTAGCCAAAATAGTGAGATTTCTATTTTTTGTAAGTCGATGTGAATTGGTCATAATCCACATGTGTCCGGACAGTGATGTCCATGAATGCATTTACCAAATAATAAAAATCATCATCTGCAAAATTGGAGGGGAGGGGGGGGGGGGGTATCTTCATTACAAAATTGCATTTCACATTTTTCAGTTATTGCTTTCAAAACATTTGTTTATGACCCCTTAATAGATCAAGCTTTATGAAGACTAGGATTTCCTCGATAAGGAGGCTGTGTTCCCCAATGGGCCTAGTCTATAGAGCAACAAACTCTTGAAATCAGATATAAGGGAGTGAGTGTCTAAAACTGAATGGCAAAAACTGCAAATTAGGGTGGGTTTGTACCAAAAATGGTGATGTAAAAAAAATTCAACTTATGTCTAGTACACTTTTTTCACCCCACCCCAGTTGAGTAGCTAATCTTTGGCTTTCACCCATCACCCCAAATACATGCAATTGACCTGGAAATCTTGTCACAAGCACTATATTCCTTGCCATATACTGCATAAATGAAGATAAAACTGAAAAATACAACAGATGGCATATGAATTTCAGAATGATGTATGAAAGCTCTCGTGCAATAGTGATAACCTTTAAAAATTCTGTCAGTGCCTGAGATAATTTCAATAAAAATGTAATTTACATACATACTATATTTTCTATCAACTCTTCTGTTTCTCGGGCCATTTTTGTAAATTTGCATGTGGGCTGGCATTTTTTAATTTTATTTTGTATTTTTGTAATTATTTCTTTGCCATCAAAAGTTCAGGTTCTTGGTTTGTTTTATGTATTAGGCCTCATAATCTACAGAATAACATGCATGGTGGTGTATTTTGTCCCTTCAGTGCAAGAAGGCTTTGCAATGCTAAAATTGCAAAGCCTTGTTGCACTCAAGGGACATATTTATCAATTTTATTAACTTGGGTAAAATATCAGACATAAACCATTTAAGTTTTATTGTTTTAAGTTTGCATTGGTTATAAAAAGAGAGCATGCAGCAGCCAAAAGGACTATGCAGGAGGGCCTGTAAAACAGATTTTAAAATTTTTTCATATGACTCTTTTGTTACAATTTATTGCTGAGTGCCAGTAAACACACTCCAATAAATAGTAATAAATTGTAACTATATAACTAAAAAAATTCCCAAGGCAGTTTTCGGAGCATGTTCTGCCGCACCATTGTTTCATGTTTTACAGTGATTGTTAATCAGATCTTGGATGTCTCTGTAGGCATTCAAGACTTAACTTTACACCATGATTTCTTAGCATGTTCAATATTATGCGACACAGTACAGACATTGGGAAATTTTTTAAATTCACCACATGTGGAATCTGGATTACACACAAGAACGTTATGTAAGAATGCATCTGACTGGCTGTTATGCATCTGAGTAACATCATGATGTGAATGAAATGCTTTGATACAAAACAGTGTGAAGCAAGAAAGTTATCACACCACCGAAGGTGACATTTTTCTTTAATAAGGCCTAAAAAAAATAAAAAATCTGTTTCTCAGGCCCTCCCGCATGGTCCCTTTGGCTGCCGCATGCTCTCTTTTTATGACCAATTTAAACTTTAAAAAAATAAAAATTAAATGGCTTATGTCCGATATTTTACCCAAGTTAAAAAAATTGATGAATTTGTCCCTTGAGTGCAAGAAGGATTTGCAATGCTTTAGCATTGCAAAGCCTTCTTGCACTCAAGGGATGAAATACACCACCACCCATGCTATTCTGTAGATTATGAGGCCTAAAACTTGAACCAAGAACATGAATTTTGATGGCAAAGAAGTAATTACTTAAATAAATGAAAGAGTCAATGACTCTGTAGCTCAACTTGGATATGGCAGGAATTAGTACTTGCTGTGACCAAGACAACTGAATAATGAATATGACAGGAATTAGTATTTGTTTTGGCCCAGTCAACAATAATAAAAGAATTACAAGGTGACTGTAATGGACTACTGATTAAGACCAATCATTGTAGATTGTTATTTTTGTGTGGAAATTTTCAGTCCCAAACAAAATATTTTCAGACTAAAATTTTTTCTTCTTCTTCTTAAAATTGACCAAAATGCATCAAAACACAAAAAACTAATTTCCGGATTTTAGTCCAAAATTTCCCAAGTCCCACCCGGCCCCCAAATTTTCAGTGTAAAAAAATTTTTTTTTTTTTTTGTCTTAAAACTGACCAAAACGCATAAAAAACCAAAAAACTAATTTCCGGATTTTGGTCCAAAATTTTCTAAGTCCCACCCGGACCCCTAATTTGCATAATTTATTCACGAGAAAAACTCTGTATTATATGTAATGTATCCCATGGTACTAAACATTCATACAAAAATTTATTCAAATCAGATCTTTCATTTGGAAGTTCTGCGCAAAAATCTGATTGCACTTAATTTTGAACAAAATGGCTGCTAGCGGCCATCTTGAATTTCAGACTGGACCCAAAAACACTCCTTCTCGTCCCACAGTGATAACAAAGGTACCCAAGAAGTTTCGTGAAGATCGGTTCATAAATACGGCCTCTAGCCCGAGCCGTATTGGCATTTGCACTCACAGTGCTGAAAGTAACACTAAATAAATCAAAGTTAGCCTAATTTGCATAATTTACGCACAAGGAAAAAACCTGTAATATATGTAATGTATCCCATGGTACTAAACATTCATACAAAAAATTATTCAAATCAGAGCTTTCATATGGAAGTTCTGTACAAAAAACAGATTTCGGCATCGTCGGTACAAAATGGCTGCTGGCAGCCATCTGGAATTTGGGACTGCACCCAAAAACACTCGTTCTTGTCCCATGGTCATAACAAAGATACCCAAGAAGTTTCGTAAAGATTGGTTCATAAATACGGCCTCTAGCCCGAGCCATAGCAGCTTGGCACTTACAGCTCTGAAAGTAACACTAAATATATCAAAGTGAGTCTAATTTGCATAATTTACGCATGAGAAAAAAACCTGTATTATATGTGATGTATCCCATGGTACTAAACATTTGTACAAAACTTTATTCAAATCAGAACTTTCATACAGAAGTTCTGTACAAAAAACTGATTTTTGCATCATCGGTACAAAATGGCCGCTGGCAGCCATCTTGAATTTTGGACCACACCTAAAAACACTCGTTCCCGTCCCAGGGTCATAACAAAGGTACACAAGAAGTTTCGTAAAGATCGGTTCATAAATACGACCTCTAGCCCGAGCCATAGCCAATTGTTGACGTACAGACAGACGGACAGACGGACGGATGGACAGACGGACGACGGGCCATGACAATAGCTCAAATTTGACTTCGTCAAAGTTGAGCTAAAAATAAAATAAAAAAAACGCTCGCCCGCATGTAATTTGACAAATAATGGCCTGAAAAACAGAATATCTACTTTGTGTGGCCTAATATCAGTTTCATTCACTTAATTCAAATTTAATCGTGGTACAAATATAAATACAGAACACAACTCATGTAGAGCAAGGGGGAAAGTAATCAATGACCCTTGCTGGAGTTTTTCTTGTATTCTATGCGCACAAAATCTCCACCTAGGGTTGTTGTTTCCAGCCCTCCTTACTCCACCCTCATGTTCTGTATTAAGAAATCATTGCCAGGATGCCCCAAATATAATGTATTAGTTCACCCAATATTTGCATTTTGGAATGGCCAGTTAGTATATTTGTTAAAATTGGAATGTGTCTTGATCACTGATCTTTATAAAGCTGGGACACTCATTGGTCACAAATAGAAAAGTGTCCCATCTGCCACCATCTTGGAGAAATAGTTGCTATAAATAGTCACTGCTCTAAAAAAGATTTTTTTCCTGATAGTTTTCAATTTTCCAATTCCTGGAAATCAATGACTACTTTCTAAAGAATATGTTTTGTTGCCTATGAAAAATGAATATGTTGATGATGAGCACATTTTTCACAGTACAGTGGAACCCTGTTAATTGAATAGCCACTTTGCCAATAAACATTATTGAATTAACAGGAGTATTTGATCAACAGGGATTGTGTCACTTTCCTGTATTCTAGAGATAAACTTGGCATTTATTCTATTATATCTTGTTTGACAGAGCTCCATGAGCTCCGTAAAACAAGATATAATAGATTAAATGCCTGTATTGGATTTACTGAGGCCAAATAGGTCTATAAACAAAGAAAAACTGGGGTAGGTCTATAAACAAAGAAAAACTGGGGAGAGTCTGGGGTAATTTGTTGACAAGTTACAAGATTTTTTATTCAATTAAAAGGAGTTTACTCTTTAACTTATATTCAATTAATAGGTCAAATTTGTACTGGAGGTATGGTGAATGGTTTTGTGTTGGGAAATTATATTAAATTAACAGGGTTATTCAGTTAAGAGATATCCAATTAGGTGGGCTTCACAGTTATTCAAATTCAATATTTACACCATATTTAGTTATTACTGACGAAAAATAAGTTCTGATATGAGAAAGTTGAAACTGTGTTCCTAGTTTTCATGCCAGGCTTTTGTTTGATGTTTAATGATGTTATAGCTGTTATGCTATGGCTGCAGTCACATCAAAACACCTCTCACATCATCAAATGTCACCAATAGGATGAGTTATATACATTGATTGAACTGACGCTATCTTGAGGGGGGAGGGTAGACTGAGTTGCAATATTTTTTGGTGACATTCCTCCAATCAAGTTGTATAGAGGAAAGCGGTCTCTATGGGTTAAAACGCAGAACATCTGTTTATTAGACCTTTTTGCAACTCTTCTCCAACCTCAAATATAAATTTTCATTTTGCACATTTTTTCAAATAAAAAGGCCATGTTGATAAATTTTCTTTGTGTTTATGTTATAACTGTATAGCAAATATTTAGCTGACAAAGTCAGTTTCAAGTTTTCATTAATTTCTCAGATCCTTCAAAGAGAGAGAAAGTTAAAAAATTTATAGTAATTTATATATTTTTTATACTTACCAATGACCCAGACTTAGCTGGTGCTAACTCTTAAAAATATAGGGCCAAACACAAATTTTGACCCCCAATCCCCCAAATTTGCATCTAAAACCAAAGAAAACATGTCCTGAATGGCCCTCCACACTTCACCTCTACTGCGCATACGCAGTGTCAAGGACGTCCCGAAATTGGCGCCATTAATCATTCTTTTAACCAGTGCCTGGTAAGCGCTATGTACTCAGCGGGGAGGTATGAGTTCCCAACTCCTGGGAGGGCCATCCCCGTCTGGGTCATTGGTAAGTATAAAAAATATATAAATTACTATAAATTTTTTAACATTTTTATACTGTACCAATGACCCAGACTTAGCTGAATAGTAAAAAGGCTGGAGGGCCTAGGACATAGAGCAAGTTGAAATACGCTCAATTATATAAAATAGAGTCATCCCCTCTAGGGGAAAAGGAGTATTAGGCCTTACATGTATCTTTCTTATTTATGATAAATTAGAAAGACACAACACCTTCCAAAATTGAGCATCATAACATCCATGTACTCTATTAATATCCAGTATAATCCTTATACTAATAATTTTTAAAGTAAGCCAATAAATAAAGTCTAGAGAATAGAGACTCTTTATACTCCTTAAAAGTGTCTGAGGATTGTACAATAACGCCCGTTGACACGAGATATATTCAAAAGCTATACTTTAAAAACTATGACCTGAATGAATTTTTAAAACATAAACTTCTCACTTAAAAGCCATCCCAGTAACAGCTCAGAATTACTAACTCCGGAGGAGGTATCCCCTTGTTTTCATACTAAAACAGGTGACCCAAGGGAACACCCCCCCCCCCCCCCTTTTTCTTGCCCTGGGTCAAATAGCCCAGAGCAAAGAGGGCAGCAGGACAGAGTCACTGCCGGAACAGAAAGCCTACCTAGCTATAGTAGCAACTGTTAAGTGAATGACATTCTGAGCAGTAGGTAATAGACCTAACAATGGAGGCCTCCAAAAATGGACTCAATATTCTGAGATAAAAATTCATGAATGTGGATGGCTGAGTGCAATGAGCAGCCTTCAAAAATCTATAATAGCGACACTATTAGTGTAAGCCCAAGATGTAGAAAGAGCTCTTACTTCATGAGCCGAAATCTCAAGCACAAACTGCTGAGTCAATGATATATCATAAGCAGTACCGATAGTTAATTGAATCCATTAGCAATAGAATGGAGCGTAATGTCCTTCTATTAGGCATCAAAGACAGAAGAAGCTTACGTCCGTACTAATAAACTGATATCTGTTTATAAATACGTAAACTCTAACCGGACAGAGTAAAGGCCTATGCCCGTACGAAGACGGAAGGACCTTAATAACAATAGGTTCCGGATATTATTAGGAGCCTGACTCTTAACCAAAAATCCAACCTAAGTAGTAAAGGAAGTAGTGTTTCCGTCACTACAAAAGTGAGAATCGTCCACCGATAGTGCATGAAGCTCACTGACTCCTCAGTAAAAGAGAAGACTAACAGAATTACTGTCTTAAAAGGTCAGAATTTGAAAACTACTGTTTCCTGAGGCTCAAATGATTACTTAGCTAAATAAGAACCGAAGCTAAATTCCGTATAGGAATTTAATCTAATGATTCTAGGTCTATTTATCGAAAAGTTTCTAACTGACTTAGATAAAGAGACATAAGACTCAATTGTAAACTATCATAGAGTGCATAGGTATGAGATAACATAGACCTATAACCTTAATAGTAACAGGCTGCAGTAGATCTTGTCAAACAAGTATACTAGAAAGTTGCAATGTCTAGTATGGAGGGATAAAAAATATCAACATAATGATCCCTACACCAACGACGTAAGAGCCTCCACTTTAGCCGCATAGTATAGCGAAGAAGAGGTTCTCCTACAGTAAGAAATCGCGTTCAAAGCTCGTCCTGTACAATGCTTGCCATGCAAGAAGGACCACACAACGGAATACGTGAAGGTTGAGACCTTGTGGGTTGTGATGAAGTTGACACGATTTCCCCAGCGAAAGAAGATCCTCTCATGGAGGAAGTTTTCGCGGTAAATCCCACAGTAGACACCTGAGTAAATTTATCCACGGTCTCTGTGAAGACAGAGATGCTATCAACAGAATTGTATTATGGATGTTTATCTTAGCAATACTTGCTGAATCAACAGCGCTGGAGCACAGAGGGCTGTAGTAAATGTAAACAATAAGTGTAAAAACACTAGAACAAGACTCCAGGCACCCTGGCCCGAAATCAGTTACCAATAATACACTATCTGATGCAAAACAGAGACTTCCAGGGAAGAAACTGCAGATCATCAGATGGTAGATGCAGAACACTACGCCTAACCACCCATAGGTGAAGACGTAAACATGGGGAAAAGAACAGAATTCATTCTGTTTTATCCAGCTAAAACTCCCAAGAAATTTTAGTAATAAAATTACAGAAAACATGCCAAAAGCATGGGAGAATAGCAAGAGGGGACTTAAAGGAAAGGGAGAGAGGAAAACACCGAACAAGCAGTGTAATTTGATTAACAAGAATGACCACAACAGGCTGTTGCCTCGAAAATAGGTAACTTAACATAATTTCATTAAAAAATTTAAGTTACAGCCCTGATTATTTTCTGTCACTCATTTTTCCTCTCCTCCTTCTATATCCTCCTTAGAATCACCATTTCTCTAATATTTATGTGTCTGGCATCATTTAAACTGAGATTTACAAGCACAAAGATCAGTCAGATGTTAACTGATGAAGGGCCAAACAAAGAATGATTAATGGCGCCAATTTTGGGACGTCCTTGACACTGCGCATGCGCAGTAGAGGTGAAGTGTGGAGGGCCATTCAGGACATGTTTTCTTTGGTTTTAGATGCAAATTTTGGGGATTGGGGGGCAAAATTTGTGTTTGGCCCTATATTTTTAAGAGTTAGCACCAGCAAAGTCTGGGTCATTGGTACAGTATAAAAATATAGATTTTCTGAGATTTTAACACCTGGACAAGAAATACCTAAACAAGATCCTTGAAATAGTGAAGAAAAATAAATTTCTGAGATTTGAACACCAAGAAAAGAAATATCTAAAATATTCAAGTTTATAAGTTTTCTGTAAAATGCACAAACTTTGTAAATTTACACACTTTAAAACCACAAATCCAACACTGACAAAATTTATGAACAGTGACAATTTACTCACCTTTTGAAGTTTTGCGTAAGCCATAGGGAGTCATGTTTACATTCAACTCCCTCATTTTTCTACTATACTGTGCAGCAGATAAGCCTTGTGTGTTAGTAGGTTTAGAGTCAGTAGACTGAGACTTTTGTCTCGGTGAAGACCTACTAGACCTCTCTGATGAGGGGCCATTAGTGACTTTTGCTGCAGCAGTGTGTGGTCTCCCTTTACCTCGAGGCGAGGCTGATCTGCCAGGACCATTTTGCCCGGCATGAGAATTCCCATTCATGTTATGAGCAGACTTGGCACCAGATCTGTCTCTTGCTGAAAATAAAAAGTAATTTGTGAATTTATGAAACAAAACTGTGGATTTCACTCAACTGTATATTGGTTAATACCTATCTGTTAATTCTGTAAGATTATTAAACACCAAATCATTTACTTTTCCTTACAATAAGTTTCACCTATTAAAAATTAACATACAGGTAATAGAGTAAACCCATGTTCACTGAATTTATTTATTTATTGATGCTTTTAAGGTCATATATTTTTGCACAATGGCTAATCATGACCATGACAGTTTTACGGGTGGAGGAAGCCGGAGTACCCGGAGAGAACCACCCAGCAACGACGAGCAGCTTCCAGCTCCCCAACATCGTAACTCCGCACTGCAGCACAGCCAGGGTTAGATTGGTTGAAGGCATGTGTACTGTCGACGTGTAGTTCGCCTTAGTACACGGCGTCATCATGCCCCCACACGGGCAATGGGGATGAAGTGTCTTGCCCAAGGACACAAGGCGGCTGCCGCAGGTGGGATTCGAACCGAGGACCTCTCGGCTTGCAGCCTGCACCTCTACCTACTGGGCCACCACGCTCCCTGTTCACTGAATAAAAATGTGAAGCATCAAAAATTTGTACAGTGCAGTCCAACTGGTTATCTCTTGACTGAAAAACTGAATTAACTGTATTTGCCTTACATATACCAACCCATTCACAATGTCTACAGTCCAAATTTGATCTATTAACCCTCTGAACTCTAATGTAAAAAAACCCAAAGTTTTCAGCATGAAATTTTTCTGACAATGCAACTGAGAATTTAAAAAATTATATCTTGTTTGACAGAGCTCATTGAGCTCTGTCAAACACGATATAATTTGTTAAATGTTTCATGCTGCATGGGCAATATGGAGTCTGTGAAGAAAAATTTGAAATACTATCAGAGTACTAGGAGTTAATTTCATATAGGCAATAAAGTAAACTCCTGATAGTTAAGGAAAAGAATCATGTAATTAATCAAAGATTTACTGCACCAGATAATCACCATCAAATAGCTCATTATGAAAATCATTCACAACACATCCAATATGGGAATGATGTCATAAGTCAATGACGTGGTAACATTGTAAGTGAGTTGGTTTCAGAAATAGAACTGAACTTATCTTATTTTTCATTAACTGTCTACCTAATACAAATAGCAGACAGCATTTGCAGAAACCATTTCCTGAAAAACTAAATATTTTCATGTTTTGTCTCAAAAACATACATTAGGGCTCATTCCACTGAAAGTCATAAGGTATGTTTTGGCAGTGAAAATTTAAAAAAATAATTAAAATTTTTATTATTGAGTTTGTTCCAATGAGTGGTCACATGATATGGTTTTGTTAAAATATTTTGACAAATTTGAAAAAATAATATTTAAAATCATAAATTTTGATAATGTCTGCATTGGGGGAAGGGTAAAGGTAATTTCAAGCAAGACTAGCGAAATCATGATGGGTAGAAAGTAAGATTTTATGGATTATTTATTTCCCACTTTAGAGGACTTATATTCAATGGCATTGGTTACAGTATCCTGTTACACCATTAAAGTACTACATATCTGCTCTCCAGTGGACTGATACACATATGTACTGAATTTACTTAAAACTAATTATTTGAATGTCAAATGATCAAATCCATAGGTACAGAAAAGAAAAGAAAATACCTGACCATTTGGCATAAAGATAAAAAAAAAATCTCACCTGTACTCTCTAAATCTGCAAACTGTTAATCCTTTCAGTTGAAAAGTTTGAGAAAAAGATAGCTACAGAAATTTTACTGCATGAAAATTTGTTATGAAGTTTGATTCAAAATGCTTACTAAATATGAAACAAAACTAGAACAGTGGAGCCCACTTAATTGGATATCTCTTAATTGTATATCCCTGTTAATTGAATATAATTTTCAAACACAAAACCATTTACCATACATTCAGAACAAATTTGATCTGTTAATTGCATATGGGTTGTAGAGTAAACTCCTGTTAATTGTATATAAATTTTTGTAATATGTCGAAAAAATTGCTGTGACACGCCCCAAATTCACCTTATTTATCAACCTTTTTGGTCTCATACATCCAATGCAGACATTTATTCTATTATATCTTGTTTGACAGAGCTCTAAGAGCTCTGTCAAACAAGATATAATAGAATAAATGCTCAGTTTACCTCCAGAACACAGGAAACTGACCAAATCCCTGTTAATTGTATACTCCTGTTAATTGAATAATTTTCACTGGCAAAATGGATATTCAATTAAGAGGATTCTACTGTAATAAGAGAGTGGTGGCTGAGTGGATAAGTGTGCTGGTCTCTCATGCCAGAGGTCCAGGGATTGATTCATGGTTGGGAAAGTTCTCAGGGTGTCTGAATGCTCTTTATCAGCATAAATTTTGGGGTTGATTCTGTCACAGTGTACCATCTTATCGGGTGGGGACATAAAATGGCTGTCCTCTGTGTGAAGAGAGACACACCCTGTGCAGGCTAAAATTCCTTCATAGTATTTGAGAAGATCGAGGCCATAAAGTTGTTGTCACATATGTCATTCCACACATCTGTGCCATTGGGACAAGGAGGGCCATTAATATAGGTTGCATAACTTCCTCACCAATCCCTGTAAAGCATATAAGCTTAAAACAACTGTTACTAACCCAAAACATCATACCGCAAACATTTCCATTACTATGAAAATCTCATTGAGTCCATTTCATAGTAGAAATTTCCCTACAAGCACTGAAAAATGTATTAACTATTAACCTGTAGACAGGGACGTGGCTAGAGGTTTCCAATTGAGGAGGGTGTAGGGTAGTGAATTTCCAATGAGGGGGAGAGACCAGGATGGAGAATCCCCCTCCCGGTCCCTCCCCCTAGTTGGAAATTCATTACCGAAAAAAATTTTGAAAATAAAACTATGAAAGGAGGCATAAAATTGATTCTAGTAACTGAAATGCCAACACATTTATGATAGAATTGTCAGATTATTATTATTTGTTATTATTCTGGGAATTGAATATGTGCTAAACAAATGTTCAAGCTGAGAACTTTGAGCAATTCACACTGTCCAAACATTAAATCAGATCTTACGCAGGAATGATCAATTTTGGATATTTCATCATTTTGTAACTCTGAAAGATGGAATTAACTCAGGATAACGATTTTACATGATGTGATTGTTCTTGAAGTGCATTTCAAGATTTTTTTTTTATTACGATAAGTAAATATACTATAGAAATCTCGTACCGATTGACATCAAGCATACTAATGAAGCTCGCTATTGCATACACAGTAGTTGTAAATAATAACAGAATTTTTGTTGATTTGAAACTGAGTTGGAATTTTGGGATAAATTCCAGATAGATGGAATGTCCAACTACTCATGACTTACCCTCCGAATTTCCAACTATAGGAAAATTTTGGTCAGGATGGGGGGGTTGGGGGGGTCACCACTCCATCGCCACGTCACTGCCTACAAAGTATATTCAAAATATCTTTCATCAAATCTAGTCATGACTGCTATAAAGCAGCCATGACTAGATTTTATGAAAAGTTCATCTAACTTTAACTAAAGAAATCATTGGTAAAAAAGTCTGTTCGATTTACGAGGAGTAAAACTGGTTAAATGTGCCCAAATTATACATATTTTAGTGGCAAGAGATTCTGTGTCCTGCACTGGAATATCTGCCAGCAGCATGCAAGTAATTAATACATACGAGAAGATGCAGTTTCATCTGGTGGAAGACCATATGGTCGATACGCATAGAATAGACGTCTCTTCATCTCATCATCTTTCGCTTGCTGATTTTCTTTATTTCTATTTCTTCTTGATTTGTCATTCTCATCACCATCCACTTCATCATATCTGAAAAAATGTTTTCTCCGTTTAATTTTCTGAAACTTTATGTAATATCATTCTTTCATCATTTACTACTGAAATCCGTCACAAAGGTTAACCCTATATAGAATGATGTCAAATACCAAAATTTCAAGCAGAAAATTTTGCCCTGTAATGCAACTACAACTTTAGCCCATTCGAACATGTTTGACAGAGCTCAATGAACCCTATCAAACAAGACTGACTCGGTTAAATTCTTAGTGTTATTGGAGAGAAAAACTGATAGGTTGAAGTCAGGCATGTCAAAGTACCGCCCGGTATCAGCATAACCAGTACAGGGACTTGACAGACGCTGTCCCGCCGAAACCGGTACCAGGACAAATCAACAATTGGGTGACATATCACAATCAGATGGAAGAAATTCACATTTAAACCGACCCAGTCCCCAAAATCGCAAAGACAAACATGGCATCATACAATTATTCTGAGGCGACATCAAAGTAATCATAAAGCATGAAAATCATGCTTTAACCCTTTACCCAACGTAACGTCCAAAACCGGCCAGTGCTATTCTCAAAATTCGCCAATTTATTTTCATTATTTTTTCATTTTTTGTCTCAAAAACATAGGTTATGACCCCTCGTTGGAACGATCTCGTCGAGCTCATTCCAACGAGGGGTCATAACCTATGTTTTTGAGACAAAAAATGAAAAACACTAGTTATTCAAGAATTTTTGTTGCAAGTGTCGTCTGCTTTTCATGTTAGGTAAAGGGTTATGATTACTTTGATATCACCACAGAATAATTTCTTTTAAGTAACCGATGATGTTGCTTTCATTGTCTTCGATGCCACGTTTGAAAAGTCAATATGGTCGACCTTATCGAGGTCACTGTGCAGACAGAACATGCAATGCTAAAGCCTTGTTGCACTCAAGGGACAAATTTATCAGTTGCATTAACTTGGGTAAAATATCAGACATAAACCATTTAATATTATTTTTTTTAAGTTTGCATTGGTTATAAAAAGAGAGCATGCAACAGCCAAAAGGACCATGCAGGAGGGCCTGAGAAACAGATTTTTAACTTTTTAGGTCTAAATTATTTTAAATTCACCTAATGTGATTATCATCACCATTCAAATTTTATTAGTTTTTTCAATCTTTACCCCCAAAATATAGCTTAGGACTCCCTCATTGCAACAAGCTTTGTTGAGTAAAAATTAAATTTGTTTGGCCCTTGAAGAAATTTATATGCAAGAGTCTTCTACTAATTGTATTAGAGAAGGCGTTAAGTTTTTGTTTGATTTCTTGCATATTTAAAGCAAAGGCTTTGGACTCTTCAGTGCAAAGGCATAGCAGTGCTCATTCTAGCAAGGAATGTTTAGCTGTGGTATTTTAACTGGTTGAGTGATAGAAGCCACTATCATGCTTCTACTGAATAGTGCTGGAAGCCACTTTAGTGGTATAACACAGAAAGCACCAGTTTGTTGTTTTTGCAGCAGTAGAAGAAAAATATTTGTATAAAATTAAGCAGTTATGTATGATCAAAGTTGTGTTATACTAAGGCTCACCTTGCAAGTAGCACAGTCTCTTTAACCCTTTATGCAACATAACGCCCAAAACAGGCCAGCTTTATTCTCAAAAATCGCGATGTAATTTAATTATTTTTTTCATTTTTTGTCTCAAAAACATAGGTCATGACCCCTCATTAGAATGAGCTCACTGACCTCATTCCAATGAGGGGTCATAACCAATGTTTTTGAGACAAAAAATGAAAACAATTAGTTATTCAAGAATTTTTTTTGCAGGTGTCGTCTGCTTTTCATGTTAGTTAGGTAAAGGATTAAACAAAATTACTCATGTTTCAAATTGTCTTTGAGAAAAAATTCAGCTCTCTACTTGTTAATAAAAAAGAGACAAAAACAATAAGTGTTTGAATGCCAAGGCTGGAGTGATCATTCCAGAGTATGAGGCCTGGATATTTATCCACAAACCCTTTCAAGGTCATCAACCTTTTGATATCAAGTGCAATGTGCTAACCAATGAACTACCATGCTCATACTCCCACAGAACAATTCTGTCATTGGCTCCTGATGCTGAAGTGCCTTCACACTAAGACCAATACTTATGAAGTCCCTGTTGTTATACAACTATATCCTATTGTCCATTTCATTTTCCACAGTCATTCATTTTTAGTTACAATCTCAAATCTTCATGGAACAGTTATCATATATACCATATATTTACCACAGAAACTCTCAGACTGCATTGTAGGGACTGCATATTTTGTAGAGTTACCCCGGAGAGACCAAAACTACCATAATGAGGGGCACATTTATCTAGCAATTTCCATCTAGGTTAAATGCTTTCTAAAAACGTTTTAGACAGAACACCTGAACCTCCTATCAATGGGTGGGAGAGGACCCCTCTGTCCACAGTATTACAGCAGTGACTGCAGTAAGAAATGTTAAACTCTTTCATGTACCATGTGACCTTGCAACAGCAGGTGATGGACCCTTCTCACTGGCTGCTCCATTTTCTTTGGAATTAGCTTCTGGGTGATCTGAAGGCATCCCAGAGTATACTATCTTTCAACTCTGCACTCCAAACACTTTGTTTCAGCAGGTGTACACCTTCCTGTGAAGGCAACTGATTGAGTGATCAGTTTTAGGACTGGTCAGTCAATAAATGCAGAGTGTACATTTTGTTTGAACCATTATAAGGCCTAAGAACTCAATACTGATTTTGGACTTTAACACTTAAGTTCTCATACAGCCACAAACTGCCCCTTTTATCCCTTAAGAGCCTGGAGATTGTTTGGACATATTTGTAACCCCTGCTGCGTTACAGTTGTTTCTAGGCAAGTCTTGGCTGCCTACATAGGCAGCCAAGACATGCCTAGAAACAACTGCTAAGGTACACAGAATAAAAGTTTTGAGTTCACCCAAAGAATGTATGCTGGGCATCTGTTCTGCTGCAATATAAAAAGTGATCAAAGTCTGAATTAGTCCCTTAGGGGTTTCATGGCTCTGAAAAAGTTGTTCCAAGTGTATATTTCCTTGAGAACTTAACCGGTAGGATGCATTTATCTTGACAGCATTTTTACATGTGTACAGGCAGCCAACAATAATGTAGAAAACCTGTTAAGTCATCTACAGCTATGTACATGTATATAGGGTAGTTAGTATCATAAAATTAATCTGAGGATTTAAGGGTTAATCTATATCAATTAATTAATCAATTAATTAATTAATTAATTTAGCTATGAGCCACGACACTACTTTTACCAAACCTGGCTGCAAATTAATTTTTCAAAATGTGCATCAACGGTTTCAGTAAATCGACTTGTATAATGATCGGGGGCGTGGTGGCGTTGCGGTAACTGGTTCTCATCAGATCACCAAAGTTAAGCAACATCGAGTCCGGTTAGTCCTTGGATGGGTGACCGTCTGAGCGATCGATTCAGACACCCACGTTGTGTCTTTGGGCAAGGCACTTAACCCTGATTGCCCACATGGGGGCACTATGACGTCCTGTACTAAGGCATACTGCACGTCGATGGTGCACACGTCTTCAACCAATCTAACCCTGCCTGTGCTGCAATGCAGAGTTATGATGTGGGGGAGCTGTCAGCTGCTCGTCATTGCTCGGTTGTTCTCTCTGGGTACTCCGGCTTCCTCCACCCATAAAACTGTCACTGACACGATATGACCTTGGCTGTTAAAGTATTGTTAAACCATAATAAATGAATAAGTATAATGACCATTCTAGGATTATTCAGCACTTCAAAGTGCTTACAGACTTACTCTTTGTCTTGTTTTGTAGATTTAGAACTTTTAGCTCTCTGTTGCTTATGATCTTCACTGGCATGACCATTCACAGCAGCATTTGTCATTCTTGCTTCATGAAGACTTTCGGATGCTCTGGCATTCACATTGTTATATAGCTTGTCAGTCTTCTTGATCTTACGAGATACTTTGTCTTCCTGATCATTTTCTTCTTTATTCTGTAAAAATAAAATACATTAACTCTTTACCCAAAGCACACAGTATCAAAATTTGGGATTTTAATTATTTAAAAAACTATTTTTTTTCACATTTCCACAAAACAATATTAAGCGACCAAGCCTGGAAATGAGCAGACTGTCATCTGCAGAATCCCCAGAGGGCTAATTTGGCGATGCTACCCTGCATAGCAGGGTATCATCACTAAATTTACCCTCTGTGAGCCTCAATTTGAATCAAGGTCTCAAGAAAAACAGAAAGAAGTACCCAGAGGATAAATTGGCTCAGTGTATAGACTAGAACAAGCAGATTCACCATCTGGGAACCTCATTCTGCAAATGACAGATTGCTTATTTCCAGGTTTGCATGTGATCCTTTATTGGAATGTGGTGGCTCCAATGAGGGGTCACATGATATGGTTTTGTTAAAACTTTTGGAAATTTTTTTTTCAAGTGCTCAATTTGTAAATTATGTGGACAAATGCAGACCATTTATTAGTTAAGGGTAAAATATAGAATAAACGTATAGTGTTTTCAAGTAAAAAATTTATTCTACGAGTAGGATTAAGAATGTTAAACCGACGAGCCTCTGACGAGTCGGTTTCTTTCTTAATTCTACGAGTAAAATAAATTTTTTACTTGAAAACACTATACATTTATTTTGTTTATCCCATAAATCTTCTACAGGGCAGTCGCGGCAAAATCGTGCTATAATTCGCTACAAAACACAGTGAGAATTGAGGAGCACATTGGTCCAATTCGATTGACCAGCAAAATTGGCAAAAATAAACAAGGCGCAGTACTAAATTTCTGTCTAAAAATAATTCCCCGACAAACTTGAGCTAAACTAAAAATACTTTATTATATGAGCAGTTTGTGGTGTTTTCTCCTGGGATTGTGTAATACTTTCAAAAAGATTTAAAGAAATCAACAATCAAACTATTAATTATGCTAGACAAATGTGGTAGAGACCAGAGGTCAACAAGTCCGTCGCTACTAGGGAAATAAATTCTTTGAGGGTTAAACCTATGGGGAAAATTTATCACCCTACCAGGTGAATAAAGCAAAAATTTATCCAAGGCTTTTGTTGTTCAAATAAACGGCAATTTATGGGATAAAAACTAATATTGTATTTTTTTATTTATTGTGGTTTCAGGTCACTTTCAACATTTAAGGCTGTATCATTACTGTAATACAGGTATGAAGTCAAGTTTAGCAATCATCTATATCTATGTTGTCCAGTTTAGAGGACTTCCTCCCTAGGAATTGGTTACAAGGTCACATTTTACCATTAAAACAGCTTGTTGACCATAGTAAGCAAATGCTGTTCCACTTTCTGCAAATTCCAATGGGGATCAATCAAATACTGACCTTGACACTTAATTTACAGCATCATTACAGGTGCCCCTACCTTCCATTATAAATGAGGAAGTCTACCAGACAAGAGTAAAATTACCCTGACAGATGTTTATACTCATGTCTGATACCAGCATATAAGAATAAATTTTTAAGCACTGCTAAGTCACCATATTTTCCAGTTGCTGTGGAGGGGAAATCTAAAAACATGTTACATTCTTTAACCCTTAAGGACCTAGACATGGGTCTTGAATTACCAACAGCCCACAGCCTCTATACATACAGCATCTAGGCAGTGATTTCTAGTCAAGTCTAGCCTGCCTGTCAGGGCAGCCAAGACTTGACTAGAAACCACTCCATGGATAATTTGTCTCTCATCAGTATGACTTTCTCATGATGGCATGTTAAGGGCACCTGTTCCGAAGTCATGAAAGTCAGACAGTAAGGCCTTTAAGGGTTAAGGGCCTAAATCAGACTTTGATCATTTTTAATGCAACAGAACAGGTGCCCCAACATGCATACTCTGGGGAAACTTTTAAGTTACATTATAAGTATCTTGATAGTTGTTTCTACACAAGTCTTGGCTGCCTATATGAGCAGCCAAGACTTGCCTAGAAACAACTGCAAAGGATGTAGAGTGTCAAAGTGTACTCTCCAGGCCCTTGAGGGTTAAAGGTTAGAATATAATGTTGTAGCTTTAACCCTTAAAGGCCTGATTCTAAGTTTGATAGCTTCTAACTGCAGCAAATAAGGCCCCCATCATGCAGTCGGTGAGTAAACTTACACATTATATTCTACTAATTTAACCTTCTCAGTAGTTTCTTGCCAAGTTTTAGCTGCCTGCATAGAAACAATTGAAAAACTACAGGAAGCAGGTTGTCAAACTGTAGCAAAACTATAAAAATCTCAAGGCCCCTAACGGTTAAGCTGAATATATGCAGCAATCATCCATGTTTGTTCTAGTTTTTAAAAAATCATTTTGTAAGAAAATTAACCCTTTACCCAATGCAATGGCAAAAACATGGAGCACTATTCACAAAAATCACCATTTAATTTTCATTATTTTTTTCATTTTTTGTCTCAAAAACATAGTTTATGACTCCCGTTCGAAAGAGCTCGCTGAGCTCGTTCTAATGAAGGGACATAGCCTATGTTTTTGAGACAAAAAATGAAAAAAAATTAATTATTCCAGAATTTTGTTTCGAAGCGTTGCCAGCTTTCATGTTAGGTAAAGGGTTAATAACATATTGACAGGAGACTATTGTGTTCACACACAGTTAACCCTTTACCTAACCTGAAAAGCAGACAACACTTGCAAAAATAATTCTCGAATAACTAATTTT
Organism: Pictodentalium vernedei; assembly: GCA_031216915.1. Lineage (NCBI taxonomy): Eukaryota > Metazoa > Mollusca > Scaphopoda > Dentaliida > Dentaliidae > Pictodentalium > Pictodentalium vernedei. The sequence goes on from CM062292.1 coordinate 115,287,883, forward strand.
TTTCATTTTTTGTCTCAAAAACATAGGTTATGACCCTCGTTGGAACGAGCCCGATGAGCTCGTTCCAATGAGGGGTCATAACCTATGTTTTTGAGACAAAAAATGAAAAAAATAATGAAAATTAATTGGCGATTTTTGAGAATAGCGCTGGCCGGTTTTGGCCGTTACGTTAGGTAAAGGGTTAATTTCACTAAAACTCCATAAAATCAGGCTTTAGATTGGCTGAATTTGGGGACACAGAAATTTGGGGTCAATGAAGCTGCTAGAGCGATCACGGTCACTCCGGCATGTCCAATGCCTCCAAATTCAACCAATTTTCAACCGTATCAAGACTAGGTTGTGATCAGGTTGAAATTATTTTTCTGATTTTAACTTCACAGTACTACAGTCTCACTCATTGGAAAAGCTATGTGAGAACACTGATACTTGGATACAGTGCTCAAAATAACTTTTTTTCTTTGCGTAGCAAAATGCTACGCATTTCCAAAAAATGAATAGCATTTTGTAAAAATTACATAGCTATTTTTGTATACCGGAGTTATGTTATGCTGTTTTGTATTGAATTCTTCTAAGTAGATATAATAGTTTCCATCCATTTCTGGGCATTTCCAAATGATCTGCAACACATGAAACATTTACTATGTTTTTTTAACTGACTTGTATACTGTTATAAATGGCGTCTTGGTTGTTTAATAGAGTTCTCAAAATGGAAGTTGGGATTTTTAATTTGATGGGCTTGTAGTTATTTTTAATGGACATTTTATGCAAAATGTTGTAAAAACAGGAAGTATTTAAACCAACAGAACTCATCTTACACATGAAGTTGCTAATGATGCTTGATGGAGAGTTAATCTGAGTTATGCCTGGAATGTTCCACAATCAGAAGTAAAGCATCAGTGAACTAGTTTTCAAATCTGTTTGCAAATTTTCATTACATGCCTTCACGTCTATAAAAAACATTATTAAAGGACACTCAGCAATTGATTTGACAACTATCAACAAAAAGAGCACATTTTATCGCCAACCAAATTTGCGAGGGGAAGTCATTTTACTATTTCGTCCCTGAGTTTCAATGTGTTCTATGTTCTGTGTGCCTACTGGCACACAGAACACACTGGAACTCAGGGGATGATTTTTAGCTATCTCTAGCAACACAAATTGTAATTGCGGTGCACGATTTGTGGAAAATTCCAGTAAAATTTCGCTTCTTTATAAAAATAGTCTGTCAACGATTTCCGGTCTTTCACAAATGTGCAGAACAGAGTTTCGTTTTCTGAATGGTTTAGCATTGCTGTGGATAGGGATTACATAGAACAGGATAGTAATAAATTGTATTTCTACCATGCCACTAAGGGACTTGACCCACCACTGATATATATTAGTGTGTGGGTGCAAGTCTATGACTATGCCTCCCCCAACCCCACCCCCATTCCTCCACCAATATAATAATATTTTATTTCCTCAACCATACAACAAGAAAAGGTATGGTAGTAAGAAAAAACAAAGGCATTTGAACATATAAGTGGCAGCAAGATAGATGAAAATAAATATACATGTTGATACTCTAAAAAACAAATACACACAGTTGCAAACAAAATAGCACATGCATATGCACTGATGGCATGTGAATAATTTTTGGCACGCATACATGCACGCACACATGCATGCATACATGCATGCATGCCTGCACACATGCACCAACTAACACTCAAATGCCAACAACTAATTATACATAGGCATATACATATGTCAGTGTGTGGGTGCCATTCTATGACCATGCCCCCCACCCCAACCTTAGACTGCCCCAAGTTCAAAAGGCTACCTATGCCCCTGCTAGGATGGATTTGGAGTTTTGTTTGAAACAAGGGTTAAGTTATTGTTTGGTAAAAAACAAAGAGGAATGAAATCAGATTGCTGAACCAATTCAGCTGATTTGTTAGGAAAAGGTTAAGAAATAAAAAGTAATTCACTTACTGCAGCCCTCTGAGATCTTCTTGACTCAGTAGGCCTTACTGATGATGTACTGGCACTGGCACTTTTCTGGGATCTTTCGTTTTGGTTTTGTCGATTCTGAAAAAGAAAATTAATTTTTTTTTCAAATTTTGTTTGTTTTACTGACTTTTAACCTTTAACCTAACCTGAAAAGCAGACGACACTTGCAAAAATAATTCTTGAATAATTAATTTTTTTCATTTTTTGTCTCAAAAACATAGGTTATGACCCCGTGTTGGAACGAGCTCGACGAGCTCGTTCCAACGAGGGGTCATAACTTATGTTTTTGAGACAAAAAAATGAAAAAAATAATGAAAATTATGTGCCGATTTTTTAGAATAGCGCTGGCCGGTTTTGGACGTTACGTTGGATAAAGGGTTAACAACACTTTCAACAACCAGAGTCATATTGTGTCACACAGTTTAATGGGTGGAGGAAGCCCGAGTACCTGGAGAGAACTAGCAGTTAAGAGCAACAGGAAAGTGCACAATCAACGTGCAGTGCGCCTTAGTACACATTGCCACCATGCCCCCCCCCCACCCCCACCCCCCACCACCTCCACATGCTCAATCAGGATTAAGTGTCTTCTCCAAGGGCACGGCTGGTCAGGATCGAACCGACGACCTTTCTGTTTGAAGTTCAAGGCTCTAACCTCTGATTCAAATCAATTCCTTTTTGAATGAATTGACTGATCCTGTAAACACAGTATACATGAGCAATTCAACATTTATTTGTGATCTGGTGTGATAGGTCATGAGCAAGCCTGGAAATAAGCAATCTTATTTGGAGAATGAGGTCCCAAGAGGGTGATTTTGCAGATGCTATCCCATACAGTTGCCTAGAATCCCCCAATTTATCCTCTGAGTACCTCTTTCTATTAAGGCCCGAGACGATTTAGATTGAGGTTCACAGAGGGTAAATTTAGTAATGTTACCCTGCTGTGCAGGGTACCATCATCAAATTCACCTTCTCAGGACCTCATTCTGTAGATGACCGTCTGCTTATTTCCAGGCTTGGTCATGAGATTAACTGATTTTTTTTTTACTGCATTTTTTAAGTATTGCATGGCACAATTTTTTGAACAAAGAGAGACTTATAACCACTTTTTGTCAAAAGAACTGGTCTTCTCACAAGAACTGTTTCATTACTCGTCATCAGAGAGTAAATTGTAACACAACAAATTCAATAGAATGATACCTTTTCTGTTTCTTTGTCAAGCCTGGAAATAAGCAATCTGCATTTGCAGAATGTGGTCCCCAGAGGACGAATTTGCTGATTCCATCCCATACAGTGGGCCAATTTATCATCTGGGTACTGCTTTCTGTTTAGGCATGAGACCTTGAATGACAGACTGAGATTCACAGAGGGTCAATTTAGTGATGCTACCCTTCTGTGCAGGGTAGCATCACCAAATTCACCTTAATGGGACGTCATACTGCAGATGACAGGTTGCTTATTCCCAGGCTTGTTTTTAGTTAAAACAGAGATCAAACATTAAGCTGAAAGTCAATATATAAATACCATGCATGTTTCATTTAAGTCCGGACAATGAAACAACAAGAGCTATGCCTGGTGTTGCATAATACGCCTGACAGACAATTTGTAAGTTGAAAAGGCCCATAATCTTGTAAAAATCATTGAACAAGCTCCAATTGGAAGTCAACCTGTATATTGATATAGTTTAGTCCTGATCTATAAATCTATAAATCAAAACTCCAGTTATTTATGGATGGATGGATGGATGGACAGACAGACAGATGGATAGACAGATGGATGCATGGATGGATGGATGGACAGACATATGGACAGACAAATCTCGTAATATGTCCCGTTTTTTGCAAAATGGGAGTATAATAAATTCTTGTGGAACCTAAATTTGTTCACTGTTTGCCTCAGAAAAGAAATGAGAAACAAGAGCACTACCAGGCATAGCTAAATACACCCATTAGTCATTTTGAATTGTACCAAGTTCGGTTGAGATCAAATGAACTAAACTGGAGTTTTTTAGTTGGTTGAATTCTAAATCACAAAAGTGCTGTAACTCATGTAAAAATAATTCAGAAGAACCCAGATTCTGACTGTATTACTAGCTGGGTAATACATAGCCCAACTTTTGAGATCAAATAATCCAAACTAGAGTCATCGGTTGGAAACCAAAAATGTTAATATATGGTTAAATTCTAAGTTGAAAAAGGGACGTAATTCATGAAAATATAATTGGATGGAATCCATATTTGAACTGGCCTGTATAACTAGCTGGGTAATACACATAACAACTTTGGGTGAGATCAAACTGGAGTTATCAGTTGGAAACAAAAAATGTTAATGGATGGTCAAATTCTAAGTAAAAAAGGCCATAAATCATGTACATATGATTGTACAGAACCCATATTCGAACTTGGCCTGTATTACAAGCTGGGTAAAACACATACCAACTCTGGTTGAGATCAAATAATCTAATCTAGCCTTATTGGACAGAAACCAAAAATGTTAATAGACGGTCGAATTATAAGTTGAAAAAGGGCCATAACTCATGTAAAAATAATTGGACAGAACCCATATTCAAACTTGGCCTGTTTTATTAGCTTAGTAATACACATACCAACCTTGGTTGAGATCAAATAATCTAAACTGGAGTTATCAGTTGAAAACACAAAATGTTAATGGGCGGATGGACAAACGGGCATACAGATGGACAGACTGATTATATAATATGACCGTTATTCAAACGGGCATATACAAAAGCTAACATCTTTGTATGTGTAATCTGTCTGGAAAAGAATTCTGCAAGGAAATTCCAGCAGAAATATAATTTTTGCAAAGTACTGATCACCATTCATGGTGTAGTTTTCAAGGTTTATTTAACTCCTTGTAATCGATTCAATATCATTTGTTTTATATTCAATAATTCAGGGAAAATAGAAGTAATTCTGGGTATTTTCAGTTAATACAAGTGTTTAAGAGGTCCCTGTTCTGGAGCAAGTACACTTGGAAACTAATAGAGTGCACCCCTACAATGTCAACAAGACAGGCATTTCTTGATCTACTTCACACTTCAGATGAGGATTAAAATTGAAGATTTCACCCCCAATTGTTGGTGTTAGGAAAAATGTTCTCAATAAGGGTTAGAAGTTCGAAAAATGTTTTGAAAAAATGTTTGAACACAAGACTCACATTGTCTTTTGGTGCTTGGAACATATTTACATATAATGCATAAACATTTTGGGTTTCACAAATTAGCAGACTTTTTTATCTGCTGGTTTTATTTTTAGTTACCGTATTTACTCTATGTATTGGGACACTCTATGATTTGAGACACACATTTTTTCCAGAAAACTATATTTTTTTTATGCTCCAAAGTTTGGGACATTCAGGAGATTTGTTTCCAGTTGGCCTGTCGCTAGTTGCAGATGACACTCATAAAAAAAATTCTTGAGTAACTAAAAATTTTAATTTTTTGCTTCCAAAACATAGCTTATGATCCGTCATTGGAACGAGCGCAATGCACTCGTTCCAATGAGGGATCAAAAGCTATGTTTTGGAAGCAAAAAATGAAAATATAAAAAAAATTGGACTGCAATTTTCATATATAGTGATGGAAAACGAATCACACACAACTTTATTCAGCATCAAATCAAGACCAGGCTGTGTTCTTTCCCCATTGTCTAAGAATTGGGACACTTGTGAAAATAATTATTTTTAGCTGTCCCAATACATAGAGTAAATACGGTACTATGAAACAAACCAGAAAACTGAACTGCAAGACCAAGCAAAAACTGACTAAACGGTTTTATTGTGTTTGTGGATAAACTGCTCAAACTATCTGACTGGAAGGGAACTGGACTAGTGGCCCATATGGACTTTCGTCGCTTAGTCTATGAGGCAGTGAGGTGAATACGTTTTCTCACTGCCACATTTTCTCCCATATTGACTCGTTCACAAAGATGAGTTAGGCCTAAAAAAGTTGAAAATCTGTTTCTCAGGCCCTCCTGCATGGTCCTTTTGGCAACTCAATGCTCTCTTTTTATAACCAATGCAAACTTCCAAGAAATAATAATTAAATGGTTTATGTCTGATATTTTACTCAAGTTAATAAATTGATAAATTTGTCCCTTGAGTGCCACAAGGCTTTGCAATGCTTTTAACATTGCAAAACCTTCTTACACTCAAGGGACAAAATACACCACCATCCTTGGTGTTCTGCACTGTAGATTATGAGGCCTACGACAAAACAAAAAAAAACGCTCGCCCACATGCAATTTTACAAAAAATGGCCTGAGAAACAGTAATTCTACTTGATGAGGCTTTAACCCTTTACCTAACATGAAAAGCAGACGACACTTGCAAAAATAATTCTTGAATAACTAATTTTTTTCATTTTTTGTCTCAAAAACATAGGTTATGACCCCTCGTTGGAACGAGCTCGACGAGCTCGTTCCAACTAGGGGTCATAACCTATGTTTTTGAGACAAAAAATGAAAAAAATAATGAAAATTAATTGGCGATTTTTGAGAATAGCGCTGGCCGGTTTTGGCCGTTACGTTGGGTAAAGGGTTAATAAAAGAGAAAATGTGACACTGAGAACACAACATAGAATAGATGAACTTTATTCATTTATTATCCTAATTTATGACTCAATAGGCTTATAACAACTCTTGTCAAAGAACCCTTAAGAATGATCAAAGAGGAGTTACAGGGATTCTTTTGGGTATCTAAGGAGACTGTTTATGGGACCCTTTCCCAATGACATTTGGGCATGATTTTTCCCAATTCTTAACCTCAAATTTCCCAATCTCAGTACCACTCAAACAAAAGTTTAATGCACAACTAATGTCCTGAATTGGGTAGTCATAAGGCCCCCTGAAAACCAGAGGTTTTCTGAGGCCTTATGACTACCCGGTTCAGGACACCAATTGTACATTAAATTTAAATTGCTTGCCTAAGGAAAATATAAATTTTATAGTAAATTTCCTTTCTTGTTATACCTACTGCAATTGTTTACTACAGCCTTGCACTACAGTGGAAGACCCTAACTCGGATAAAATACTCTCTATTTTAATCTTTCCCAAGAGATTTGTAAAAAACACCACGAAAAAAATAAGCCAAAACTGGGTCAAGTGACAGTAGGGGACACTCTTCCCTTAGTACAATTCCACAACTTCCGTTAACCAGTGCGCAAGCAGTCATCAATTATTCATTCCTTTGAGTCCGCCAACATAGAAGTTATGTGATCAGCGGGGAGGAAGGATTCTTACCCGAATAAAAAGACGGGAGGGCCTCCACGTAAACAATTGTGGTAGGTATAATAAGAATGGAAATTTACTATAAAATTTATATTTTTTATCAACCTACCTTACAATTGTTTACTACAGGCTGAATAGACAATAGGATGGAGGGAATCACATAACCAACCCACACATAACTCAATTGCACTGGAACCGTGGACAGAGGAAGAGATCCCTAGTCCTATCAAACCATAGCATCACAAACATTAGTAAAACACAATGAGAGATGAGGCGTATGGTGATGTGCGATGCACAGACAGAAAGGGTAATAACAGCACAGAGCTGGAACTGACCTTGTAAGAAGCTGAATGGCTGGGATAGATAACAGCCTGAGCAGAAGAAAGAGGGCCTGTACAACAAAGGTCCTCTGCCTGCTCCTGCAACTGTCGCAGATAAATTGAAAAGGTAGCATTTCTCCAGTAGGCTGCCAGCATAACATCCGACAACATTAATATAAGCCCAGAGAGGAAGACAATGCACGCACCTCGCGGCAGAAAAACAAATGATAATACAATCGCCAGTCGCTAGACAAGCAGATGCTGCATGAATAGCAAGACAAATCCATCGAGAAATGGATTCAGGAGAGATCTGGCATGTGAGAAAATGCATATCCACTCAGGGTAAAAGTGCGACCCCCCCCCCCCCCAAGCAGAGCAGTACCCAAGAAAGAGTCTAGCTTGGAGTAAACTGCAAAGTCCTAGGTACTTTTCAAGGAAAAGTGCAGAACGAAGCTTGGAGAGGCAAGGATGAGTGCCGATACGGCGCTGTCTCACATATGAAAAGGTCTCCGAAGCATGGACTTGTACCCATTTCTGGAGACCCCCAGAATCAAACATATAGCAGAAACTCTGCAATCGGTGTGATCGAAGGAGTGACAGAAGCAACAGAGTGATTGCACACCATCGCCAGAAGAACCTTCCACTTTGTCGCAGAGGCTAAACCAGTGGAGTGAGTGCCTCCTGGAAGAAGAAAAGCAACTCCACTGCTTGTCTCGAAAAAAACACTACGGAAGAGACAGGACCCAATAAAAGACATGCGCGAAGGCACAATGAAGTCGGATCGACTTGAAACCTTCTCGGGTGACCTGGGCAAAGAAAAAAGTTGCGATGTAGAGGCAGACATGGTGGAACCGCCGCTAACAGAGAGCAGAGCAGATTGATCCACACCCACTGAGGCAACAGGGGTGCGATCGAAAGGATTCAACAACTGTAGGTTCGTATCTGGGCAAGAACCTGAGGCAGAATCGGAACCGGCAGGAAGGTGTAGCCGACAAGACCGTTCCAAAGGATGGACAGAGCGTCCACGCCAAAAGGCAGAGCATCTGGACATGGGGACACGAAAGTGTCCACCTGATGGTTCCAACGAGTCGCAAAGAGATCGATGTGGGGACGACACCAGAGATTGCAAAAAGACTGCAACAGCGCCATGTGGAGCATCCACTCAGTGGAAAAGAACCTGCCCCGTCGGGCCCGGGAGTCGGATAGGAAGTTCAGACCACTGGGAAAGTGACGAACCACCACTCCGGCGTTGACATCCTGAGCAAGCAGTAGAAGATCCTGAACCAATTCATACATGGGAACATAGTGCGTGCCACCCTGGTTCCGAATGTAAACAACCACCGTAGAATTGTCAGACCACAGAAGGACCTGACAATTCGAAAAGCGGGAGATCCACTGCCAGAATCTTAGAAGAGCAAGAAGCTCCTTCTGGTTGACATGAAGAGCTGCTAGATCCGGGTCCCATGACCTGTGAAGGAGAAGACCTAGAGGATCCAACGTCACACCCCATCCGAGATCGCTGGCGACTGCTGTCGGAACACGATCGGACGTGGCGAAGTCCAATGGACCTCCCTGCATAATCCACTGAACATCTGTCAGGGGAGAAGGTGACAAGGAAGAGACTCCGGTAACAGAAGCACCAGAACCAGAGGATCGACATTCGGCCTCCAACGACTGAGCAGAAAGTGTTGGAGAGGTCAGACATGCATTGACCTAGAGAAATGAGATCCGTCAAAGAAACACAGAGACCAAGCAGTCGGGGAAGACTCCAAGCTGATGAAGTCCATCCCAGATGACAAAACAACGGAGAAGGGACCAGGTCCGACTTCTCTCCATTAACTCTGAACCCTAGTGACGTGAGTAGGCTCAACAGTGTGACGACATCAGACTCCAGAAAAGCAGCATTGGATTGCCTCTGGAGGATATCAACTAGATAAGCCGAAGAAGACACCCAGAACTGTATGCGATGTAAGACTAACACATACGACATCTGACAGGTGAAGGCCCAAGGATCCAGGTCCAGGCCAAAGTGCATGGCCTTGAACTGGAAAACATCCTGGGGAATGGAGCGGCAAACCGATCTGAAAGCCTCCATGCTGAACTGAGGAGCAATGATAGACTGCGTCAGAATACTCAGATCGATAACCTGTCTGAGTCGGCCGTTCTTCTTCGGCACCAAGAACAGGCGGGAATAAAATCCCACTGAAAGAAAGTTCTTGATGACCTCGATCGCACCCTTTGACAAGAGATTGCCTACCTCAGTGATCAAAAGTTCCCAACGTGTAACATTGAAAGGGACTCATGTTGGAAGAAGGCACTCTTGACTGAGTGGAATGCCTCAACCTGGGACGAAATCGAGGTGACTACTGCTGACGCCTACCCTACCCTGTGAGTAAGTAGAAGTGGCGACAGGATGATCAGCCCTTAGCTTTGCAGAGGAAGCAGAAGGGTACTTGTTAGGCTTTGGATGGCACCGGCCTACAACAGAAGGCCGATCAAGCTGACTAAGCAGCAGCAGATCAATGGAATGACAAAGGGAGTCATCCCGGAAAGTCACCACAGAACCATGGAATAGTCGGGGACGCACCGATAGAGGCAGATCGAAGAGCAGTGCACTGCCCCTCAAGAAGGGAACGTCTTGTGCCCAGCACAGCGTACCTGCAAACTAATTCCAAGCTAGCCATGTTACAGGCATGTGTGTGAGAAGATGCATGAGCGCCTTGAACAGCACACAAAACAAAAACCTGTTTGTCGTCAAACTCATCAGGGAGCAGATAAGCAGCAAAGCAGAGACGACGTGATCGAAGAGAGAAAGCATTCCAGCACCTCTCCCAATAAGCCCAACACGGACTCCAGAGTCTCCATATGGCTTAGGAGATGGGAGTCCTGATCCAAGACCGTCAAAGTCTGGAAGACTGACGGATTGGCGAAATCGTAGGAACGATAACGCACCAGAGGCAAAAAAGTGTCAACCCTGATGAAAAACGACGTCTTCATAGCCTTGGAACTCAGCTTAGAGTCCAAAGCTGTAAAAAGAGTTATTATTACCTGTACTGACAGAAGCAGGTTGCTCCACAGGCTGTAGGCATGCGACCGATGATCACAGCCGGGCTGACACTGTCGGCTGGTTTGACGGTTTGAGACCTGGAAGGAACCCAAACACAAAGTTAAGAGCTGCCCCCAAGTCAGAAGACTGTTGGCTCTCGACGTCAGGAATGTCGGACTCATCCCATGATTCAGAAGACACATAGCCCATCATGGGCAAACCAGCCGACGCCTCCCATGGTGTAGGCACACCAGGGGGATCAGAAAGAGGTCTGTTTCCAATTCCGGGAGGCGGCGCCACAGGGGGTGCCCGGAAACCACTTGTAGCATCGCTGGAAGCAATGGAAAAGGCTCTTGGACAGAACCTAAGTGAGCAAGGAGAGGGCCTCCCTAAGCTCCCTGACTGTTGGAATGGTACGACATGGGAACGAACCGACAAAGTGGCTTCACTCCTGACCCATTTACCAGTGAAGGGTCACGATCCTTAAATACACCCGACGCGGGGCGACGGGCTGCAGCCGAAAACATCGGAAGGCAGATGTGTATTGGGGTATCACATACCCCGAGGATCAACAGAGCGGAAACTCAGGAGAGTCGCCGCCGACCTCTGTGGGTCAGAAGGTCCAGGCTGCACAAAAAGCGTTGGTCACACAAAACTGGCCATGGGACCAGAGTGCGTGGATGGAAACGCCACAAAGCTCATGGTGACCCCACCATGAACATCTGAATCCAATGAGAAAAACTGAGGTACTCGATGGTTGAGAGACCACAGAAGAGGGTTCGGCCTACAGCCCCTTCCAACTTCACCAAGTCGAAGTCAGGGAAGGCTGAGGCCAATACCCCACGTCTACACTACCAGACATCCCTGCAGACCCTCGCAGGGATAAAACTGCTGTGCTCAGCGGCTGAGAGGACACAGCATGGGGGTTCGGTCGGCAGCCACTTCCGACTTCGCCGAGTTGAAGTCAGGGAAGGCTGAGGCCGATACCCCACGTCTACACTACCAGACACCTCTGCAGACCCCTGCAGGGATAAAACTGCTGTGCTCAAGGGCTGAAAGGACACATCAGGGGGTTCGGTTGGCAGCCACTTCCGACTTCACCGAGTTGAAGTCAGGGAAGGCTGAGGCCGATACCCCAAGTCAACACTACCAAGACACCTCTGCATACCCCTGCATGGATAAAACTGCTGTGCTCAATGGCTGAGAGGACACAGCAGGGGGTTCGGTCGGCAGCCACTTCCGACTGCCGAGTTGAAGTCAGCGAAGGCTGAGGGCGATACCCCACAACCACACTTCAGACATCACTGCAGACCCCTGCAGGGATAAGCCGAGGCTGGCTAAAACGGTGACCGATGACACTGTAGACGGAACAGCAGTAGCAGCAGATATGATGGGAGCTGTTGAAACTTTCGGAAAAGGGGAGAGAGCAACCAAGCTCAGCCTCCAAAGGAGGAGTCACAACCCTAGTAACAACCTCAGATGTCGACTGGAGAGGGCGCATAGCCCCTGAACCAGTCATCTCTTCACCAGACATCCAACAGCTCCCACAGTATCCACCATGGTAAAAAACTGCACATCCCCCATGGAGGGGGAATAACTCTCACCAGACATGGTCAGGTCGGGAGGCCCCGAAATGACAGTGCTCCCCCACACCCCTCCCCCCGTGGGAGAGGAGGAGCTGCACATCCCCCACAAAGGGGGTATAACTCTCACCAGACGTGGTCATGTCGGGAGGCCCCGAAACGACAGCATTCCTCACCTCCCCCCGCGGGTGTGGGAGGAACAGCCACGAGAATGCACCAAAAGCAAGGGCAAAAGGAACTGCCCAAAAGGAACCGAATTGGAAATAACAGGTGAGAGCAGTAGAAGAAAAAGGTGAACTCAACAGATACAGAAAGTAGAACACCCCCAACTACGAGAGAAGGTGGCAGAAAAAAGAACCGGTGGGAACACAACGTAACCCAGACGGCCGACAGGGACCTAAAAATGGAAATTCAACCCTCAACAGAGTGAAGAAATCCTGTCCATACAGTCCCTAATAGACACCTAACTCCAATAATAATATTAAAATTTATCAACTGCAAAATTTTATGTCCGAACCGCGCGGAAACGATTTAGAAAATCATGCGCGAAATCGGAAAATATAAATAATATTCAATGAAAATGTGGTTGAAAATATTAACAAGAATATATAAAACACAGTCCTGATATTATACGATCTTCTGATCCATAATTCCAGTCACAGGAAAACCATTATCGATGAGTTGAATTATCTCTGTTTCGTAATGCAAAATGGAGACAAATCCTCCACATGTCGCAGACAAAAAAAGAATGATTAATTGATAACTGCTTGCGCAATGGTTAACGGAAGTCGTGGAATTGTACTAAGGGAAGCGCATCCCCTACTGGGTGTGCACTGATGGCGTACGACCCAGTTTTGGCTTATTTTTTTCGTGGTGTTTTTACACCACTCTTCTTTCCCAAATCTCTTGGGAAAGATTAAAATAGAGAGTATTTTATCCGAGTTAGGGTCTTCCACTGTAGTGCAAGCCTGTAGTAAACAATTGTAAGGTAGATTGATAAGAAATTTCTTAATTCAAAGGCAAATGTCAATTTCTTCTTTAACAGTATAAGAACAGTTTATTAATTATAGAGACTACAGAGACTGCATGAACATAATCCTATGTGACCGTTATAAAACTTAACTGTAGTATACATGCAATTGCTTAGGTATCAGTCTTAATGTTCTCTGCTTAATTTAAATGTAAAATTTCTTAATCTTTGTTTGGTTTTTCCCATCCAAAACACATTCCCAATTGGTGCCCCCATGACGCAAATTTTCTCAATGGCATGGGCCCCGGATCCTTTCCCAAAGAGGGTAAAATATAAACTATAATTGTGGGCTGTTTTCCAAGTCACAGTGACTAAAGTGTTGTTTATTATATGTTCTTAACACACAGAAAAACTTAACCAAAACCCGAGGTTTTTTCCTGAAAACAAACTGAAACTGAATCTGAAAAAGCAAAACTGCCCAGCTTTATTATTTTTAAAATTCTGCGAGAAATTCACTTTAAATTTCAGCGTAGACTGAATTTTTAGGAGGTGACTTCAGAGCCACTTTTCATTGAAGGCAGAGTGAATTTAAACAATCCGAAGCAACTTTTTCACTCAAATCACCTGGTGTATGGTCACAATCTCTGTATTTAAGAAAAAAAAAAAATAAAATTTGAATGGTGATTTTTGGAGACTCAAGATGTAACGGTTGTTATGTGAGGGAAAGGGTTAATCTTCCACTTACCCGTGGACTGTTTGATCTTGATCTCTGTCTTCGTCTCTGATCTGTTAACAAAAATATCACAATAATGTTCACTGAGAAAAGTATATTTCAAGGGCATCAGAAGTGGTGTGTCAGACCCAGTAGTTGCTGGACCCATATTTTTTTTAAATAAAAAGAGTACTTTAACTCATTATTAGGGATGCAGACTGGACTACTTTGGAGTTGACTGGACAGCAGACCTGACAGCTATTACTGTACCACTTTGGACCAGACCATAATAATGGATGGGTTTTAGTGATTAAAAGAAGCACTACCAAGCCTGGAAAAAAGCAATCTGTCTTTGAAGAAGGAGGTCCCCAGAGGGTGAATTTTCTGATGCTACCCCATACAGTGGGTTAGAATTCCCCAATTTATCCTCTGGGCACATCTTTCTGTTTAGGCTTGAGATCTTGTTTTCGACTGAGGTTCACAGAGGGTACACTTTGTAATGCTACCCTGATGTGCAGGGTAGCATCACCAAATTCATCCTCTGGGGTCTTAATTTTGCAGATAACAGTCTGCTTATTTCCAGGCTTGAGCACTATATTGTATTGGGAACTCTATCTGATTTAAAGGAAATAATGGAAAACTGAATGACATGAATTTGTAGGATAAAAGATCATTTAATATTTTCAACCAGCAGCTTTATTATACCAACCCTCATTCCACCACACATACACAAAGGAAGTTTTGGAGGGCATACATTTACCAAGCCTGAAAATAAGCAGACTGTCATCTGCAAAATGAGGTCCCCCGAGGGTGAATTTGGTGATGCTACCCTGCACAGCAGGGTAGCATCACAAAATTTACCCTCTGTGAACCTCAGTCTGAATCAAGGTCTCAAGCCAAAACAGAAAGATGTTCCTTGGGGATAAATTGGCTTCTGTATGGGATAGCATCAGCACATTCACCTTCTGGGGACTCCATTTTGCAAATGACAGGTTGCTTATATTCAGGCTTGACATTTATAGCTTGTCCGTCTCTTCTCAATCCATCTATCCATCCATCCACCCACCCACTTTTGTTCATATCCAATACCTTTTGTATAACCATTCAGAATTAAATGATTTTTGGAATACATTTATAACTAAGCACATTCAAGTTCAAGATCTATTGTAAGCATCCAACTTTTTTGCAGATTTTTCTGCGAAAAAGGACTTGAGACAACTGTTATTTCCACCAAATAACTTTTGAGACTTTTTCGGAATCAGTTGATTTCTGGCATGCATTCATAACTAAACAATATCTAGGTCAAGTTCACTTTAACTATTTTCAACTTTTTTTCAGATTTTTCAGTCAAAATGGACTTCAAAATTGTGGTTTTCATTCAATACCTGTAGAAAGACTGCTCAGATCAAAATGGTTTCTGTTATGCTTTCATAACTGAGCAACATCTGGTTTATCAAGCATGGGTGTTGTAAGCATCTTAGGGACTGCATGACAGCAAGGATTCTTTTGGGTGTCTATACAGGTTGAATTAGGGACCTGTGAATTGACGATGTTGATTAAATCGAATATCAAACAGAATTCGTGAAAATGAATCAAATTTTAAATCAAACTTTGAATTGAATCACAGTTAATGGACACATCATCAATAGAAAAGCTTTTTTTCTAAAATAATAACCTCGATTATTAAAAGACACACAGTTATGTAGATTGCATTTTTTGCCTCACCACTTCCCACACTATAAATTGAGATATAAACCAATATACTGGCTATTGACTGAAACTATTCGAATTGTTGACTTTGCAGCTTCGAAACTGCAGCAATGAACATTTTTAAACGAACCTGGCTGATAGGGCTGATACCTCACTTTTATCACATGTTTTCTTGGACAAAAACTCATTTAAAATTGGATCGACTCCATTCAGTCGTGAAGCCATTTGTTTTAAATAAAAATGTGGCATGACTAAAACGGAAACCTAATTCAACGCCAAATGGAGTTGATCCGCTTGTAAATTAAAGCATGTTCTACTTTCAGTTTACACAATAATCAGGGGTATTCTTTTAGAAAACCAGTTCTTTTGACCATGTATCCAGTAACTGGGATCAAACATAAGAATACTCAATATCAAATAATGTGATCATATTGTGGAACAAATCATTTATTGAAGTTGAACAGCTGAATAACTTTTCAAAATTCAAAACTTTTTATAAATGGTCAGTGGTCATTATACACAATAAGTTGAAATAAACAATTGTAGCAGTAATAGTGTTTGTAGCAATGTAGCTACAGTTAAAACTAGATGTCCTGTCACGAATAGTGCTCTTATCTAGACTTAATTGCGTGTTGGAATTGCGCGCAATTGCCATATCGAATGGCATCCAAAGCACGGCAGACTCTCTTGGTTACTCAAAGCAAACACATGCAATGTTTTTGCCAATGGACCTCCGGGTTACCCGGAGGTCCATTGGCTGAAACATTGCTTGTGCACAGGCCATATGTACATAATTTAATAGCTTTACTTGGGCCGTAACGCGTACATTAACGCGCATATCAACGTGCTATTTGTGTGCATTTCATGACAGGACTTCTAGTTTTAACCATACAACTGTTGTACAGTTGTAGCTACATTGCTACAAACACTGTTACCGCTACAAGTCAATTACGTTTTTACCCATAACAATACTCAATATAAAATAATGTGATCAATAAAAATTTGTAAACATTCACGTGAAGTATATTCGAAAATATTTGAATTTCTGATTTTGAATTGAATTGAATCGAATATGACTTTCAAATCAAATTTTGAATCAAATTTTGAATTTTTGCAGGAGCCTAGGTTGAATATGGGACCCTTCCCCAATGTGATTCAATCATGATTTTTCCCAATTCAAACCAAACCTTCTCAATCTCAGTCCCCTTTCAAACACATATTCAATTCACAATTGGTATCCTGAACTTAGTGGTCATAAGTCTAAGCTGGTCATCAAACTTAGACATTGTTGCTATAGAGACATATACCGAAAAGAATTGAAATCCAGTTAGTATTGTTAAAGTTATGCCATAAACAAGCATTACACAATATTTTTTCCCCAAAGGGCAATAACTCCCATAATTTTCATTGTTTATCACTGGTTATCGAACTTAACATAGACATTGTTACTATAGAGACATATACCAAAAAGAATTGAAATCTGTTAACTATTGTTCAAGTTATGCCATAAACAATGTTTGGATGGATAGATGGACAGACATGCAGATGGATGGATGGATGGATGGATGGATGGATGGATGGATGGATGGATGGATGGATGGATGGATGGATGTGGATGGATGGATGGACAGGTGGATAAAAAACTCATCAACCTTCACCTGACAAAATTTTCTGGAAAGATTTACACAAAACATTCCTTTCAAAGAGTGATTTAAAATGACTATCAATTATTTTCCCCACCATTTAACACAGCATAAATATGTAAAAAAAAAACCAACACATTGAGGAAATGACGGAAGAAATAACTGTAGCGAATGTGCTGGGGGAAAAGTAATGGTGGTAATGTTCTTGGAGGAAATGCCCAAGAATAATTAAAAATTACTCATAGAGAGCCGTGGATTCTATTCAAAGTGAAATCTCTCCTCACACAGCATTTCGGAAATATATAAATATTTTCAGGCCAAGAGCAGCCTGAGCAAATTTTTGTCTCGTAAACATAGCTTATGACTCCTCACTGGTATGAGCTTGCTGAGCTCATTCCAATGAACAATCATAAGCTATGATTTTGAGACAAAAAATGGAAAGCTGTTGTTATTTACAAAATTATTTTGCAAGTATTGTCTGCTATTCATGTTGGGGAAAGAGTATGTTAAACAGAATGAGCACAGCAAGTAGACATCTTTTTTTAACCATTTTGAAAAAAAAATGCTGAAATATTTGATTAGTTAAAAAGGACAGAATCCTCAAATTTATGGAAAAAATTGGGCAGTGCACACTCAAAAATGACCTGTCACAAAATATTAACCCTTTACCAAATAATACCAAATTACCAAACCCACATAATTTACAAACTGAGGAGTTAAGAAAAAAACAATTGACAAAACCATGGAACGAGTTTGGAGAGCTTGTTTCAAAGATGGGTCATATAATATGGTTTTGTTGCTGTTGTTTGAAAAATTTGAAAATATAGAAATTAAAATAACAAATTTTGATATTGTGTACATTGGGTAAACTGTTGACCCTGAGGGGACTGGAGATTTTTTACATTTTCACTATACGTTGAAAGTCTACCTCCTGTGGCTTTGCAATTGTTTCTAGTCAAGTCTTGGCTGCCTACAAAGGCAGCCAAGACTTGACTAGAAACAACGGACAAGGTACTTAGAAAACAAGTTTTGAGTTGACCCAAACAATGCATGTTGGGGCACCTGTTCCTTTGCATTAAAAAGTTAACAAAGTCAAAATTAGGCCCTTAAGGGTTAAAGAAAACACTGTCCTTCTGTGGTATGATCTTATTGGTAAATGACATGTCAACCAACAAACATTCCAAATCAGTGGCATAGATAGCTTTATGCTGGTGGAGGGGCAAGCCCAAAATTTTCCGACAGACCGAAAATTTTCCGACAGTGTAACAACAACAAAAATCCAAACAAACAGAAAGAATCTGTTGTTTACTGCAAATGTACTGAAAATTGGTCTTTTTTACCCCAAATTTACCCAAAATGGCATGTTTTTATCCCCAAAGCCAGCATTTTAATGTTATTAGGCATAAATTCGCCTAAAAATGGTCCCAAAAAATTTCCGACAAAACTTCTGGTGGGGGGGGGGGGGGGGGGGGGGGCCGAGGCCCCCTCTTTATCTACGCCACTGTTCCAAATATATAAGTTTTCTGAGAGAATTTTGAAGTGACAAGTAGAAAATACTTTTACCTTTCTTGTATATCATAGGTATATTAACATTTCAAGGCCTGGAATCAATCAGGGGTGAAACACTCTCACTAAAAATTAATTTTATCATTTGGTAATTACACAAGAAATAGAGATATCACACATAGAAGGTAAGGCCAAGCAAATGTACATCCAAGCAGACCTGTACAAATTAAAATTTAAGGAGACCCAAAAGAGACAACCTTAACTTTTCCAGGAAACACATTTTTCAGGTAAGGCCTAAACAAATTAAAAATCTGTTTCTCAGGCCTCCCGCATGGTCCTTTTAGCTGCCACATGCTCTCTTTTTATAACCAATACAAACTTAGAAAAATAAAAATTAAATAGTTTATGTCTGATATTTTAACCAAGTTAATCAATTTAAAAATTTGTTCCTTGAGTGCAACAAGGCTTTGCAATGCTTTAAATGCTTGAGCATTGCAAAGCCTTCTTGCACTCAAGGGTCAAAATACACCACCAACCATGCTATTATGTAGATTATGAGACCTAACACAAACCAACTTTTGATGGCCAAAAAATAATTACAAAAATAAAATAAAAAACCGCCTGCCCACATGCAATTTTACCAAAAATGGCCCGAGAAACAGAAGATCTACTTTGAGGGGTCTAATCCTTTTCTGATATTTTAAGGAAGAGAAAGTAAAGCTGAAACTGATATATTCACCACTCACCCCACAAGCTAGTACTGCAAATATGGGACACTTTTTGTGTGTTACCAGAGGGAATGAATGGAGTATTATAAAACATTGCTTTGACATCCTTTAAAACTTACCTGGACTCCAAGGACTCCAAAATATTTCAGAAATGTTTTTTTTATTCAAACAGTTGGTCCCTCCCCTAGATTCCAGAGTGCCCTGGACTTGATCCACCCTCTTCCTCAGGGAGAGCTATCACTGGAGAGAGAAGTGCAGGAGGTGAAGATATTGTACTTGCCTCAATATATGTATTTGCTTTTTAAAGGCTTTCAAATATTTGCAAATTAAAAACCACTCATCCATAACAGTAACAAGGTTACATTTTGTGATGGGCGGTATTGGAATTTTGAGTTCGGTATTGGTTTCGGTATTTTTAAAGAGGTATACCTTGGTATCGGTTCGGTATCTGATTTGATTGAGATTTGCTGATAGTACCAAAGAGGAATTCACATCAAGAAAAACAGAATAACTTGTTGTATACTACAACAACACTACAAACGACCCTGCAAATGAGCTCAACAGTGGCATTCTTTTATTACCACAAATCATATCTATTGTAATTGTGTGACTTGTTTTAAATGCACCTTGATGTTTAAAGACCAATTTCAGGCTTATGCGATCTCAAGAGCATGTGCCTTGACCATGCCATCTTTAGGAGGTCCTGCTGACAATAGACAAAACACCTGGTCAGTGATTTCTAGTCAGGTCTTGGCTGCCTTTAAAAGGCAGCCAAGACTTGACTAAAAATCACGTCTAAACAGCTGGATATGTACAGGTTGTAGTCTAGTGTGGATTCAGAACAGTTGTCCAGTCAATTGAGGTTCAACAAAACTGAAGAGAAAACCAGTCACTTCTGTCATGAAAATGAACCTTTCAAATGTTATTAAGCCATATTCAGCTTAAAATGGAACTGAATGCAGTGGTTTCTTCAGAGAATAATTTACTCCCTCTCTTCCTCTAGACATTGTTGGACATTGCATGTCATTTCTTGAGTGTAAAAAGGGACTATCTGCAATGCTAGAGCATTTCAAATAGTTCATTTTTGCACTCAAGGGGCAATTTATTCCATTAGAAAATCTTATGCGAATCACAGAGAAAATGGAAATTCAAAGCCTATTTTGCTGCCATGATAGTCTGTGTTTATAATGCTAAATACAGTGCACAGATAAGGACATCATAACAACAGTGGGAATTCTGGGAACTGTGCAAAAACCAAACAAGGAGATTGACCATTGTGTTATCGTTGTCACATGGTGTCAGTATTCGTGCATCAGGTGGTTTGAAGATGCGCCACAAAAAAAGGAGAAGAGGGAAGTGGCTATTATCACCTCCTCAGTTATAAATATATGTATGAGTTAGACCTAAAAAGTTAAAAATCTGTTTCTCAGGCCCTCCCAACATGGTCCTTTTGGCTGCCACATGCTCTCTTTTTATAACCAATGCAAACTTAAAAAAATTAAAATTAAAATGGTTTATGTCGGATATTTTACCCAAGTTAATAAAATTGATAAATTTGTCCCTTGAGTGCAACAGGGCTTTGCAATGCTTTAGCAATGTAAAGACTTCTTACACTCAAAGGACAAAATACACCATGCTATTCTGTAGATTAAAACATAAAACAAACCAAAAGACATGAACTTTTGATGGCAAAGAAATAATTACAAAAATAAAAAATAAAATAAAAAAATGCCCTCCCGCATGCAATTTTACAACTGAAAGTGTCAATGACACTGTAGCTCAATTTGTCAAGACATGTACATGTATAGTATGTGACACAGCAATGACAAACATCTAGGTAATGACCTGATAACAAAGGTACATATAAAGTATTGTAACGGTCTGTACATAAATACTGACCACAGCCTATAACAAATGTATAGGTAAAGTATAGTAAAGGTGGGTGACAGTCAAATGCTAAACTAGAAAAGAAATCTTTGAGTCCCAGAGTGGGTCTGACTGAACCCCAAAATATTTGTTCTCATAGCACAGTGATAACAAAGGCACCCCAAAACACACTCATTCCTGTCCCAAGGTGAAAACAAAGGTACCCAAGAAGTTTCGTGAAGATCAGTTCATAAATACGAGCTGTAAAGAAGTTGTGACAAAAAACTGATTGGACCTAATTTCGGTACAAAATGGCCACTGGCAGCCATCTTGAATTTTGGACCACACTCAGAAACATTCGTTCTCGTCCCAAGATGATAACAAAGGTACCCAAGAAGTTTCGTGAAGATCGGTTGATAAATACAGCCTCTAGTCTGAGCTGTATTGACATGTGCACTTACAGTGTATAAGTAGCACTAAATAAATCAAAATTCATCTAATTTGCATAATTTCTGCACGAGAAAAAAACCTGTCTGTTTGATGTACTCCATTTTACTAAACATTCATACAAAAATTTATTCAAATCAGAACTTTCATACAGAAGTTCTGTACAAACGACTGATTGCACGAATTTTGGTACAAAATGGCTGCTGGTGACCATCTTGAAATTTGGACCACATCCAAAAACACTCGTTCTCATCCCACGGTGATAACAAAGGTACCCAAGAGGTTTCGTAAAGATCAGTTCATAAATATGGCCTCTAGCCTGAGCCATATGGAAGTTGTGTACAAAAAACAGATTAGACCTAATTTCGGTACAAAATGGCTGCTGGTGGCCATCTTGAATTTCAGACCACACCCAAAAACACTCAATCTCATCCCACGGTGATAACAAAGGTAACCAAGAAGTTTCATAAAGATCGGTTCATAAATTCGGCCTCCAGCACGAGTCGAATTGGCATTTACATTTACAGTGCTGAAAGTAACACTGAATAAATCTAAGTCAGTCTAATTTGCATAATTTATGCACGAGAAAAAACCCTGTATTATATGTGATGTATCCCATGGTATTAAACATTCATACAAAAAATTATTCAAATCAGAGCTTTCATGTGGAAGTTCTGCGCAAAAATCTGATTGCCCCTAATTTTGAACAAAATGGATGCCAGCGGCCATCTTGAATTTCAGACCGGACCCAAAAACACTCGTTCTCGTCCCACGGTGATAACAAAGGTACCCAAGAAGTTTCGTAAAGATCAGTTCATAAATGCGGCCTCTAGCCCGAGCCGTATTGGCATTTGCACTGAAAGTGCTGAAAGTGACACTAAATAAATCAAAGTTAGTCTAAGTTGCATAATTTAAGCACGAGAAAAAAACCTGTATGATATGTAATGTATCTCATGGTACTAAACATTCATACAAAAAATTATTCAAATCAGGGCTTTCATATGGAAGTTCTGTACAAAAAACAGATTTCTGCATCATCGGTACAAAATGGCGGCTGGCAGCCATCTTGAATTTCGGACGCCACCCAAAAACACTCGTTCTCGTCCCACAGTCATAATAGAGGTACCCAAGAAGTTTCATGAAGATGGGTTCATAAATACGGCCTCTATCCAATTGTTGACGTACAGACAGACGGATGACGGGCCATGACAAAAGATCAAATTTGGCTTCGCCAAAGTTGAGCTAAAAATGGCCCAAGAAACAGAAGATCTACATTGTGGGGCCTTAGCTTATATATGATATGTTAAATGTTTCCACTCATTACCCCAACTTTCCCAATCTGTCAAATAGACAGAAACGTGAAACACTTAAGGCCACACAAAGTAGATCTTCTGTTTCTCAGGCCATTATTTGTGAAATTGCATGCGTGCGAGCGGTTTTTTATTTTATTTTTTATTTCAGTAATTTCTTCTTTGCCAGCAAAAGTTCATGTTCGTGGTTCAAGTTTTAGGCCTCATAATATACAGAATAGCATGGGTGGTGATGTACTTCATCCCTTGAGTGCAAGAAGGCTTTGCAATGCTAAAGCATTGCAAAGCCTTCTTGCACTCAAGGGACAAATTCATCAATTTTTTTAACTTGGGTAAAATATCAGACATAAACCATTTAATTTTTATTTTTTCTAAGTTTAAATTGGTTATAAAAAGAGAGCATGCGGCAGCCAAAAGGACCATGCGGGAGGGCCTGAGAAACAGATTTTTTATTTTTTTAGGCCTAACATGATCATTATTCATAGCAGCCATTTCAGTTCAATCCTATATCCATGATTTGGTAACAGATCAAATCGAATCAGGAGGTCAATTAGAGAATCAATTCGAAATCTGAATACTCGCAGCATCCTACATAGTTGCTGGATAAGGCCTCACAAAGTAGATCTTCTGTTTCTCAGGACATTTTTTGTAAAATTGCATGCGGGCGGGCAGTTTTTTATTTTATTTTTTATTTTTGCAATTATTTCTTTGCCATTAGAAATCTCATGATTTTGTTTTAATATTTAGGCCCCATAATCTACAGAATAGCATGGGTGGTGTTGTATTACGTCCCTTGAGTGCAAGAAGGCATTGCAATGCTAAAGCATTGCAAAGCCTTGTTGTACTCAAGGGAAAATTTTGTTAACTTGGGTAAAATATCGGACATAAACCATTGGATTTTGATTTTTTTAAGTTTGGATTGGTTATAAAAAAGAGAGCATGCGGTAGCCAAAAGGACCATGCGGGAGGACCTGAGAAACAGATTTTCAATTTTTTTAGGCCTAAAGTTTACCTTTTATGTATCTGTCAAATTCTGCACTACTTCTACCATCATTTTGATGAGAATCCATCATTTTTTTGTACAACATTATGTCATGCGAAGGCCCTGTATAAATTTGTGCACGTTTCATTTGATGCAGTTCTCTTAAAAGTCGCCTCTCATCCTCATATCTTTTCACACTCAGCTGCACCTCTCGTTGTATTTTACTTCCTGCAATATTTTTAGGTTTTTGTGATCGTGATTTTGGTCGCATACTATCTGAAGTTTTTTCTTTTTCAAAAGTCCTCATGCTCCTTTGTGAACTCCTCTGTGCACTCTTTTGCTCCATGCGTTTCTCTGTCTTGACATTTTCTTCTGAAGTCTTCTTTGCGGTAACTTTTTTCTTTCGCATTTGTTCTTTCTTCCTTTCTTCTTCCATTTGTTCTTTCTTCCTTTCTTCTATTTGTTTTCTTCTTCTTGGACTGATTGCATGATCTGAGCATGATGATGAACTTGATGAGCTAGAAGAACTAGATGAAGAACTACTTGATCTCGTTTTTCTTTTGTCATCATCAGTCTCTTTGGAGAGCCTATTCTCAGATTTCCTTCCCTTCCTTTCTGTCTGAACTGTTTGTTTAGAGTCTGTTGCACTCACAGTAACTGATTCATCAGTTCTTGATGAAGTTGATTTAATTTCTTCAGTATGTACCATACTACCTTGATTACTATTTTCACTGTCCCTCTTTTTGTTATCTTTCAACTGCTGTTTCTCTATCTTCTCTTCATTATCAGAACTTGAACTGGATGAATGAGTCTTCGATAATGATTGATTTCCTTTCATTTCTTTATCTCCAACTGAACTTGATTTTGATGAAGCACTTTTACGTCTAAATGGCAGGTCTTTCTTAATTTCTACATTTCTTTCACAACTTGAGCTTGATGATCGACTTCTTCGTCGAGAAACTTTCTTTTTCTTAAGTTTTTTGTTTTTCTCATTACTGGATTTTGAAGAGCTACTTATCTTTCTCCCTTGCTTGTTTTTGGCCATGTCTCTCTCATCAGAACTTGAACTAGATGACAGAATTTTTTCCTTAATATAGGTGAAAATATTTTTACTTTCACTGTCAGAACTTGAACTTAACTTGGGCGATGTACCTCTCTCTACCGTTGATACTTTTTGTTGATCTGTAGTTTTGTTCAAACTAGAATTAGATGTTTTACTTGAAGTTGTGTCTATACTAGGAGAGTGAATCCTAATACCCTGTTTTTCTGTTTCCTTGGAACTTTCACTTGAGGATGAGCTGCTTGATTCTGACCGATGTCTACCCTGTCTTGGTTTGTCTTGTTTAACAGTGTTGTTGGAGCTTGAGGAACGACTTCTTACATTCTTTTTATCCTCTTGTTTATCCGCAGACCTTGTACTTGAGACTGAACTAGAACTTGATGATCGATGTTTATTTCTCTTCCGATCTGAAATTATTATCTGATTCACAGTTTTGTCCTCGCTAGGTGAGGGACTTCTTGCCTTCTGTATTTCATTTTGTTCGACGCCAGAATTTTTACTGGAAACTGAACTTGAAGAATGACTCCTGGATCTTGGTTTCCCAGTGCGTTTGTCACTTTTGCTTGAACTGGAACCAGATGAATGACTTTTAGTAGATACTTTATCTGCCTCATCTATTCCATCAGATTTATGTTTTGAATCTGGACTTGAACTAGAGGTTCGTAAATAATTCACACCACCACTTCTCTTTTTGTCTCGTTTAACCTTTTCGGGACTTGAATGAGGTGTTGCACTTGTCTGTGCAGCACTAGTCTCTGTATAACTATCACTATCAGTATAAGAGCTTGAACTATCTTTTCTCCTGTCTACTGACTCCTTTGTTTTTGTTTCTTCTGATTTCTTGGAGTCTTTATCCTCTTCTTCTATTTTTGGTTTATTCTCAGAATCTGTTGTTTTTTTCTCTTCTTTTAAATCATCTATCCCAAGATACTGCCGACTGTGTTTTTGTATAATTAAAGTAGCTCGCCTTGTAACACGATCTGCTGTTGCTGCACCCTTTGATTTCAGGTAGTCTGCTGTTTCCTCATGCCCTTTTATGGTAGCTGCATCATATGCAGTGTAATAGTTGTCCTACAAAACAAAATCAGAATCAGCTGACAAAGTGGTATGTTAAGGTGCTATATAAGTAATAGAATTTGTTTATTTTTAAATTCCCACCTCTGATATTCCTTAAATTCAAATTAAATATACACAAATTATACATCAAAATGAAGGTTGAGATATATAGAACACAAAACACATATGTAATCAACTCATAGAGTTGATAGCAGACATCACTGGTTCTGGGAAGTACTCGTACCAGAACTGATAATAAAATAATATTTCATGAGAACAACTAGTGGCCAAACATTCTTCATATATCCAAGAACAAATCTAGGGTATCAAAATTCTTCAAAACACAGCGACAGAGCTGCATGGGGTTAAATCCGAAACTGTTGCTTTTGTTTACTTTGTAAATTACTTTCGATTTCCAGTCAACATCATCGGACGTAAAAAGCATCGATATATAATGCCGTGTAAAATCAAATAATGAGAAAGATTGCCGTAATACAGCATACTATTATTATATGGAGACAACACTGTTGCCATATTCTAAGCAGGGTATAATGATACCTATTGAAATTTCTTACAATTTCGATTTTGTTTTTCGATGGAAATTTGTGATATCAAGTGATTTGTGCATGTCTGTCGAACATGGAATCCATCTTCAATAAAAAATGCAGACAGTGTTGACCTTTTCCTGAATGCAGTCCTATCACTACACTCTAAAGTGTTTTGAATGCCTAGCTTTGTTCTTGGATATGTGATGCACATTTGCCAAGAAGTTGTTCTCGTGAAATATTATTTGATTATCAGTTCTGGTATGAATATGGTAGCAGACTTCCAGGAACCAGAGGTGCAGGCTGTCAACTCTATAAGTTGATTACATATGTGTTTCATATTCTATCCATCTCAACCTTCATTTTGATGAATAATTTGTGAAAATTTTATTTGAATTTAAGGAATATCAGAGGTGGGAATTTCAAAATAAACAAAATTCTATTACTTATAAAAGCACCTTAATTTTGGTAATTAAAAAATCTTTTTCAATATTTCCTTTTTGTTTCAATTTATTGGAGAGTGCCTTCTGCATTCCTCGACCTTTGATTCCTGATTTTGGTCTATGAATTTCCCAGGCAATAGGACTGATTTTCGGAACCGGTAACTGGGAAATTCCCATTTGCAAGATTTAACCATAGCACCAACCGCATAACTGGTCTCCAAAGAACTTCATATTCACCATAATCTCATAAATATACATTATTGTGACCATGTGCATGTCCTGTAATTTGTATCAGAATCAAGATCATGTTTACAAGCAGATGGCAATGAGCCTGTCCAGTAGAGCTGTAGGTTAACCGAAACGGAACCAAGGTTTTTAGTTTTTTTTTAAAAACCAAAACCGTTGACATCCCGTAATCTAAGGTTTTTCGTTTTTTATTAAATACTCTCTTGCTGCAGAAATTCACAGAATGTAGCCTTCCCAGAGTAGTGAGAGTACCCAGATACTGCCAATGGCAGTGTCTGGGTACTCTCACTACTCTGGGAAGGCTACATTCTGTGAATTTCCGACATTTAAGTTTAGTTGTGTTTGCAGCTTTCCTCAAGTGGCGTGTAGGTGTCAGACCTCGAAAAATGGCCAAGCACAATAAAAGTTCTGTATATTTAGGTAATTATTATATTGGCCTTGAGTTAAGATCTGATTGTAAACATGACTGAAAATCTGATACAAATTACAAGACATAATACATTTATCTAACAATCCCGTTACATAAAGCCCGTTTCCCCCATTTTTCAGTTTAAATTGGGTGGAATTGGTAAAAATTTTGAATTTCATATTTTAATGCGTAATAACAATGTATATATGCGATAGTGCAGTGTTTACCAAAAGTTGAATCTGTCTGATATGGAATCTGAACATGGGGGGTGGGGGGGGGGGAGGGTTCTGATACAAACCTTTTTTCCGAGTTTTTCGGTGCAAATTAAGTTGATTGTTAGATAAACTATAATATGTAATCATTAATACAATGGTCTATGAATTTCATTGGTATCATGATTGACTTTCAGAACAAGGAGCCACAGAGCCATGAAATTCCAATTCCATACGTAAGAGATTTTTCAAGTATATGGATTGGCTTGAATCACTATGTTTGTAGGCAAAGAATTGATGATGTTATTTCAACAATAAAAATTATATAATGAAAAAAATCTGAAGACATGAAGGTCGTACATAACCCTCGATATACCAAAAGGTCAAACAAGACTGAATTGGTTAAATTTCTAGTTGCATTATGGGAAAAATTTGCAGCCTAAAATTTCAGTATTTTGACATTAGTCTGTTGGGAGTTTGCCCTCGATATATCAAAATGTCAACCAGCAAATGTTTCCCATAATGCAACTCGAAATTTAACCAATTTAGTATTGTTTAACATAGCTTCCAACTGGGTCCTGATCAGTCGAAGTTCTTTGTCTGCTGTTCATAACACTATGGAAGTTCACCCATCGAAAAAGTAATCAGAAAAACATTACATTTCTGATGATATTTTGGTTTGTTTGTACTAAATTTTTCAACGTATGTGTGTACATGTAGAATTTCACATTATAAGTTATCTCCGGCAACATTTATGGTATATGGAGATTTAATACCTGGATGTCGGTTTTTAAACACCGAGCTGCAGACAAAGTGTTTAAATGAGACATCCAGGTATTAAATCCCCATATACCATACATGTTGATGGAGATAACGTTTTTGTCCCATTGAAACACAATAGAAACATAGTGGAGAAAAATTTGTGGATGCGTTGCTCCGTAATCAGTTGAACCAAATTCATAAATAACTGTTTTGTTTTTACAAATGCAGAAGACACTGGCACATAGAACACATTGGAAATGAGGGGACGATGTTTGCTCTTATTTTATTTTTCTCAAGTTGTTTCATTTAATTATTTGACTATTTAATTTATAACAGCAAAATTTGATCGAATTATCGAAAATGTGATGACATTTGTGACTATTTTCATGTTTTTTAGTTTGATTTTTAAATCGAGGCGAGCAAAAGTGGAAAGCTTTCATTTGAATCATATACCCCCGATGTTTCGTGTGCACTTATGCCCTGGATGTAGCACGCTCTCATATACCTTGGATGCTGGGTGCACCCTTTGCCATGGCTATTTGTCCAAGGCATTCTGACCAATCAAGAGACAGAGTTTATCGGGATATAGGGACAAGTACATTTTATCAATAAAATCTCAACTTACTAATATAAATGTGTTGCGACCATGCAGTTCACAACCCTTCCATGGGCTGACTGAGAAAGACAGCGCTTTTGTGATCACAGTACAGTAGAACCCTGTTAACTAAATAGTCACTCTGCCAATGCAAAATATTCAATTAGCAAGAGTATTCAATAAACAGGAACCTCATTATTTACCTGAATTCTGGTGATGAACTAAGCATTTATTATTTTATATCTTGTTTGACAGAGATCATGGAGCTCTGTCAAATATTTATTTATCTATTTATTTATTAATTGGTTTTTAAGATCACATATTTCTGCACAGTGACTAAACATGACCACAACAGTTTTACGGGTGAAGGAAGCCAGAGTACCCAGAGAGAACAACCAAGCTACAGCGAGCAACTGTCAGCTCCCCATCATACTAACTCCACATTAGCAGAAGTAGCATTGGTTGAAGACAGGCGCAGCATCAACGTGCAGTACGCCTCAGTACACAACACCAATGGGGGTGAAGTGTCTTGCCCAAGGACACAGCGCAGTTGACGCAGGTGGGTTCGAACTGAGGACCTCTCAGTTTGCAGCCTGCACCTCTACCTACTGAGCCACCATGCCCAGAGTTCTGTCAAACAAGATATAATAGATTAAATGCTTTTTTTGATGTACTGAGGCCAGATTGCTTTATAATCCTACAGAATTTAGTGTATTTATAATTATAAGAATTTTTATTCAATTTACCTTGGCATTCACTTTATAACTTATATGCAATGAATATGTAATGTTTGCACTGAAGATATGGTAAATGGCTTGGAGTCTGGAAATTATACTCAATTAACAGGGTGATTCAATTAAGCAATATCCAGCTAAATGGGCTCGACTGTGTGCCATGTCAGAGATAGACAAACTAGTAGCTAAACGGGCTCAACTGTGTGCCATGTCAGAGATAGATAAAACAGTAGCTGGGAAGTCATTTTCTAATATTGGAATTTTACTGGTAAAATAATTTAAATCTATAGATCACAATGGGGATGTTACAAGAGAAAAAGGACAGCATACATGTACAGTTATACTCTTACCGTGCTAGAAATATGAAAAAAACAAACAAATCAGTGGTATTCACAATTAATTTATAGTCAGACACTTTACTTCACACTTACCCAGTTAACAGTCTTTTTCAATATGTTATAAAACTTAATAACATCAAGGGTTTTCTATACATTCCATTAAAACATGTTTGAATGTGTACAAACCTTTCTTTGCTATACTAATAGTTTCCCAATAACAGACCTCTACTAGCTGATAACAAACATAAAGGTTTGATGGCATATTTCACATTCACTGTTCATTTGACATTTCCAGTGCCAGGTATTAATTTTTGTGTTAACTATTTTACTGCCGAGGAAATAAAAATTGTCATAAAATACATGTTGTCATGGAGCCTCATATCCTATATAGTTTATAAAGACTCTGTTTGTTTCAAAAATCTCTTTTTACTACCTATCCAAAACAAATACAAATTTGTGATAAAATGTCCTGAAGTGGGGAGTAAGTACAAAACCTCTATAAAGTTCAGAGCTTTGGATGGGTGACTGTCTGAGTGACTGATTCGGATTCCCACATTGTGTCCTTGGGCAAGGCACTTAACCCCGATTATCCACATGGGGGCATGATAATGCCATGCACTAAGGCATACATACTGCACGTCAATGGTTTGCATGTCTTCAATCAATCTAACCCTGCCTGTGCTGCAGTGCAGCATTATTATGTTGGGGAGCTGGTAGCTGCTCGTCATTGCTCAGTGGTTCTCTCCAGGTACGCCGGATTCCTCCACCCATAAAACTGTCACCGACACGATATGACCTTGGCTGTTAAAGTGTCATTAAACCTTAATAAATAATAATAATAATAACTGGTGAAGTGCTGGAAGTCCATATTTAGGCTCTATTCTGAAGTGCATGTACCACAACTTAAAGGCTTCAGATTCAGTACCTGTACTCCATATTATCCTTGAAGTGATATTATTTAGTCTGTTAGTATTTGCCTTAATTGTTACAATTCATGAATTGTAGCAAGGCATAGACTATTGAACAAATTTTGATGGTCAAAAATAATCTAGCACTCTATCAATTAAGGGCATATACATGCCATGTCGGGGGGGGGGGGGGGGGGGGGGGGGGTGTATTTATTTATTTATTTATTTGCGTTTAAGGTCACATACTTATGCACAATGGCTAATCATGACCGTGACAGTTTCATGGGTGGAGGAAGCTGGAGTACCCGGAGAGAACCACCGAGCAATGACGAGCAGCTGCCAGCTCCCCAGCATCGTAACTCCACACTGCAGCACAGGCAGGGTTAGATTGGTTGAAGATATGCGCACCATCGACATGCAGTACGCCTTAGTACACAGTGTCATCGTGCCCCCACGTGAACAATCAGAATTAAGTGCCTTGCCTAAGGACACAACGAGGGAGTCCGAATCGATCGCTCAGACGGTCACCCATCCAAGGACTAACTGGGCTCGATGTTGCTTAACTTCGGTGATCTAATGAGAACCGGTTACCGCAACACCACCGCACCTAGGGGGGGGGGGGGGGTATATATATGCCAGGTCACAGAAATTGTTCAGTTTGTATCTGTTTATTTGTTCACTGAGTTTGATGACACTTTCAACACATCGAGTCACATCATGTCAAGACAGTTTACAGGTGGAGGAAGCCAGAGAACACAGACAACAAATGCTGAGCAGCAGCAAGCAACTGTCAGATTCTGCAACTGACCAACCTGGTACAAGCAGTTAGCAGCAGTTGAAGCCAAGTGCACCATCAATGTGTAGTCAATTGCCTCTATTCAGAATGCCACCATGCCACCACCACCTCCCACTCCCCTCCAACTGGGCAAGCAAAATAAATTGTGTTGTGCAAGGACCCAACACAGATAGTGCATGTCAGAATGGAACCATCGATGTGAAACGTTGTCAAGATAAATGCAGCTCTCACCGATTGAGTTCTCAAGGAAGAGTATACATGGGGATACCTTTTTCAAAGCAATGTAAAATAAATCTTTGAAACTTTGATGTCTGGGCTATAATGGTAGCTGGTTTAGCCATCACTTTGGTGGCTAGCTAACCATCTTATTTTCATGGCAGTTGAGCTGGCTGAGCAGCTTAAGGTTTGTTCAATTTGTTATTCTACTACAAAGCTAGTATCTGCGTATTTGTAATATTCAAATAACATATGCCGTGTAAGACTAAATTAAGTTTGTTCGGCTATGTTAAATGGATTCACATGTAGATACACATCAGCTGGAAACCATATAAACTTTCAGCAGATCTAACTGTAAATGTGAGTTCAACCTTGGGATAGCTGTACAACACGAGAATGGACCATCATAACCCCAGTATTTTGATTTGATTTGTGGAAAACATATGGTAAGTTTACACCACTGCATACAGAATGATGAAGATCATAGCATATTGGTTCATGTGTTTCATCTTTCTGTTCGTATTGGTACAATACGGCTGCTGTGGCCTGGTCATTTTCCATGGGTGGGCAATATTTCCACCTGGTGCTCCATAAATTAAAATTTTGTCTCGTGCTGATTTTTGTTATCTGGTAAATGCATGCATGGACATCACTGCCCATGCGTGGATTACGACCAGTCCACAGTGACTGTACAGTATAACTTCATTGGCCTTTATCGTCATGTTATATCTACAAATGTTTGTCATTGTGAAAAGACTGTTGATGCAAATTGTAAAAATTTCTGGGAAATACACGAATCAGACAACCATTAATAGCCAACACTGCAAAACCTGAACACTCGACTCCCCCTCCCCACAAATTATTTTTTGTCGGAACTGCATAGGACAGCCTCAGGTATCTTCCATGAAAACAAAAGGCAGAAATCATATAAAACCAAACTTTTTGAGAGAGTTAACTGGTAGAGGGCTAAATTAATTTTGGTCATCAAAATTTGTTCACATGTCTTTGCCTTGTTACAATTTATGGGAGTGTGCCCACTCCCATATATTGTAACAAGGCAAATCCTTACAGACTAAATAATATCACTTCAAAGATAATATGAAGCATTTTCTTTGAATATGAAGCCTTTACATTGTAGTACCCACACTTCAGAATAAAGCCCAAATGTGGGCTTCCAGCACTCTACCAATTAATACAGTTAATCAGGTTCTACTGAGAGGAAAGGTCTTTAAATACAAGTATAAGTTCTAGCTCTTGACATGACCTAACTGACTTGAGAGCAGGCCTGAAAATAAGCAGTCTGCCATTTGCAGAATGAGGTCCCAGAGGGTGAATTTGCTGATGCTATCCCATACAGTGGGCCAGTTTATCCTTTGGGTACTTCTTTCTGTTTAGGTCTGACACCCTGATTCAGAAAGAGGTTCACAGAGGGTAAATTTAGTGATGCTACCCTGCTATTTGGAGACCTCATTTTGCAGATGTCAGTCTGCTTATTTTCTGGCTTGCTTGAGAGATAGGGATTCAAACAGGCAATGAATTGATTTGTGTCACAGTGTAATGCCAAGAGTGAATTTCACACTGGACTTGTTGTTATCCATTCTAGAAGATCAGCATGATGGGTCTAGCTCAAAAAACATTTATTTCACAGGTTTCAATGAACTACAAACACAAAAAAGCCCTAGGTCTTGAACATGATGTGTAAACTAACTTATGCTTACAAGTTACGTATCAGGAGGCACTAGGTGCATGCATTGTGAGATTGTGGCATAGGTAATGCACTGACAGTGATTTGCATTGATACTCATTCACATTTAAAATATTCCTGCAGCCAGCCAGCTGGATATTTTTTGCAGCGGACAAATTAAATGACAGTAATGGAGTCACAAAAAACCTGAAAACATTCTTCAAATGGAATGATGAAGAAATTAGATATTTCTGTACAACCATGTGCATGAGTATCATGGTGTCCATTTAAGGAGGGCTGTTTATATATTTCAGAAGTACCAGTGTGAACTGTGATTGCAGACTGACTGATCAAAACATGTGACCTGGGTTAAACTGTGTAAAGCATGCTGTCATAAACAGCTCCCCCTAAAATGGATGCCATGACACTCATCCACATGGTTAATAGAAATATCTCATTTTTTTCATCATTCCAATTGAAGAATGTTTTCAGGTTTTTTGTGACTCCATTTACATTGTTGTACGTTTTCGTGTGTAATTTTTACCATACTTTTAGTAACATTTAGCCATTTATTAAACCTGTGCTGGGAAAGTTTGATAGAAATCAAAAACATATTTTTGGGTGTCAGTTTTCATTTTTCTTTTATCAATATTTCTTACATAATATAATTCTATTTCAATTATAGATGTCACATGACTCATTACTTGAAAATAAAATATATTTGGTTCTTTAGAAAGTTCCCAGATATTTTTTTAACACAAACAAAATTTTCAGCCATTTCTGGTCATATAACCATCACCTTAACCCTTAAGGGCCTGGAGATTTTAATACATTTTCGCTATACTTTGAAAGTGGCTTTGGAGTTGTTTCTAGTCAAATCTTGGCTGCCTACAGAGGCAGCCAAGACTTGCCTAGAAACAACTGACAAGGTATTTAGAAAACAAGTTCTGAGTTTACCCAAACAATGAATTTTGGGGCACCTGCTCCTTTGCATTAAAAAATTTTCAAAATCAGAATTAGGCTCTTAAGTGTTAATTCAACTTTAATCATAGTATAAACATAGCACACAACTTGGGTCGAGTACAGGAGACTGAGACAGGAATCAACAACCTCTAGTGGGAGTTTTTCGTGTATTTCATGCCTAAACACGTGTAAAATACAGGAGAAACTCCAACTCGGGTCACTGATTCCAGTCCCTGTATTCCACCCTCATTGTGTGTTGTCTTAATCTTCTCCCACCCTGAATATCTTCTCTCCACTCCTCCTAGCTTGAATTTTTTTAATGTAATCTTGGGAGTATTTTTTATTTGTTTTTTTAAGTTATTTTAAACTATCTGCAATGATATTAAAC
This sequence comes from Pictodentalium vernedei, assembly GCA_031216915.1. Classification (NCBI taxonomy): domain Eukaryota; kingdom Metazoa; phylum Mollusca; class Scaphopoda; order Dentaliida; family Dentaliidae; genus Pictodentalium; species Pictodentalium vernedei. The sequence continues at coordinate 115,323,296 of CM062292.1, forward strand.
CTCTAAATCTGTTCATAAAATTACTCAGAACACCCATCAAGTAGAAGAATAAGTGGAAATAAATTGTTTTGAATGAATTCTGGAAAATTTTGAATTGAGAGCATGTAATTATTAACCTTCTGCAATCTGGTGTCAAAAAAACTAAATTTCAACCTTAATTTTTTTTCTCTCTCCCAATGCAACTAGGAAGTTAACCCATTCAATTTTGTCTGACAGAGCTCGTCAAACAAGATTGAATTGGTTAACTGGTTGATGGCTACATAATTTTGAGTGGTCTTAATTCATTCATCAAAATTTGCTTTATTACAACCTATTGAAGAGTACCCACACATTTACATAATTAAATATTATTTGCATTTAAATGAATATGAAACATGAGCAAAGAAAATGTTGGCTTTTGCTCTGGTATCCTCATTTTTTCTGAAAGCCCTGATAGTGGCTTCTAGCACTCAACCAATTAAATTCCTAGTTGCATCATGGGAAAATTTTGCTGCTTGAAATTTTCGTATTTTGACATCAGTGACAGAGCTGTAGGTTAACCGAAACCAAACTGAGGTTTTTAGTTTTTTTTTAAAAACCGAAACCGAAACCATCCACATCCCGTAATCTAAGGTTTTTCGTTTTTTTATTAAATACTCTCTTGCTGGAGAAATTCACAGAATGTAGCCATCCCAGAGTAGTGAGAGTACCCAGACACTGCCAATGGCAGTGTCTGGGTACTCTCACTACTCTGGTAAGGCTACATTCTGTGAATTTCCGACATTTCAGTTTAGTTGTGTTTGCAGCTCTCCTCAAGTTGCGTGTAGGTGTCAGACCTCGAAAAATGGCCAAGCACAATAAAAGTTCTGTATATTTAGGCAATTATTATATTGGCCTTCCTGATTCTTCATGTATTATAGCCTATTTCGGGCATTCATTGTGTTTCACTCAATTACACTGCCATTCAGTTATGACACCGAACATAAGAATGAGTTTTATTGAATTTTATTTGGCCTCATGAACAAACCGAAAACCGAACCGAACTGAGGATTTACTCCACCTGAAAAACCAAAACCGAAACCGAACAAGAAATTTAAAAACCTACAGCTCTAATCAGTGAGCAGAGGGTTAACTGGACAAAATTATGATAGAAAAATATTATTTTAGCACTTGATAGTTATGAAAAAAATACAGAGAGACAAGATATTGTGAACTGAACATCTTGGCATCCCACTCCCACCTTCAAATATTCCAGAAATCAAAGTTCAAACAATTTCTTCACAGTCAAAGATTATCTGTTTTTAATTCACTGGTCGATTTTCAACAGTATTGCTGCAACCAATGAACTGGAAAAAAATATTAGGTGGTGTCACACACTGCCCTACACCTCTCCTTGTCCCCTGAAGATAACTTGAAGTATCTGTTCTTAGGTCCTAAAGTGTGTCAAAATTGAAAATAGACACTCAAAAGTTACACCAAATAAAAAGGAAGCTCCTACATCATTCTTGTGGTACAGCATCAGATAAGTTCTAGCTTTACTCTGTGTATACAAGTGGTTAAAAACAGTGTTACATATCTGTTTCTACAACCGAAGGGAAAGGGTTATGTTCCAACCTGTTATCTCAATTCAATGGCAGAAATTGACCCATATTATTAATATTAATACTTTATTAACTTTCATTTTGTATCTTTCTATAAAACCTCTAACAAAAGACATGCATGTAATCACTTCCTTGTAAGTATTTACTATGTTTGACTGATTTCACTTTTTATTAGTATACTGAAACCGGATTCTAAAAAATAGTTAACACTCAAAATTGGAACTTTACTGATTGGCTGCCTCAGTGATAAAAGTTTTAAATGTTGCCCATGCATTTAAAACATATCTTTTCAATTTATCATATGCCCCTAAGAATGTGTTACTTTAACCCCTAGCACTCTGGTTGTATTTCAAAATTTTCGTAATTGGCCCCATATTGCCCATGCAGAATGAACAACTTAACAAATTATATCTTGTTTGACAGACCTGTTTGAGCTCTGTCAAACAAGATACAATTTATTAAATTCTCAGGTGCATTGTGGGAAAAATTTGGTGCTGATAACATTCTTATTTTGACATCAGAGGGTTAATGCTTTACCCAATACAATGACTAAAACCATTAAATCAAACAGCCCTATTTACAATGAAAGTGTCAATGACACTGTAGCTCAACTTGTTTAAGACATCTACATGTATAGTATATGACACAGCAATGACAAACATCTAGGTAATGACCTGATAACAAAGGTACATGTAAAGTATTGTAAAGATCGGTTCATAAATACAGCCTCTAGCATGAGCCGTATAGAAGTTGTGTACAAAAAACTGATTGGACCTAATTTCGGTACAAAATGGCCACTGGCAGCCATCACGAATTTTGGACCGCACCCAGAAACACTCGTTCTCGTCCCAATGAGATAACAAAGGTACCCAAGAAGTTTCGTGAAGATCGGTTCATAAATACAGACTCTAACCCGAGCCGTATTGAAATGTGCACTTACTGTGTATAAGTAGCACTGAATAAATCAAAGTTCATCTAATTTGCACAATTTCTGCACGAGAAAAAAACCTGTACTATATGTGATGTATTCCATGTTACTAAACATTCATACAAATACAAAAATTTATTCAAATCAGAACTTACATACAGAAGTTCTGTACAAAAAACTGACTGCACTAACTAAAGTACAAAATGGCTGCTGGTGGCCATCTTGAAATTTGGACCACACCCAAAACCACTCGTTCTCATCTCACGGTGATAACAAAGGTACTTGAGAAGTTTCGTAAAGATCGGTTCATAAATACGGCCTCTTGTCCGAGCAGTATTGGCATTTGCAGTTACAGTGCTGAAAGTAACACTAAATAGATCAAAGTTAGTCTAATTGGCATAATTTATGCACAAGAAAAAAACGCGTATTATATATTGTGATGTATCCCATGGTACTAAACATTCATACAAAAAATTATTCAAACCAGAGCTTTCATATGGAAGTTCTGCGCAAAAATCTGATTGCACCTAATTTTGTACAAAATGGCTGCCAGTGGCCATCTTGAATTTCAGACAGGACCCAAAAACACTCGTTCTCGTCCCACGGTGATAACAAAGGTACCCAAGAAGTTTCGTAAAGATCGGTTTATAAATATCCTCTAGCCCGAGCTGTATTGGCATTTGCACTTACAGTGCTGAAAATAACACTAAATACATCAAAGTTAGTCTAATTTGCATAATTTACGCACAAGAAAAAAACCTGTATTATATGTGATGTATCCCATGGTACTAAACATTCATACAAATGAAAGTGTCAATGACACTATAGCTCAACTTGTTTAAGACATGCACATGTATAGTGTGTGACACAGCAATGACAAACATCTACGTAATGACCTGATAACAAAGGTACATGTAAAGTATTGTAACGGTCTGTACATAAATGCTGACTGTAGCCTGTAACAATATATATAGGTAAAGTATTGTAAAAGTGGGGTGACAGTTAGATGCTAAACTAGAAAGGAAATCTTTGGGTCCCAGAGTGGGTCTGACTGAACCCCAAAATATTTGTTCTCATAGCACAGTGATAACAAAGGCACCCAAAAACACTCGTTCCTGTCACAAGGTGATCACAAAGGTACCCCAAGAAGTTTCATGGAGATCAGTTCAAAAATACAGACTCTAGCCCGGGCCATATTATAAGTTACATGGCGTGTAGCTGGCTGATACATTTCCATACAAGGCGATGAGTGTTCATATCAGGTGAGGCGAAGCCGAACCTGATATGAACACTCAGAGCCTTGTATGGAAATGTATCAGCCAGCTACACGCCATGTAACATATTTATTATGTCGAAAGTCCATGTAAATCAAGCGATTAATAATTTTCTCCATAAACAAACAACGGCCCGGAATTTATTTTTCAGGAACCACTATTGATAGCACCGCGCAGAATCATGAACAGTAACAGGCACCGGTACGTGTAACCATGGTAATTGTAAACAAATCATCACTTTGCGAAGGGCGATTGCCATACTTGTTTACAAATGAAACGAATCGCTGCTTGCCACTGAGATCAGTGCTGCTTGCCAACTCGGCATAATCTGGAGGCCCCTTGCGTACATTTACTGTTGTTACTACCTAAAAAGGACTAATAAAGCAGTTTTGAACATTAAAAATCACTTTTTTACTGTAGAGCAAACAATAACAATAACGCAACTTGAACTTTGAAGTTGAATCTGAAACGCACACCAACTTTCTGTTAATTCTGTTTGATCGGAATGTTTCAAAAACAAGTTTGTTCATTTATTATTTATAGTGATGTTGATGTTGCCGATTTTGCAATTTCTGAAAATAGGAGCACCCTTTGGCATTGATGAGCTGGACAAATGTTCGTTTTCATCATCAAACCCGATCCAAACAGTGACTGAAGGAGTCGTAAAACAAAGAACTTTTCAGACTACAAATATTATCTTCTGCCCATCTTTTTACATATTTAATGTTTTAAATCACAAAATACGGTATCTTGAAAATATTTTCGGAACCTAAATTCTCTTATTTTGTTTTAATTCAGATTTTGAAAATTCGAAGTGAGGGGAATTGCATCAAAATAGTAATGGCGGCTACTCACCTGATATTAATTAATATCAGGTGAGTAACCCGATACGGTGGAATCTTCAGAAGGTATTCCAGCATTTTGATTGGACAAACTAACTTTGAAACATAATAATGACATGTGCACTTACTGTGTATAAGTAGCACTGAATAAGGTGATAACAAAGGTACTCAAGAAGTTTCGTAAAGATCGGTTCATACATACGGCTTCTAGTCTGAGCCGTATTGGCATTTGCAGTTACACTGCTGAAAGTAACATTAAATAGATCAAAGTTAGTCTAATTGGCATAATTTATGCACAAGAAAAAAACCCGTTTTATATGTGATGTATCCCTTGGTACTAAACATTCACACAAAAAATGATTCAAATCAGTGCTTTCATATGAAAGTTTTGCGCAAAAATCTGATTGCACCTAATTTTGTACAAAATGGCTGCCAGCGACCATCTTGAGTTTCAGACCGGACCCCAAAACACTTGTTCTCGTCCCACGATGATAACAAAGGTACCCAAGAAGTTTCGTAAAGATCGGTTCATAAATACGGCCTCTAGCCCGAGCCGTATTGGCATTTGCAGTTACAGTGCTGAAAGTAACACTAAATAAATCAGGGTTAGTCTAATTTAGTCTAATTTGCATAATTTACGCACGAGAAAAAAATCCGTATTACATGTGATGTATCCCATGGTACTAAACACATACAAAAAATTATTCAAATCAGAGCTTTCATATGGAAGTTCTGCGCAAAAATCGGATTGCACATAATTTTGCACAAAATGGCTGCCAGCAGCCGTCTTGAATTTCGGGCCAGTCCCAAAAACACTCGTTCTTGTCTCACGGTGATAACAAAGGTACCCAAGAAGTTTTGTAAAGATTGGTTCATAAATACGGCATCAAGCCCGAGCCGTGTGTACAGCGCGATGGACAGGCGGCCAGACGGCAGATGGACAGATGGCCAGATGGACGACGGGTCATGACAATACCTCAAATTTGGCTTCGCCAAAGTTGAGCTAAAAATTATTCAAATCAGTGCTTTCATGTGGAAGTTCTGCGCAAAGATCTGATTGCACCTAATTTTGTACAAAATGGCTGCCAGTGGCCAACTTGAATTTCGGACCGGACCCCAAAACACTTGTTCTCGTCCCACAGTGATAACAAAGGTACCCGAGAAGTTTCGTAAAGATCGGTTCATAAATGCGGCCTCTAGCCCGAGCCGTATTGAATTGTTGATGGACAGAAGATGACTGGCCATGGCATAAGCTCAAATTTGACTTACGTCAAAGTTGAGCTAAAAATTGCCTTTCAGTTTTCATTAGTTTTTCATTTTTTGCCTCCAAAACACAGCTTATGACTTCTCATGGAACAAGCTCATTGAGCTTGCCCCAATGATGGGTGATAAGCTATGTTTTTGAAGAAAAAATTAATGAATATATTTAGTTATTTAAGGTTTTTTTTAACGTGTCTTCTGTATTTGAGATGAACTGAAAAGCTACCTATTTTCTGGATGTTATTCTCTAAGTAAAAATATATTGTTTCTCCATATTGTTTTGGCCTCAGTTTATTTAAAAAGGCCTGCAGGTTCTTTCCAATGAACTGTAACTACATGAATAGGCAAAAGCCATATGAACCAATTCTAAGAACTAAAATGATTTTAGTACCCTACCAGTTGAATGAGATGGTCCAATGACTTCCATAGCCCCCACATACTTTTTGGACTGTAACATGCATAACATGAACATTTGAGAACTGACACAGTAATTTTGTATAACTGATTGGTTGAGGGGTTAATAGGCAAGGGATTAATGCAATGTCACATGTATAATTGCCCAGTTGATGTTATTCCTGATGAAAAATTATCCCTTGGTGCCAAATTTTGGCTCGATATATCAGAAAATGTAGGAGTAAAGCAATAACACAAGGGCCATTAACTGCACAAAATCTGTTGAAACAAAAATTCCTGCCCAAGTAGTGATACACTTCATACTGATACTTCACACCAAGTTTCATAAAAATCCTATGAAAAATGTAGGAGGAGTTGAAAGAACAAGCATTTTTTGCTGTAAATTACCTTTATGTTACCAATGGCCATAACTGCAAAAAATTTGTCAACTCAAAAATTCCAACCTACATGAACATCTACATTTCATACTGATACTTCACACAGAGTTTCATAAAAAATCCCATGAAAAATGTAGGCAGATTTACAGAGACAAAGCTTTGTGATGGATGGATGCATGATGGATGGACAGACTGACAGATGGGCAAACAAAATTTCAATATCCCCCTCCTGACTTTGTTGGCAGGAAACAAAAATGGAGGTAGCCATATGATGGTTGTCATAGAGTTTTTCTATGACATTCATTGAAATTCTATTCAATTTATTAAACATGTGTTTGCTTTAAGAAACATTGCTAAGAAAGGTTCAGTGGGAGACCCCCCCCCCACTCGTCCCCCATCACCTCCCAATAATTTTGCAGTTAGGACATTCTTGTCTGGATTGAAGTCATAGATGTTGATTCACTACTGCTTGTTATCATGCATTTTCTAAACTTCCTGAACTTATGTCACACACACAGTCGGTCAAACAAATGCAGGCTTGACATTTTCAGGAGAGCGATTTATTCGCTTGCCTATTGCTCGCCTTAAAAAAATTGAGGAGGGCGAAAACTAGCCCTCCTGGCCTGAGAAAACAATGATTACCATAACCGACTATGCCTAAAACCCACATCTTTTAAGATCTCTGCTACATGTATGTTAGTGGACTCTGTAAGATGGCCACACTGGCCCCTCCCACATTTCCGAGCCTTGCCAAGGCCCAGAGGTGTGGGAGGTGCAGTGTATCCATCTCATATATACTATCTTGTTAGCAGCACAAAATAAAATGTACAAAGCCCACATGGCGGAATTCATTAACAGTAAAACTTCATCTTGCAATTTTAGCTTTTGTAAGCTTGAGGAGAGCTAATCGCTCGCCTTGGCCATGCGAGGGGAGCGAGTTTTAGCCCACCTGCATTTTCAAGAATGTCAGGCCTGCAAATGAAGGACGAAGTACAGTCTGACCAATATGGAGTATGTAAAGTGTTAATTAAATAAGAAGCTTATTTATTCATCAAAATTTAATTTAAGAAATCATTGGTGTCAAAATCCATGCAATAAGCCTTTTTCGAAACTGCCATCTTTGCTTTTAATCTATGCAAGGTCACAGGTTGCAGGGTGTAAACAAAGCAATTTCCAGGTTTCTCGCGTTGAGTTCTGTGTCAGCCAAGACAACAAGTTTCGTGAAATATCAAGTTTAAATTCATAGAATCGAAGTCATCATTCGAATTAACTGAAGTGGCAACCATAGATGATTTTAAACGATGGGATACCGCAGGTTTAAAGACTTTTTATATGGAGGCGAGGACTTGTTTTGAGTGGCAACAAGGAAACATTCATTGCATGGAGTTTCTCGGCTTGAGGAATCTCTGAAAGTTGTCGAAACATTGCCCAAGGCCACAGAGTCATGACACGGTGTGCATTCAAACACCATTTAAGTTGATAGGAACTCAATTCAGAATAATGAAAGTTCTGATACCGTAATGTCATTGTTTTAAACAAATGGTATCCTTGGCTAAAAGTTTTTTGAATTCGCACTAATGAACTAAATGGGGTCCGAAACACCTCAACCGCCCTCTTCTCCCATTGCTTACAACCAACCTGTTTTCTTGAAATGTTTACTCCTCACGACCTGTGACCTTGCATAGATTAAAAGCCAAGATGGCAGTTTTGAAAAATGCTTATTAACATGGGGACAATTTGATTAAATGTATCGAAATGATACGTATTATAGTGGGAAGAGAAATTATGTCTTGGGCAAAAATATCCACCATGCAAGGAGTTAAAGGAGCGGCAATAATGTTCAGTGGAGTGGACAGAATGGGCTAGAGAGTATGCATCAGTGACATAGTCAGGGGGTGGGTGTCAAGGGAGGGAGGGCACATGCCCTCCCAAATTCCAGTCATGGGATGTGATTTATTATACAACCAGGAGATATTCTATGGGGGGTGTGGTGACGTTGCGGTAATCGGTTCTCTTCAGATCACTGAAGTTAAGCAACTTCGAGCCTGGTTAGTGCTTGGACGGGTGACCGTCTGAGCGATCGATTCAGACTCCCACGTGTGTCCTTGGGCAAGGCACTTTATCCTGATTGTCCACATGGGGACGCGATGATGCCATGTACTAAGGTGTACAGCATGCCGATGGTGCGCATGTCTTCAACCAATCTAACCCTGCCTGTGCTGCAGAGCGGAGTTACAATGTTGGGGAGCTGGCAGCTGTTCGTCGTTGCTTGGTTGTTCTCTCTGGGTACTCTGGCTTCCTTCACCCGTAAAACTGTCACCGACACAATATGACCTTGGCTGTTAAAGTGTTGTTAAACCCTAATCAATAAATAAATAAATATGTCCAGTTCTGTTCTGCAGGGAGACTACATCAGACAGTTGATCACAAATATATACTACTAATGCTAAAGCTACTAAAGAAGGGGGATGGAGAAAGCAAATTATCTCTTATACTATTGTAACAAACCTTGTTCTTCATGACAGCATTGATGTTTGCACCATTATCCAGAAGAAACTTGCACAGTTGTAGATTATTAGTCAGTGCTGCGATAATCAAACAGGTCCGACCATCGTTATTGGTTGCATCTATGGGGTCCTTGTGTCCTTTCTGCCTGAACAGGTACTTAACAGTGTCTGTTAGAAGAAAATAATGAACATATAATTGATACCCACTCCATATACCCCATATATTATGTGTTAGAGTTGGCCAAACATGTAGTTGTTGAACCACTTCATGGTGCTAAAGACAAAACAAAGTTGTTCAGCCACTCAATACAGCTTAACAGGCAATATTGATTGAATTGGAACAGATCAGATATTATAGTTCATAGCTAATTCTACATCAGTGTACTTAGTTTCTTTCTTAAACATTACATAATGGGGCTTTCTTTTACAGACAGGTGATCAATATTTTGCATTTAAAACATGCAGTCCCATGATTAGAAAAGTGGTACAGTACAGTTGCTGTGGACTGGTCATAATCCATGTGAAGGCAGTGATGTCCATGGTTGCATTTGCCGGGTAATAAAAAAACATCATCAGAAAAATTTCAATTAATGAAGCACCGGGTTGTACCCGGTGCTTCATTAATTCAAATTCTTGATGATTATTCCTATCCCGAGTGTTTGGAATATAATATTATTGTATCCGTGGAAATATTGCCTACCTGTGGAAAATGAACAGTCTATGGTGGCCGTACTGTATATTTCTCAATCAGATCGCGATTGGTTTGCGCCATGTTTATATTCCAGAGAGTGAAGATTTTCTAAATAATATTTTGAGAAATCAAGACTGAATCACAAAATTTATTTATTAGTTTATGGCCCTAGGGGCTATGTTTGGACTAAAGTGGTATAAGTATTTTATCGAAATTTCTCATTTCGGATTTTGAAAGTACTTAAACTGAAAATAATTACGTTTTTCTCTCTCTTTCATTCAACTTTCACATATTTATTTATTCGTTTATTGGGATTTACTGACACATTCAACAGCCAAAGTCATATCACATCAGGTAGTTTTACACACTAAAGAAATCCAGGCTACTCAGAGAGAACCACCAAGCAGTGGCAAGTGACTAGTGGACTCCTCACTCAGAAAACCACTGAGCAGTGGTGGGTAAAAAACAAGGTTAGCATTGCTTGAAGGCTTGTATACCGCAGATGTGTAGTATGCTTTTAGCACACTGCACCACCTTGCTCCCACTTGGACAATAAGGATTACGCTCTTCCCTAATTTTGACACAACTTTTACATTCAAATTCTTTTCTATCAAAGTTTACATTGATAAAGGTCTTCCCCAGGCCTGCAACCAGGGTCGGGCATCAGGGGGGTGGTGGGCCATGTCGGGGGGGGGGGGGGGGGGGGGGGGGGGGGGCACCTGGACATAATCCCATCATTTTTCTATCCAGAATCATTTAACCCCCCCCCCCCCCCCCTCCCTCTAAAGTTCACTAATTTGGATACATCTTGCCAAGCACATGTGCGCCGGGCCAACAAAATCTGGCATTAAAAGGAACAATTTCCTGTCTTCTGAAGGATCAATTCCTACTTCAACATACCCCAAAAAGTTTTATTTTTTCTGCTCAAATAACAAGATTCATTATTTGAATTTTTTTTTTCCCTAAAGGGAATTGGTCTAAAGGGAATTGGTCTAGTGGGAAGACTCTTCCCACTAGACCAATTCCCTTTAGACCAATTCCCTTTAGGCCAATTCCCAAAAGACCAATTCCCCCCAGACCAACTACATACTGTTATTAAGGGTTGATTAAGGATAATTGGGAAAACATTTATTTATAAAAATCTGCCCAACATCTATAAAATATCGACAAGCCAGAAAATGAACAGACTATCATCTGAAAAATGAGGTCCCCAGAGGGTGAATTTTGTGATGTTACCTTGCACAGCAGGGTAGCATCACAAAATTTACCCTTTGTGAACCTCAACCTGAATCAAGGTCTCCAAACGTAAACAGAAAGAGGTACCCAGAGGATAAACTGGCCCACTGTATGGTATAGCATCAGCAAATTCACCCTCTGGGGACCTCATTCTGCAAATGACAGACTGCTTATTTTCAAGCTTTAATATAAATAACATTAAATGCATTTATAAATATTTATAAATATATCAAATTATTGATATAGAATTATTTTTAAAGTAGAACACACCAGTTTGTCTAAGGGAAATTGGTCTTTTGGGAATTGGCCTCGTGGGAATTGGTCTAAATGGAATTGGCCTAGTCGGAATGAACCAAAGTCACATGCAATGGTGTTCCAAATATTCAATGAGTTCTATCAAACAGGACTGAACGGTGTAAATTCATTGTTGAATTTTGAAAAACTTGGAGTTTCAAACTTTGATTTCTTAACATCGGTGCTTAGAGGGTTAACCCTTTATCCAGTGCACAGTATATCAAAATTTAATACTTTAACCCTCTTCACACTGATGTCAAAAAATTTTAATTTTCAGTAGCAAAATTTCCGATAATGCAATAAGAAATTTAACTAATTCAATCTTGTTTGACAGAGCTTGTTGAGCTCTGTCAAACAAAATTAAATTGGTTAAATTCCCAGTTGTATTATTGGGAAAATTTGCAGGTTGAAATTTTGATATTTCGACATTAGTGTTAAGAGGGTTAAATATTACTTTTTCAATTTAAAAAAAAAAATTCAACAAGACCATATCATGTGACACCTCATTGGAATGAGCTTGACAAGCTCATTCCACTGAGGGGTCACATTATATGGTTCTGTTTAATTTTTTTTTAAATAATCTTTTTTCAACTTTCAATTTGTAAACAACATGTTATTATGTGGCTGATTAATTAGGTAAAGTGTTAAATTCCTTTTCTATTCATTTTGCTTTTTTTCTCACCAGTGTGCACAGAATCAACTTCAGTCAGTATCAAAAGCTCTGTGTGGAATATCTTTTCTGGAAGTTCACCAGACAATGAACCCTTAGTAACTATATACAGACCCTCTTTTCAGGGAGTTCACAGGCATATTTAACATGCTCTGTTTTCTAGAAGAACCAATTCACCACAGGAAACTTACTCCTTTTGTGTATTCAGAGAATATGTTGGTTTTCACAGTTAGTACTTTTACCAAATTGGTAAAGATTACAAAATACTGCAAAGCCCCCCATCAGAGTTATAATTAAGTGGAAAGTTTTTGTATATTTCACAAATAACATACCTTATTATCGAAACATTGTGTTGTTGTTGAGTACCGGGTAATGACTAAATAATTAGTTAACAAAACTCGATTTTAACTAGTTCTGTGCTGAATTATTTCTGACTGAGATTTTACAACCTGTTTTCTTCTACAATTCTCATGTCCAAAGCAATTATGGTAACTTAACCTTCAGCACTCTGGTGTCAAAATACACAAATTTCAAGCAACATATTTTTGTTCTTATGCAAATGAAGTTCGGTCAAACAAGACTGAATTGGTTAAGTTCCAAGTTGCATGAACCCTTTGATATTTTTGTATTTCTTATGATGTACGAAATCAAACATTGATACTTTGTGGCCATTTGTTTTGTTATTATTTTTCATTTTTTTTAAAGTTTTAATCTCAATTCCTATTTTCTCCCAAATAGTGCACAGTGATAACCATTGAGTCAAATGTTATCGCACCTTAAAATACTAATATAATCCTGCTGTCAAAACTTCTTAACTGGTTGAGTGCTAGAAGCCACTATCAGGGCTTTCAAAAAATGAGGATACCAGAGCAGAACCCAACACTTTCCTTACTTATATTTCATATTCAGTCAAACACAAATAATATTTTGTTTATATAAATTTGTTTTATTACAAATTATTGGTGAGTGCCAAGTGGAAGGTCATCCCACACACCTACGCCATTGGGCCAAGGAGAGATGTTAATATAAGTTGCATAACTTGTTCGCCAATCCTTGTAAAATGAATAAGATTAAATAAATAAAATAAATGAACTTTTTATACAGGAGAGTTAGAAGACTGAGGGAGTGTTTTTGTGGACAGGGACGCTTATTATTATTATTATTATTATTATTATTATTATTATTATTATTATTATTATTATAACTAATGAGGATGAAGTGTGATGTCAATGGAAGTAGAATATCATATTTTTCCTGAAGTCGGTCGGCCAGTTGTAACAAAATTGTTCTTGTCACCGAACATTCGAAGAACAAGTGTAACACTGTCTCTTTAGTGTTACAGCAAAATGTACACAATTCAGTCTCGGATATTCTACACTTAAAAAGCCGAGCATTCGTGAATAATGCTCTCTGTAAAATTTTATATTGCAAAGTTTGGAGATAAGTATCGTCAGTTGTTAAAATATCACATTTGTATATTGATCTCCAAGCATCGACTAATTTCGACTCCGACATCGATGTGCAAAAGTTTGTTCCATTTTTCCTGAGACCGGGCTGGGAGCAAAGCCATTTGTTGAAGGAATAATGGATAAAATGTTTTGTTAACCATGGTGGTTTCTTTTAATTTATCTATCAGTGTGCTCTGGACTGACTCTGATTTTTTATTGTGCTTAATTTCATTTTGCCATCGTTTTGGAATCGCATTTCTTATGCCTTGGAAGACAGTGTTTTTATGTTAAATTTTGTGGAGAAGGCTTCAAAACTGAGGAAACCCCTGCTCTCACTCAAGAGGTCATTAAGAAAAAATATACCTTTGTCACACCAAGTTTGATTATAAAATAGATTATTATTAATTTATATAATTCTTATTGTAGAATACGGGTTGGGAGCAGATTTCTTCAAAGTCCGTGGGAGACTTATCTTCTAAAAGAGACCAGGCCAAGAGAACGTTTTTCCAAAAACTGTTTGAGTGTTCCCCAACCTTTCTTAACTGGTAGAGTGCTGGAAGCCCATATTTGGGCTTCATTTTGAAGTGGAGGTGCCACAACTTGAAGACTCATATTCAGTGGATGTACTTTGTATTATCTTTGAAGTGATATTATTTAGTCTGTAAGGGTATGCTTTGTTGCAATTTATGGGAGAGTGCCTAGAGGCACTCTCCCATAAATTGTAACAAGGCAAAGACATGAGTATAAGATTTGATGGCCAAAAATAATTTAGCACTCTACCAGTTAACCGTTCTTTGTGTAAAACCATGTTTTGAAACCGCCATATTTTTCAAAGTCGTCTAGAATAAGAGTTTTCCAAGGTGCCAATATGTTCGAGTCTATCAATTTCTTAATCCAAATCATTTTTAAGGAGTAACTGTATGACCGAATGTTTGGAAACCTGATCCTCCCATTCTCAATTTTCTTCACTAGAATATTGCATTTAATCTTTTCACCTTTCCCAGACCATAGAAACTGAAATAGTTGTATCTGTATTGTATCTGACATATTGTCCAATGGATTTGGCAGAAACGATAGGAAATGTATTAACAGTGGAAGTGCCAGTGTTTTTACGACTGTAGTTTTTCCAATTAAGGCCAAATAAAAAAAATGAATTGATTCTCAAGCAATTTTTTTTTCAAATCAGTGAGGGAGGGAGGATTTTATTTTTCCTTTTTTTAAAAATTTGTTTTGGTGTAAAAGGGTTGAGTATACTCAGTAAATCTTTTTGCTGTCTTTCCACTTGAAAAAGAGAAAAGGTTGTATTTTAGTGTAATTATAGTATACCTTTTATAACTAACTGCCATAACAACAGCTAAAAGGATTTGTATTTTATTGTTCTTTTTAATGGTATATATCTGTTAAGCATCATGATCCATTAGAATAGGCCCCACTAACCAATGCTTGGGGTAGGAGTCCTTTAAAATGGGAAACATGGCTTTAAATGATTGGTTAAACTTGGGTTTATATCGGTGTTGCGGCCATTATTAGCCATTGTGCAGAAATATATGACCTTAAACACCAGCAAATAAATAAATAATTAAATCATGATCCAGTATATCAGAATTTTCTTTGTTACAGTTTATGGAAGAGTGCCCCTGGGCACTCTCCCATAAACTGCAACAAGAAAAAACAATTTACTGCTAACACAGCTAAATAGTTATATGTCGAGAAATGTGAAAAAATGACCATTCCAAGTTTTCACAAATTCTTTAAAAAACATGACATAATAAAAATGTCTAATGAGGAGGTTCAAATCCAATGAGGGAGGGCCTGAGAATCAAAACATTATTTTTTTTTAGCCTAAGCTAAGTTTTCTAAACGACCAATCCATTAAAAAATTTTCCATCTTTTTGGTTTTTTCGATATAATTTTTTATTATGTAATTTTCACTAAATAGATCATAAAAAATGCCTAGAATCGTGAATTTCCCGCTGTGGTTCCATTGGACATTGCGATCCATAGAGACTCTCTCACTGAACCCACGTTTCAATCCAATCCATATAACTTGTGTCTTATCAAAATTAACTTTTAGGCCTGACTGCTGAGCAAAAGAGTTAATAACTTCTAAAGCTGAATTTAACAAATGTCCATCATCACTCAAAAATAACATTGAGTCATCTGCATATTGGCTTATGAGGTGTTCAGATAAGTTTATCCTGGTGCCTTTGATAATGGGTTGTATTTAAGTGCGGCACTTAATATTTCCACACTTAAAATGAAAAGGTAGGGAGAGAGGGAGTTGTCCTGCCTCACTCCTCTCTGTAAGTTCGTTTATTCTGAACAATGACCATTGGTTAATACATAATTGAAAATATTGGAATAAAAGGTATGAAACCAGCTAATAATAGAAGGACCAAAATAAAGGAACCTTAGTAGTTTTTCAATGAATGACCATTCGAGGGAATCAAATGCTTTTTCAAAGTGTATTAGGACTAGTATTCCAGCCATGTTTTTTCCCTCGCATTTTTCAATTAAGTTAAATGTTAGTCTTGAGGACTCTCCAATATATCTCCCTTTCATAAACCCAAGCTGGGTTTCCGATATTAATTTAGGTAAGACCATTTTAATATGGTTTGCTACAGCTGTGAAACCAATTTTGGTATCGACATTAATATGCGAGATAGGCTGCCAGTTTTTAATGAATTCCTTTGGTTTGTTTTGTTTTGGAATGCAGGTAATGATACCAGTTCTTTGTGGATTAGATAGCTGTTTAACACTGTATCCATAATTTAGAGAGTTGATTAGTTAGTTGCCAATATCTTTCCAGAAGAATTTATAAAACTCTACAGAAAAACCATCAGACCCAGGGATTTTATTATTTTTCATTGCTTTTAAGGTTCTTAAACATTCAGAACTAGTTAGAAGTCCCTGCAAAGAACTGCTTTCCTCATCATCTAAAAACTGTAAAAAGGGATTGGTTTTATCAAAGAACGGATTATTGTCCTCGAAAATACTAGATGAGTTTAACTTTGAGGTATATAAATTTTCATAAAACTTCTTTTGTTCATTTGATATTTCAGATAATTTTTCAGTAGTACTACCAGTAGAAGTTACCAACTTGGATATTATTTTTTCGGTGTAGTGTCTTTTTTCCAGGCTACAAAAGTATTTGGTTGGTTTTTCTCGGTCAACTTTCCATTTTGCTTTAGCTCTTAAGATCATACCTTTAGTTTTTTTATTTCTAATTGTTTGGAGTTCAGAATCAAGGGCGTTAATCTCCCTCATCCATGCGAGAGTTTAAAACTTTAATTTTCTCCTCAATTTCTGCCAAACGATTGTCAGTTCTACGTTTAACCTGGGTTGAGTTAGCAATAGTTTTGCCTCTAATCATTAGTTTCAAGGTTTCCCAAAATAGCTGATCATCAATAGTAAATAACTGGCGATGATTATGATTATTATTATTATTATTATCATTATTATTATTGTTATTATTATTAGAGTACTGAATAACAGTTTCTACGATTACAGTTTTTACTGCTGTAATATATTCTGGGTCGTTCAGAAGACTATTTATTGTTGAACTTCCAAAAGCCTTTTCCTCTGGGCTGACTAATGAAGGACAGGGTTATGGCTATGGGGTTGTGATCTGACCTGTAACGTATATGAATGTCTGACATCGGATGAAAGATTTGTAGATCCATTGAAAAGAGAAAATATTCTAATCTATCCATTTTATTGCCGTATATTGAGTATTGTTCTGTTCGATCACAGTTACCGGATATATCGCCAAAAGCAATGGTTTTCTGAAAGAATACCCCTGATTATTATATAAACAGAAGTAGAGCAGGCTTTAATTTACAAGCGGATCAACTCTATTCGGCATTAAATTATAGTTTCATTTTAGTTTTAGTCATTCCGCATTTTAAAACAAATGGCTTCACGACTGAATGGAGTCAATCCAATTTGAAACGAGTTTTGTTTTAAGAAAACATGTGATAAAAGTGAGGTATCAGCCCTATCAGCCAGGTTAGTTTAAAAATGTTTATTGCTGCAGTTTGGAAGCTGCAAAGTCGAACAGTTTGAATAGTTTCAGTCGATAGCTGGTATACTGGTTTATAGCTCAATTTATAGTTGGAAGTGGTGCGGCGAAAAATGCACTCTACATAACTGTATCTTTTAATAATTGGGGTTATTATTTTGGAAAAAAAACTTTTCTTTTGATGACGTATCATTTAACTGTGATTCGGTTTGAAGTTCGATTCATTTTCACCAATTCGATTTGATATTCGGATCGATCAAAATCGGCAATTTGCAGGTCCCTAGTTTAAATGATTGGCTGAACTTGACTCTATATATCAGGATTAACCATTGTGCAGAAATATGTGACCTTAAAAACCAATAAATAAATAAATGGTGTTTAGAGGCTGTATACAACAGTAAAATGAAAATAAAACAAGATTGTTTTTAATTTTGATACTGAAGCACATTTATTCAACCCCCTGCCCACAACTAATTTATCTATACTACACATCACTTCCAACATAATTAAGAATATTTTAATTTATTACACCTTGTTTGATAGAGCTTTCTGAGCTCTGTCAAACAAAGTACAATAGTTTAAAGATTAAATTTTGATATTTCAAATATTTTTGCATTTATACAGGGCTGCCAATGTGCCTCTTGCAGTCATCAGCAATCATAGGCACAGCAAGCACTCAGGCTAACAGTCTGCACAGCAAGCTCTCAGGCCACCAGTCTAATTCTGTAAGAAATGTGATGCTGTTATGGCCTGGAACCAGTCTAGCTCTCAAATAGGTCATTGCTTAAGTTTTGATTCACTCCTTTACAGGAGACCTGATGATAGAAGAAAGGTGTAAGAGGAAACATTTGTTAGAAGTTTGAGAACATCTCAATGATTCAAAAATTCCAAATCAGCCTGACTCAAATATCGAATCGAATCAAATTATCAGAATGATTTTGAATTTGATGAAATTCTAAGCTTTGCAGGACTCAATGTGCATGACCTTGTTTTTTTTCAAGCCATTACAGCAGTAAAACAGAATCTTTCTTCCGCAGAAAACAAGCACTGCTCTACTTCCAGGCCTTTAGGTTACCCCAATTTCACACCATTTACTGTTGTGCCCAAATTAGAAAAGGCGTGAAGACATTTAGAAAAATAAATAAATTCTCTGTGCCTCTTCTACATTTGAGAATAACTTTCATCATAATATGACCCAAGAAACACAAAGAATGGCACAGCAACAAAACATTACAGGACAAGGCTGTTATTTCTGGTTTTAATGTGACCAAGTTAGGGCAAAATGGTGCAGGCCTTTAGATTCCCCCAATTTCACACCATTTACTGGTGTGCCCAAATTAGAAAAGGTGTGTAGACATCAAGAAACAAAAAAAAAATTTCTGTACCTCTTCTACATTTGGGAAGAGGCACATTTGATCATCAAAACACAAAGAAAGGCATGGCAATAAAACATAATAGGATATGGCTGTTTTTCCTGGTTTTAATTTGCCCAAATTAGGTCAAAATGGTGTGACCAAAATAAATGAATTTAAAAGCCTGCTAGCTACTTTCCCATGTTTCAAATCAAGCCTGAAAATAAGCAATCTGTCATTTGCAAAATGAGGTCCCCAGAGGGGGAATTTGCTGATATTATTCCATACAGTGTGCCAATGTATCCTCTGGGTACCTCTTGCTGTTTAGGCTTGAGACCTTGATTCAGAATTAGTTTCACAGATGGTAAATTTTGTGATGCTACCCTGCTGTGCAGGGTAGCATCACCAAATTCACCCTCTGGGGTCCTCATTCTGCAGATCACAGTCTGCTTATTTTCAAGCTTGTTTCAGATGTAAACATTGTATTGAAAGGGTTAGTAAATATTTGTTGAATTATTTTTTTTATGTTGTGTACATGGAATATAACTGTTTGCTGTTGTGTTGGTGTTCATGGTGACTCAATAAATAGATCAATTACCGATAATGATTTCTACACTTCTTATAAATATTCCAGGTTAAGTAAATATTTATCTATGAATACTGAATATTTCTTAACACATTCTTTAACCTTTTACCTAACACACTTAAAGAGCAACTGCAAAAACAATTTTTGAATTGCTAAACATTTTCATTTTTTAGGCTTTAACCCTTTGCCTAACAAATCGGCCGCATCAGCTCATGTAATTTTCAAATTTAGCAGTTAAGCCTTTACCTAACATGAAAGGCAGACGACACTTGCAAATAAAATTCTTGAATATTTATTTATTGGTGTTTATGGTCATATACTTACATAAAATGGCTAAAAATGACCGTGACAGTTGTGCAGGTGGAGGAAGCCAGAGTACCCGGAGAGAACCACCGAGCAATGATGAGCAGCTGCCAGCTCCCCAACATCGTAACTCCGCACTGCAGCACAGGCAGGGTTAGATTGGTTGAAGACATGCGCACCATCAACGTGCAGTACACCTTGTACACAGTGTCATCATGCCCCTAATTCTTGAATAGCTAATTTTTTTTATTTTTTGCATCAAAAACATAGCTTATGACCCCTCATTGGAACGATCTCATTGAGTTTGTTCTAATGAGGGGTCATAAGCTATGTTTTTGAGACAAAAAGTGAAAATGAATGTGTCAATGACACTGTAGCTCAACTTGTTAAGACATGTACATGTATAGTATGTGACACAGCAATGACAAACATCTAGGTAATGACCTGATAACAAAGGTACATATAAAGTATTGTAACGGTCTGTACATAAATACTGACCGTAGCCTTTAACAAATGTATAGGTAAAGTACTGTAAAAGTGGGTGACAGTCAGATGCTAAACTAGAAAAGAAATCTTTGAGTCCCAGAGTGGGTCTGACTGAACCCCAAAATATTTGTTCTCATAGCACAGTGATAACAAAGGCACCCCAAAACACACTCGTTCCTGTCCCAAGGTGAAAACAAAGGTACCCAAGAAGTTTCAGGAAGATCAGTTCATAAATACGAGCTGTATAGAAGTTGTGACAAAAAACTGATTGGACCTAATTTCGGTACAAAATGGCCACTGGCAGCCATCTTGAATTTTAGACCGTACCCAGAAACACTCGTTCTCACCCCAAGGTGATAACAAAGGTACCCAAGAAGTTTTGTGAAGATCGGTTGATAAATACAGCCTCTAGCCCGAGCCGTATTGACATGTGCACTTACAGTAGCACTGAATAAATCAAAGTTCATCTAATTTGCATAATTTCTGCACGAAAAAAAACCTGTAGTATATGTGATGTATTCCATGTTACTAAACATTCATACAAAAATTTATTCAAATCAAAATTTTCATACAGAAGTTCTGTACAAAAGACTTGGTTGCATTAATTTTGGTACAAAATGGCTGCTGGTGGCATTCTTGAATTTCGGACCACACCCAAAAACGCTCGTTCTCATCCCATGGTGATAACAAAGGTACCCAAGAAGTTTTGTTCATAAATACGGCCTCTAGCCTGAGCCGTATAGAAGTTGTGTACAAAAAACTGATTAGACCTAATTTGGGTACAAAATGGCCACTGGCAGCCATCTTGAATTTTGGACCGCACCCAGAAACACTCGTTCTCGTCCCAAGGTGATAACAAAGGTACCCAAGACATTACGTGAAGATCGGTTCATAAATACAGACTCTAGCCCAAGCCGTATTGACATGTGTACTTACTGTGTGTAAGTAGCACTGAAAAAATCAAAGTTCATCTAATTTGCATAATTTCTGCACGAGAAAAAAACCCTGTATTATATGTGATGTATCCCATGGTACTAAACATTCATACAAAAAATTATGCAAATCAGCGCTTTCATATGGAAGTTCTGCGCAAAAATCTGATTGCACCTAATTTTGTACAAAATGGCTGCCAGCTGCCAACGTGAATTTCGGATCAGACCCCAAAACACTCGTTCTCATCCCAAGGTCATAACAAAGGTACCCAAGAAGTTTCCTAAAGATCAGTTCATAAATACGGCCTCTAGCCTGAGCTGAATTGAATTGTTGACGGACGACTGGCCATGGCATAAGCTCAAATTTGGCTTCGCCAAAGTTGAGCTAAAAATAATGAAAATCGGATGGTGATTTTTGTGAATAGCGCTAGCCGGTTTTGGCCATTACATTGGGTAAAGGGTTAAAAAAAAAACTTTTTTTTAAAATGTTAACAAAACCTTATCATGTGACCCCTCATTTGACAGACCTCAATCCAATAAGGTGTCACATATGGTTTTGTTGACATTTTTTTTTTAATTTAAAAAACAATAATTATAATAATAAATTTTGATATTGTCTGAGTTGGGTAAAGGGTTAAAAACATAGCTTAGGCCACACAAAGTACAGTAGATCTTCTGCTTCTCAGGCCATTTTTTTATAAAAAGCATGCAGTCGAGCCTTTTATTTTATTTCTTAG
Organism: Pictodentalium vernedei; assembly: GCA_031216915.1. Lineage (NCBI taxonomy): Eukaryota > Metazoa > Mollusca > Scaphopoda > Dentaliida > Dentaliidae > Pictodentalium > Pictodentalium vernedei. The sequence goes on from CM062292.1 coordinate 115,345,234, forward strand.
TTCTGTAACTATTATTTTTTTTACCTTCAGAGGTTCATTAACTTGGTTTGTTTTATGTTCTAGGTCTCGGGGCATGGTGGCTCAGTAGGTAGAGGTGCAGACTGCAGTCGCAAGGTCCTCGGTTCGAATCTCACCTGCAATCTCACCTGCAGCAACCACCTTGTGTCCTTGGGCAAGACACTTCACCCCCATTGCCCATTGGGGGCACGGTGGTGTTGTGTACTAAAGCGTACTGCACGTTGATGGTGCACTTGTCTTCAACCAATGCTAACCCTGATTGTGTGGAGTTAGTATGCTGAGGAGCTGACAGTTGTTCACCATTGCTCAGTGGTTCTCAATGGGTACTATGGCTTCCTCCACCCGTAAAACTGTTGTGGTCATAATTAGCCATTATGCAGAAATATGTGACCTAAAACACCAATAAATAAATAAATAAATAAATAAATAAATAAATAAATAAATAAATAAATAAATAAATAATATTCTAGGCCTCATAATCCACAAAATAACATTGGCAGTGGTGTCTTTTATCCATTTTATGAACTTGGGTAATTTTTCTGACATGAACCAATTAATTTCTATTTTTTTAAGTTTCAAATCATTAATAAAAAGAGAGCAATTGTATCAGCCCAAATTCAAGAGGGCATAAGAAACAAATTTTTATCTTTTGTAGGCCTTATGCCCACACATTGGAATGATCTCATTGAGCTCATCCAAATGAGGGTCATAAGCTATGTTTTAGAGGCAAAAATGAAAGAATAATAAAATTTGAATAGCGGTAATTATTTTTGTGAATAAAATAGTATGTTTGTTACGACCTCAACATTTTTGTGATCATAGTACTATAAATCTCTCTTCAAAACTAGGGTGGGGGAGGGACCACTGGCAGTAAAATAGCCCTCATAAAACAAGTTTCATGATACACCACAGTATTGTCCCAAAATACCCTGATATGCGATTGAATTTTGGGACCACACTGGAGTGTACAGTTGAAACTAGAAGTCCTGTCATGAAATGCGCACAAATAGAACATCGATCTGCATGTTAATCTTCATGTTATGACCATAGTAAGGCTATCAAATTCGCTACATATGGCCTGCACACAAGCAATGTTTCAGCCAATGGACCTCTGGGTAACCCGGAGGTCCATTGGCAGAAACATTGCCTGCGTTTGCTAGAAGTAACCAGGAGAACCTGCCATGCTTTGGGTGCCATTCGATATGGCGATTGCGTGCAATTCATACACGCAATTAAGCCTAGATAAGTGCACAGTCCGTGACAGGACTTTTGGTTTTAACTGTATGTTTTTTTTCTGTTGTTTTTTTTATAAGGGATAGAAGAACATATCTGCAACTTGTGTTGTAAACACAGGTAGCAGAGGAAGAATATTGGAGGCTGTCCCTCAAAATGAATTGAGAAAAGCTGGTTCATCTCCCATTGAATTTGAGGTTCTTAACCATTGACTGAACACTTTATCCAATGTAATGGCCAAAACCGGCCAGCGATATTCACAAAAATCACCAATTAATTTTCATTATTTTTTTCATTTTTTGTCTCAAAAACATAGGTTATGACCCCTCTTTGGAACGAGCTCATCAAGCTCATTCCAATGAGGGGTCATAACCTATGTTTTTGAAACAAGAAATTAAAAAATTTAGTTATTCCAAGAATTTTGTTTACAAGTGTCGTCTGCTTTACATGTTAGGTAAAGGGTTAATGCACACAATATCAAAATTTATTATTTTTATTATTTTTTTTCAAATTATTCACAAAATGTCAACAAAACCATATTATGTTAGCCCTCATTGGAATAAGCTCATTCCAATTGGGGGTCACATGATATGGTTTTGTTGAAATTTTAAAAAAAATATCAATATTTTCAATTTCTCAGTTTGTAAATTGCATGGGCAGATGAGGCCGATTCATTTATTTATTTATAAATATTACCACTGATATCAACATTCAATAGCCAGGGTTACCAGTTTTATGGGTGGAGGAAGCAGGAGTACCTGGAGAGAACCACTGAGCAGTGACAAGCAACTGTTAGTCTCCACACCAGCAGGGTTAATTAGCTTTCACTGATGACAAATGCACCATCCACATGCAGTATGCCTTAGTACTCAGTGCCACCAACGGTGGGTAATTGGAATTAAGTGCCTTACCCAAGGAAACAAGGCCATTACCCCAAGTGGGGATCGAGCCATGAAGCTTTTGGTTTGAAGTCCAATGCTGTAACCACTGAGCAACCATGTAAAGGGTCAAATGAAGACTGTCCACATATGTACAGTATTTTGATCACAATAGGGACGTGAGTATTGTTGAACTATTATGAAGTTTCAGGGTCGACTAGTCAACAGCCCATAGTCGAGTCTAAGTCGACTTGTCGGTTCTTATGGTTACTGACATAATATAATCCGAGTATAGTACAGTGGAGTCCACTTAATTGGATATCTCTTAATTGTATATCCCTGTTAATTGAATATAATTTCCCAACACAAAACCATTTACCATGCCTCCAGTACAAATTTTACCTGTTAATTTAATATAGGTTATAGAGTAAACTCCTGTTAATTGAATAAAAAATCTTGTAACATGTCGAGAAATTACCCTGACTCTTCCCAGTTTTCTTTTGGTTATAGACCAATTTGGCCTCAGTACATCCAATACAGACATTTAATCTATTATATCTTGCTTGACAGAGCTCATGGAGCTCTGTCAAACAAAATATAATGGAATAAACGCTAAGTTTATCTCTAGAATACAGGGAAATGACACAATCCCTGTTAATTGAATACTCCTGTTACCTGAATAATTTTCGTTGGCAAAGTGGCTATTCAATTAACAGGGTTCCACTGTACTAGCACATAGTTATAATTCACTCGCCATCACAGAAATATGTACATGTGAGTGCATCATTAAGATAATGACTGTTGTATGCCATCTTTGTTCTGCTATCAGAAAGTAGTGACCAGTCCACTATCAGTGGACTGGTCACTACGTTGTGATAGCAGAATTGTATGATATCTCGTAAAATCAAATTAATATAATTATACTATTCCTGCAGTCTACCTGTTTCTTAAAATATAAAATATTCGCAACCACGTTATGTATACCAGTTTCTATAAAACATCAAGACATCTGATGCTCTCTCATCTAGATCATGTCATTTTCGTGATGCTTTGGGTTACATTACACTCCTATTTATCACAATGGTCAAAAAAATGTGTATTGTGCTCTGAATTTCACCTTGAATCCTTTTGACAAAGAAGAATTCCGACTAGTCAACTATAAAATTCAGAGTCGATTATTGGAGTTTGCAAAGTCGACATCGATTAGTCGACTAGTTGTTTCAACACTAGAAGTGAGAATTTCGATTGGATAGCGACTCAGTTGTGATCCGGTTAAAAATGAGCTTTCCACTTTTCTCCCCACAGAAATGTAGAATCTTGCCTGTTGGGAAAAAAGAACATTGTTGTGACTTAACCCTTTGCCCAACGCAGACGATTTCAAAATTTATTATTTTAAATATCATTTTTTAAATTTTTAAAAAACAATTCAAGAAAAACATATCATGTGACCCCTCTTTGGAACGAGCTCGATGAGCTCGTTCCAAAGAGGGGTCACATGATATGGTTTTCTTGAAATTCTTCGAAAAATGATATTTTTTCAGCTGCGGAATTTGCATATTACGTGGGCGGATGTGGGCGATTCGTTGGGTAAAGGGTTAACCCTTTACCCAATGCACACAAGATCAAAATTTATTATTTTAAATATTATTTTTAAAATTTTTCAAAATATTTCAACAAAACCATATCACAAGATTTGGTTTTGTTGAAATTTTTTCTAAAATAATATTTTTTCAACACCTGAATTTGCATATTATAATTACGCAGGCAGATGTCCTGATTCATGAGGTAAAAGGTTAATGGTACATATGGCTGTCACAACCCAACCAAGAAATATAACACTTTGCGATCATAGTGCTGACACAATATAAGCTTTCCTGGGAGACAAAAACGAAAGTGCCCACAGAATTTTTTTTATCATGGCACCAACATTTGGAGACCAACAACATATACATGTTGTCTCCAATTCCTTTACTTTTTTTTTTGAGGAGATATGCCTCTCCATTATCCTCAATAATCAATTTTCATTTATATATTTCGCCTTCTATTGTGGTTGGTGGGGTGGTGTGATGAAATGGGTAAATTTAAATATGGAAAGTCCATTTGCCACTGGGTTGAAACCAGGGGCCCTGGACACTGGTAAATTTGATGCTAGAGGCTTGCTTTGAACATATTTGTGAATCATGCATCCAAAGATGTGAAACTTCAAACATGGGAGCAGTGAACAGTGGTTTTAGAGAATTAAGATTTTTTATAACGTTTTTCCCCATTACTAGCAGTGTTAAAATCTGAAATCACATTGCAACCCTAAATATGGCTCTAGGTGCAAACTTGCTATAAATTATCCCTACAAAGATGTTAACCCTTTACCTAACACGAAAAGCAGATGACTCTTGCAAATAAAATTCTTAAAGCACTAATTTTTTTGATTTTGTTGCATCAAAAACATAGCTTACGACCCCTCATTGGAATGAGCTTGTTGAGCTCGTTCAAATGAAGGGGTCATAAGCTATGCTTTTGTGACAAAAAATGCAAAAGTAATAAAAATTAAATGGTGAATTTTGTGAATAGCGCTGGCTGGTTTGGTCGTTATGTTGGGTAAAAGGTTGAAATCAAAACAAGCAAGAATATGGAGTACTAGTGGACTTGGAGAAGATTTTGTTATGTTTTTTCCATTTCCAATTGCATTAAAACCTTGACCTCTCTTGATACCCCTAAATATGATGTCATGTGCCCGATTTGAAAAAAATTATCCTCACAAAGAAACTATTTACACAGTACTACATATTAAAACACTTGAAGCAGTTGTTTTGGAGAAGAAGCATTTTCTATATCACCCACAGTGTTAAAATTTGAAGGCACCATTACACCCCTAAATTATAACACTAGGGGCTTGATTTAAACAAACTTGTGAATCATCCTTATAATCATTAAAACTTCTGAACCCGCAGTTTGAGATAAGAAAATTGTTGTACTGTTTTGTCTATTAACCACAGTTTTAAAATATGAGGGGGCCCATGGCACTACTAAATATAGCCCCAGGGACTTGATTTGAACAAACCAGTACACTATCCTTATACAGATGATATGTCATCCCTTGAGGTGCAACAAGGGATGATATATCAAGTAGGGAAACATTTTGACAACTGGTTTGTGAGAAAATTGTTTAAACTTATTTTCCCATTAAGCACTATCTTAAAATGAAACATTTTTTTTTACAGCTCAATTTGTACATTTATTTATTTATTTATTAGGATTTAAAACACATTAACAGCCAAGGTCATATCATGTCGGTGACAGTTTTACCGTCAAGGAAGCAGAGAGAACCACAGAGCAATGACGAGCAGCTACCAGCTCCCCAACATTGTAACTCCGTACTGCAGCCTGGACATGGTTAGAGTGGTTGAAGACATGCGCACCATTGACGTGCAGTACACGGTGTCATCGTGCCCCCATGTGGACAATCGGGGTGAAGTGTCTTGCCGAAGGACACAGCGAATTTGTACATTACACAGACATATGTGGCTGATTCATTAGGTAAAGGGTTAGAAACTTGTTGAACAAGAGGCCCCAAGGGGCCTTAATTGCTCACCTGACAAGTTGTTCAAAGAAGTATTTTGGATAACAATCAGCTGATCATGGCTCATCAACACTTCAGAGGAATGAAGTCATGAAAATTATTATAGGGGTCCTTTTTTTTTTGCACAAATTTACACTAATTCCTTCAAAACGCATTTTGTAGCAATTTTTTTCCTCTGCTTAATTGACCCCCGGGAGTGGGGAGTGGGGTTGGTGGTCATAGGAGTATTATTTTTTGGGAGTTACATAAAATCACTTTAAATCTTTCAAAATATATTTTGCAGCCAAACATTTTGTTACATCTAACTGCCCCCCCCCCCCCCCAACAAGGAAGGGAGGGGGAGGACATAGGGTAAAAATATTTTGGCATAAAACCACTCTAATTCATCTAGGAACTTGTATTTTGAAAAGTATCAAAAAACAAATTTCTGAATTTTGGTCCAAAATTTCCAAGTCGGAACTGGACCCAAAATTTTGAGGCATAAAAAAAAAATTGTCTCAAAATTTAACAAAACGCATAAAAAATGCCCCAAAACATTTCTGAATTTTGGTCCAAAATTTTGGAGTCAGAATCGGGCCGAAAATTTTCAGGCTAAAAATTTTTTTTTTTGTCTCAAAATTGAACAAAACGCATAAAAAATCAATAATCTTTTTTTTTAACATTTTAGTCCAAAATTTCTAAGTCCGAACCAGACCCAAAATTTTCAACCCAGGGACCTGATTTGAACAAACTTGAATCTGACCCTCTGGAGATGATGCATACCAAATATGAGAGGATTCTGATTGGTGGATCGGAAGAAGAAGATTTTTAAAGAAATTCCTCATATTGCACTAAGTTAGAATTCAGGCTCAAATATTAACCGAGGAATTCGATTTGAACAAACTTGAATCTGGCCCCCCCCTAGAGATGATGTCCACCAAATATGAGAGGATTCTGACTGGTGAATGTGAAAAAGAAGATTTTTAAAGAGTATTCCACGTATTGTACAAAGTTAAAATTTGGGCTCCAATATTAACCCAGGGACTCGATTTGAACAATCTTCAATCTGACCCCCCTAGCGATGATGTATACCAAATATGAAAAGATTCTGACCACTGGATCTGAAGAAGAAGATTTTTAAAGAAATTTCCTCATATTGCACTAAGTTAAAATTCGAGTTCCCATAGGGAGCCCAAATATTAACCCAGTGACTCTATTTGAACAAATTTGAATCTGACCCCCTTAGAGATGTTGATTACCAAATATGAAAATATTCTGAATTGTGGATCTGAAGAAGATTTTTAAAGAATATTCCACGTATTGCACTAAGTTAAAATTTGGCCTCCAATAGGGAGCCCAAATATTAACCCAGGGACTTGATTTGAACAAACTTGAATCTGACACCCCTAGAGATGTTGTATATCAAATATTAAAAGATTCTGACAACTGAATCTGAAGAAGATTTTGTTTGTATTTTATGGGTAATATCAGAGTTATGCCCCTTGTGGTGCCCCCTATGGGTGTGGCAACTTTATTTGGACAAATTTGAATTGACATATGATAAGGAAGATGCACACCAGATTTGATTCAATTTGGTCCAGGAGTTTGTGAGGAGAAGTCAATAATATAAAGTTTACGCCGGACGGACGATGCCGGGTGACAGATGACAATGGACGGATGATGGACAGAAAGTGATTAGTAAAGCTCCCCTTGAGCTTCGCACAGGTGAGCTAAAAAAACATATTTAAAAAAAAAATTTCAACCAAACCATATCATGTGCATCCTCATTGGAGCAAGCTCATCGAGCTCATTCCAAAGAGGGGTAACATGATATAGTCCTGTTGAAATTTTTTACAAAAAATACAATAAAAAAACAAATTATGATATCAGGTGTTCTGGGTAAAGAGTTAACTAAAGACTGGTCCTAAATAATCACTCTCTACAAAATTCTTATCAGATCAATATTTTTCAAAGCTTCTGAATATGAATTGTGCAAAGCAATTACATTTACAATATGCAATCTTTACAAACAAAATATTATGATGTAATAAATGAGTGACAACAATTTTCAGGAGATAACAAGCAAGAGGAAATTATGTCATCATGTGTCTCCAGGCTTAATGAGACTTCCAGTGATTATTGTTAAATATAGTCACTGAGTGGGCAGGTACAGCTATATATCTTGACAAACCAGTTTTAACCAAGTAAAATATGGTCTCAGATATGTGTCTATCAACAGAAAATAAATCATTAAAATTTATTTGATTTTCTGACTTCTTTGTAAAGGAAAGACAAAGAACACCAAGCAGTTGTTATACATGATAAACAATCTTTTTTCAACTGCAACAGTATTAACCCTTTACCTAATGCAGGCCTGGCATTTTCAGGAGAGCGATTTATTCACTCGCCTACTGCTTGCCTTGAAAAAACTGAGGAGGGCGAAAAATAGCCCTCCTAGCCTTAGAAAATAATGATTACAACAACAGCCTATTCCTAAAAACCCACAGGTTTTCAGATATTAGTTAGTGCTCTCTGCAATACGGGAGGGGCAGTGTAGCCATCTCACAGAGACTACCTGGTTAGCCGTACAAAATACAAGAGGCCCCAGGGGGTCTGAGGGCGCTCACCTGACATGGTAACCTAAATATCAACCCAGAGAATTGATTTCAACAAGTTGCATCTGCTCCTCCTTAGAAAAGCTTATACCAAATATCCAAAGATTCTGACCAGTGGATCTAAAAAAAAAGATTTTTAAAGAAAATTCCTCATTTTGAACTAAGCTGTCATTCGGACTCCCATAGTGAGCCTGAATATGAACAAAGGGACTTGGCTTGAACAAACTTGAATCTCACCCCCTAAGGTTGCTGCATGCCAAATATCAAAAGATTCCAACTGCTGAATCTGAAAAAGAAGATTTTTAAAGAAAAATTCCTCTTATTGACTAAGTTATAATTCAGGCTCCCACAGAGCCCAAATATGGACCCAGGGACTTGGCTTTAACAAACCTGAATCTCCCCCCCACCCCCTCCCCTTAAGAATGCTACACACCACATATCAAAACATTCCGACTGCTGGATCTGAAGAAGAAGAAGATTTTTTAAGAAAATTCCTCATTTCAAACTAAGTTACAATTCAAGCTCCCACAGTGAGCCCAAATATGGACCTAGGGGCATGGCTTGAACAAACTTGAATCTCACCCCTCTAAGGATGCTGCATACCAAATATCAAAACATTCCGACTGCTGGATCTGAAGAAGAAGATTTTTAAAGAACTAAGTTATCATTCGGGTTCCCACAGTGAGCCCAAATATGGACCTAGGGATATGGCTTGAACAAACTTGAATCTCACCCCCCTAAGGATGCTGCATACCAAATATCAAAACATTCCGACTGCTGGATCTGAAGAAGAAAAGTTTCTTCTCATTTTGAACTAAGTTATAATTTGGGCTACCACAGTGAGCCCAAATATGAACCCAGGTACTTGGCTTGAACAAACTTGAATATCACCCCCTAAGCATGGTGCATACCCAATATCAAAAGATTCTGCCTGCTGGATCTTGAGAAGAAGATTTTTAAAGAAATTTGCCTGAAATACTCTAAGTTCGAAATCGGGCTCCTATACTGAGCCCAAATATGAACCCAGGGGGCCGATTTGAACAAACTTGAATCAGATCCACCCTACAATGTTGCATAACAAATATCAAATGATTCCGCCTGTTGGATCTGAAGAAGATTTTTTAATGTTTTTCCCATTGCCTACAGTGTTAAAAAGTGCTGACTCAGCACTTTTTCAAAGTCCCGAAACTGTACCCTATGATAAAACCGATTGCAATTTTTTTTGACCAATCCTTTCTGTTGGTCCCAAGGAAGCTTCACACCAAATAAAAATTCTCGGTGCCGTGCAGTTTTGGAGATATGGGCATTTTAACTTTTTTCTATTTTTAGCTCCTGTAGTTCCCACGGGGCTGCAGGAAAAAACATTTTGGCATAAATCAAGTACTTATAACCCAATAATACCTCATACTAAATTTGGTTCAAATCGGCCTCTGGGTTCAGAAAATAGAAATTTTGGGCGGGCAAAAATTCTTGCCCCTCTCAGAACAAAGGCAAATATTGCCCATCAAATTTCTCTTGAACAAATTGGAGTCTACACCTCAAATGGAAGCTGCATACCACATATCAAGTCTCTGCTACTGGTGGGTCATTAGAAGATTTTCAACAAAATTGGCCATTTTTTCCCCACCCCTCTGCTCAATATGAGCCAAAACCTAATTTGCATAAAAATCCAAATGCCCCTATAAAACCACTACTTACATGAAATTTAATTAAAATGTGGCCAGTGGTTTAGGAGAAAGAGACTCAAACACCACCTTCACGCAGGACGACAGACGATGGACGACGGACAAAGAGTGATCAGAAAAGCTCACCCTGACTTTCAATCAGGTGAGCTAAAAATGTACAAAGCCCACTAGGCCTAATTCATTAATAGTACAACTTCATTTTGCCACTTTTAGCTTTTGTAAGCTCGAGGAGAACTAATCGCGCCCCTAGGACGTGTGAGGAGAGCGGTTTTTAGCCCTCCTGCATTTTTAAGAATGCCAGGCCTGCTAATGTAGACCTTAAACAGTAAAAATATATCATTCATGGCTTGTTTGGGGAGCTTTAGGGCTGGCAATTTAATTTATTTTGCTGCCCAGTCAGTTACCAGATCTCCTTGATGGAGACTTTCTTGACTTATTTATTTATTTGCTCAACATTTTAGTTTTTTATTAATTTATGAATTTGTTTTTTTGGGTTGTTATGTAAGATGTTGATATTTGGGTACAATCGTTTTTAACCCTTTACCTAACTTGAAAAGCAGATGACACATGAAACAAAATTATCAAAACATAGCTTATGATCCCTCATTGGAACGACCTCATTGAGCTTGTTTTAATGAGCGTCATAAGTCATGTTTTTGACGCAACAAATGAAAACAAGACTAACAGTGACTGCATGGCCACAGATGCCTCTGAACTATGACCTTGATCTGTGACCTTGACCTCCATCAAACAAAAAAAACATTTGTGCATGACACATCGTCTCCGCATAAGCAACATGTATGCCAAGTTTCAACAGCATCTCAGAGGGCACACGAAAATTTTCTGGATGGACAGACAGACAGACAGACAGATGGACAGAAATGACAAACACAATATGCCCCAGAAAAACATTTTTCAGAGGCATAAAAATAATGAAACGGGAATGGCAATTTTTGTAAATAGCGCTGGTCGGTTTCGGACTTTGCATGGGTAAAGGGCTAAACCACAACAATATTAACCCTTCGTCTCAAGTAGACCCTGAACCCCAGAAATAGATCATTCATGACTGGTTTGGGGGGATGGCTTCATGGCTTGCAAATAGCTTACTGGCTCAGATGTTTGAAACATTTAATTCATGGCTGTCTATAATCAGATCTTGACAGCCACTAAGTGGACTTATTCAGTAATTTAATTAGCAGCAGGCAGTATACTTTATGCACCCGTTGTCCAACAGGGATAATCCTTTATCCCATGAATACATAGTATAATATACAGGATCTAAATTTGTTTTTCATATTTTGCTTCAAAATTATACTTCAAGATACTTCAAGACTTCAATTGATAGGAGCTTGTTACATTGAGGGATAATGAGCTAGCTGTATGAAATGGAAAAAAAAATGCAGGTTCTTTAAAGGAAAAAATACTTCTACTATTGTTTACAAATCAATAATACAGACTGATTATGAAGAAACTAACAATAACAAATGCCGGTGTCACTCATTATATATATATATATGTATATACAAGCCTGGAAATAAGCAGAATGTTGTCTGAAGAATGAGGTCCCCAGAGTAGCCCAAGAACATTATGTTTCACTAGGGAAAAAATTTGAGAAAGCTGATTTTTTCAGGGAATGTCGAGTACATGTCACTGAACGATTAGACAAAAGTCCCCTAAAATCCCAGTTGAGCTTTTTTTTCTACAGCCTTTTTTCGAAAACGCGTTTGAAAAAAATTAAAAAAAATCGCACGAACTTTGTAACCTCCAATTGATCCAACTGTATTTTTTGTTTACGCATATTTCGAGCTACATAATGTCTAATATACATTTACCTAGAGGAAAATGTGCATTCTGTGACAATTTCTGCGAAAAATTATTGAAAATTCACAAAAAAGTATCGGATTTATGCAAAAAATGACGATTTTCCTAACGGATTTGCCCAAAGGGTCGTAGTACAGAACGGGATGTTAGTTGGACAGACGATAAAAAATCCACCACCATTTGAAGACTTTTATCATTGCTTACAAAATAGACATTATGGAAGACCCCCTCTGCTTCTGGCCGAGTTCCCCTTTTGGCATAAAATTCGTCAGCATGAGAACTCGACTATTTTCGGGCTTGGGACCGAACAGACACGTCTGTGTCTGGCAACATTAGATCAATAAATAATATTTACAGAATGTACAAAAATCAATAAATAATATTTACAGAATGTACAAATCAATCAACATGGATTAAGTTACATTGACTATTATCAATGCTATATACAGAAATGACATGACCTATATACATATTATTCATCGAACTCAGAAATTTCCGACAGGACAGTGTTTCTGTGGTTGTTACAAGAATCCGAACTGCAATTACACAAACCTGAGCAAGAGAGTCCTGCCTTCTTACACCCACACCTTTTTGTACAAGCACTCTTGCAACCACAACTGATCAGATTCAGTAGGTTATCGGGGGCACATGGCTTTGTGGCTGCAGTCGGTACAAGAAGTCCATTGTCAAGCGACCACCCCCAATCCGTCGGAGGAAGCGAAGTGCCCAGCCATTGTTGGACCTGGAGATAACATCTGTAGACATGTTGTTGTGCAGCATCGCTGCTTGGTGGGAGTGAGGCTAGGTCGATGGGTTTATTCAGTTTAGATTTTGCTACATAACGCTTGTAAGTGACATATCTATATTGGTCGAGAGAGGAAACAGTTTTACTCCCGTATAAGATCAGGAGAAGTTGTTCCCCGGCAGCGGCTACTGCACTTGGTGTACTGTCATCCGCCAAAATTGTGTTGACATACTGTTGTGAGTCGCTAGTAACATCGGAGACAATTGTACTGAATACTTTCTTCTTACCAACTCGAAAGAGTGCAGAAGTAGTGTCACAACCACTTATAGAATGTGCTACAAGGAGGTTGCTTCTATGGTCACCCATTTTGGTTGCTATTTCACTACCTGAAACTAGTAAGTTTGGGGTAATGGAATACATCATGTGAATATTACATCCCGGTTGAACTCGAGAGGTAAGAATGACTAACAAGTCTGTGTCTGTTCCCACAACGACAACATTGTTGTCATCTTGAGCGATGTCAAGTGCAGTTTCGGCTATCAGTACATCAGCATCAGCCTCGGCCTGCTTGGACTGAATATTGATAGCAGATAGCTCCTGCATTAGAAGATCGATCAGTTGGGTTTTGTTCTTGGCATTTGCAAGGAAATCGGATTGGGGTGTGGTGGCTGGTAACTCGGGTGAGATATTGATATCAATGGAATACCTGTCTTTAGATCTACAGGCTTGTTCCATGCCCTTTGTCGACATTGTACAAGCATAACCATCAAAAACAACCACGACGTTCGCCCCAAAATGTCTCACTAGATAACTGGAATATGATGTACATATGTCCTTATATAACGACTGTTTAGACCATACAACTGCCCTCAATAAAAATCCACCATCTACAACAAACAGAGAATGTTCTGGGATTTTAGTTTGCTCGGAACCGTATGTTTTGAGGATCTTACCGAGCGAGCTTTTCTGTGTCTTCCTCATTCCAGCAGAATCAAACAATGCTGGTGGTTTCGGGGCAAGTTCATATTTGAGATACTCTTCCATCTCTGCTTGTGACTGAATAACACATGTGATGCGGCTGAACAGAATTGTGGGGTCAATCACTACCTTACTTCCACGGACTTTGATGCTATTTGCCATCAATGCGAAAGACTTCGCAGTGTCAACACGTCGTAGTTTGATGCTGTTGAACGTTTTGCTTACAACATTCGATACGCAACATTCACCAATTTTGCGAACTTGGTCACAGTTCACAGTTTCGTCGGCCACAAGCCCGGTCGCTATAGAGACTAATTGTAGTGGATCTCTATTCTGAAAGGGGGAATGCACTCTGAGCCAGTTCAATAATTTGGTGATATCATTGGCATCAGTCAATTGTGAACTTTGACGGAGATCCCGATATTGTTCGCCATGACCAGTGTGAACATGAACAAAATTTTCGAGAGCATTACGTATCGGAAGGCAAAGAGGTAGTCCATGTACCCATTTCGCAACAGTGCTATCGGTTATTCCCCTGCCATGTGTGAGACCACCAGGGAGCTTGAACATTCTCATTAAACACTGCTCTATGGTCTGATCAGAATATATCCCGTCCCAGAATTTATCTGAGCGCCTTATGGTAAAGTAACCTTTCTCAGTGAACAACTTCAAATCATCCTGTTGCATTATTTCTGTTAGCTCATTCATCTGCTGCAAATAGAGATGAGAACTTTTTGCGTATGCAAAATGACCACCTGCGTGAAATACTGGAATCATATTGCGAACACAATATGTGTGGAGTTCCCAGTCGCCTGTGCGCTCTGCTCTCAAGAACAACTGGAGAAGACCTATTTGCTCGTAGTATTGTACCCAAAGCTTTCCTGTGCGTCCTACGGACGCATTCTGGAGCAGTTCGTGTAATTTTGACAGTAGATGGTTGACACTTTCTTGATTGACAGCATCAGCTGTTGTACAGTCACCTCTGGCAAGTCCACAGAATATTTCATTGACTTCTGTGCAGTCTATGTTATCTAGTGTTCGGCTTTCTTCAAACACAAGTTTTGTAATGGCAATTTGTGTTAGCAAATGGGCACGAACTGCTCTTGAATATGCATGACCACTGATCAAATGATGGATTGACCCACCAGCATAAACAGTCCCCCAAAGTTCATCCAAGCCGCTACCAGCCATGATCGAACCAATTGCCCCTAAATATGACATAATCATATGGAAGCCGCCGAGTCTAACGAAAACTTTTGTCAACTTATCTGACGAAGACACAATCTCCACTGCTTTGATATAAAGTGGTTGGTCAAACGTCACTGGACAAACATTCAGTCCCTGTTTCTCACATTCAGTTTGAATGAGAAAAGTCGATGCCATTTGAATTTGAGTTTAGGGGGTATGGTTAATATTTCACACGTTTCACCAGTTCATTATGGAATAAATGACTATTGTTATATATCATTATAAAGCCACTGCTTTTATGCAATTTTTGATATATAATTTAACTCCCAAAGTAGTCGTAGATTTGATTTAATGGACTTTGTGTACCATTGTGTATATGAAAACAATAAATTTTTTTTCGTAATTTTGTACATTTTCATGAATATTTCACCATTGAGTGTGAGGATTGGTACAAAGTTGGCATTTTCTGTTGGGGATATGTATTCTCAATATAATTCAGCACGATATTTATGATTCTCACCCTACTAAGGCGAATAAGAATGAGAAATATGGAGCTGGGTCGAATTTTTTTTTTAAATTTTTTTTTCATCAAAAAAACGCTATAACTAAAAAAGCTCAACTTGGATTCGCAGGGACTTTTCACACTTTATCCGCAATGTGTGTCCCGGAAACATATAAAAAAATCAGCTTTCTCCGATTTTTTTCCTTACTTTCTCATTTTTATGTCTAATGTGCCTGGACTAAGAGGGTGAATTTGGTGATGCTACCCTGCACAACAGGGTAGCATCACAAAATTTACCCTATGTGAACCTCTGTTTAAATCGAGGCCTCAGGCCTAAACAGAAAGAGGAACTCAGAAGAAATATTGGGGGATTCCCACTGTATGGGATAGCATCAGCACATTCACCCTCTGGGGACCTCCAACTGGGATAGCATAAGCAAATTCACCCTCTGGGGACCTCCATCTGCAAATGACAGATTGCTTATTTCCAGACTTGTGTATATATTACATGGGAGTTGGATCCAGCAATACCTGGGGTAGTAACTAGTGTTTTTTATTGGGGATGGGAATAAGGGAATATGTATTGGAAAACTTTTCGTTACTGGTTGTGCCAATTTATCTCTGTACTATTAGATTTCTGTAATATCAGTGAAAAACTCAATCTGCCCCTTTAAGATAGCATCAAGTCAATCAATGTAGTAACTCCTCCCATTGATGATTGATGACATAAAAGCTGATATGCTGTAGTCACAGCTTAACAGCTTTCACATCTTCATATATCAAACGAAAGCCTAGCATGAAAACTAGTAACCTAGTATCAACTTTCCAATCTCGGCAGTTACTTTTGTCAATTATAACTAAAATATGTTCGGAAAAATGGAAAATGGGCCATAACTCAGCAAAAATTTGTTGTACTGAATCCATATTTGAAGATGACCTGCATATTCATGAAACAAACCTATGTACAAAATTTGGCGTTCATTCAACAACTCAAACTAAAGTTATCAGTCAGATATCCAATTTTCAAAGTCCAAAATATGAATAAAGGGCACTAACCCAGCCAGAATTGGTCAGACTGAACCCACATTCCAACTTGACCATCATATTCTTGAGACAAACCTATGTTCAAAATTTGGTGTCGATACAATATCTCAAACTGAAGTTATCATCCAGACACCAAATTTCCCAGGTTGCAAAACTGGGTGGAAAAGTATCGAAAAAGGGGCATGACTCAAACAAAAAATGATCAGATCCAGACAATATTCAGAATTTGCCTAATCATTGGGGTAAGGGACATATACACCAAATTTAGTTTTGATTCGATGAACCAACCTTTAGTTATCACTCCAGATGGACGAATAGACAGATGCACACACAGACAGATGTACACACTGACGGATGCAGCTGATTACAATAGCCCTCCAACAAAATGTTTTGTTTGGGGACAAAAATGTGTACATCATCAGCATATTCATTTGTCATGGACATTAAATTGGATTCTTTAAAAAGCAGTCAGCAACTGCAAGGCACTGGAAAATTGAAAATCTTTGAGAATACTCTTTTTGTTGAGCACCATTCAATTTATAGTAACAATTGCCCCCCCCCCCCCCCTCCTCATTAAGGTGGTGCCAGTTGAGACACTTCTCTATAGGTGGTGAATGAACATTCTAGCAATCCATTTGTTGACTCAGAAGACTAAACTTTCTGCAGCTTGGAAAGCTTGCCACAGCTGTCTATATAAAATGAAATGGCTGGCTATGGTTTGGAAACTTTGCACTCATACCAACAGCTCATGGCAACTGGTTGGGCTCTAATCTAAAATGCGTGGAAAAAATTTAAAATTAAATTTTGCCATTGAAATATAACAACCCCCTACATCTGCTCTATTGAATCACTTTATTTGCTTTCACTCCTAATGAAAGGCATGTGACACTACCCCTTAAGGGCCTAATTCAGACTTTGATAACTTTTTAATGCAAAGGAACATGTGCCCAACATGCATTGTTTGGGAAACCTCAAAATTTTTTCTTAGTACCTTGTCAGTTGTTTTTAGGCAAGTCTTGGCTGCCTCTGTAGGCAGCCAAGACTTGACTTGAAACAACTGCAAAGCCACTGGAGGTAGACTTTCAAAGTATAACGAAAATGTATAAAAATCTCCGGACCCATCAGGGTTAAATCAGGACTATACCTTTAATTGATTGAAAATTCACAGATCTTTCTTGTAATTTCCAGGACAGTAATTGGTAAAGTGTAAGGTCGTTTTGTGGTAGTCAGAATTTATTCTACAATAATTGCTCTATTACAAAATATTAGAGAATGTCTATAGATACTCTTCAATAAAATGTACCAAAACGTATCTACATGAACAAACAAAATCCTGTTGAGACAAAACACCATTTGCTTATATTACCATGACATTTCAGGTCAAAATGTGTGTGGTTAACACGTTACCAAAAACAACTTGTGAATAATATTTTCATAAAAAAAATTAAACTAAATGCTGCATATACCATACTTGGTCACTAACAAACTGTGTAATGCACCCTTTCCATTTTGAGGCAATCGGTCACTCTTGCGTGCCATCGCACATGCAATTTTTTATCTCACCAACGATGAAATAGAGGTGAGGTAATGTCATGACCCCACTGGCATCAGCGTTGCTACTGGCATCAAGATCCAATTTTGTAAGAGTTTGTGTTTTAGTTGTAAGAGTTTGTGTTTTAGTAAATTTCTTTGAACCCAGTGGCCCTAGGGCTTTCAAATTGCAGTTGTAAGTTATTTATGACAATGACTACAGTACGTAAATCTTATTTCTGGAAATTGTTCCCACAATTTTTTTTTTAGGTGAAAACTTACTCAATTTTCTGTTGTAAGAAGTTTCGTTAAAGTAAACTTTATTGCATATTATGGTGCTCTATATTGTTTTGTGTTGTGTTATTTATATATATGGTATATATTTAACTAACAACTGTGAAGAATAAAAAACTAGATATCACGGAGATGGAATCCATCTCTGCGGGCCCCGCAGCAACTAACCGATGTTAGGTATAAACTGATGTGAACCGTAATACTAAAATATTTCAAGCAATAGGTAAAATCTGATTAAAATCCCTTCCCGGACACGAACTTGTCAGAAAAAAACCCAAATTCTGAATAATTTGACCTTGAGGTCAAACTTCAAGGTCAAAGCATGGCAACCTTGGTACGCGACACGTCGTCTTGAGATAATCTACCCAC
The DNA here is from genome assembly GCA_031216915.1 of Pictodentalium vernedei. Taxonomy (NCBI): domain Eukaryota; kingdom Metazoa; phylum Mollusca; class Scaphopoda; order Dentaliida; family Dentaliidae; genus Pictodentalium; species Pictodentalium vernedei. Next base: position 115,363,690 of record CM062292.1, read on the forward strand.
ATACCAAATATCAAAACCCTATCTATTAAAGGAAAAAAGTTACAGCCTGGACACGAACTTGTCAGAAAAAAAAAAAAATCTGCATAATTTGACCTTGAGGTCAAACTTCAAGGTCAAAGCATGGCAACCTTGGTACGCGACACATCATCTTGAGATAATCTTTCCACATACCACACATCAAAACCCTATCTATTAAGGGAAAAAAGTTACAGCCCGGCAATAAACTTGTCAGAAAAGAACCCCGAATTCGGAATAATTTGACCTTGAGGTCAATGGTCAAGGTCAAAGCATAGCAACCGTGGTACGCGACACATCGCCTTGAGATAATCTACCTACATACCAAATATCAAAACCCTATCTATTAAGGGAAAAAAGTTACAGCCCGGACATGAACTTGTCAGAAAAGAACCCCGAATTCTGAATAATTTGACATTGAGGTCAAAGTTCAAGGTCAAAGCATGGCAACCTTGGTACGCGACACATCATCTTGAGATAATCTACTCACATACCAAATATCAAAACCCTATCTATTACGGGAAAAAAGTTACAGCCCGGACACGAACTTGTCAAAAAAGAACCCTGAAAAATGGAATAATTTGACCTTGAGGTCAAAGTTCAAGGTCAAAGCATGGCGACCTTGGTACGCGACACATCGTCTTGAGATAGTATACCCACATGTCAAATATCAAAACCTTATCTATTAAGAGAGAAAGATTACAGCCTGGACGCACGCACACACAGACACACGGACGCACGGACAGAGCGATCACTATAGGGCGTCCGCCTCATGGCGGGGCCCTAATGATAGAATTCTTTTAAGAAATGAAATGAATTATCTGTCACTTTATCAGAGTATGAATGCTCAAACGAAACTTGCCTTGCCCATCTCACATTCACATTTTGATAAAAATGAGTCTCAAATACTAAAGAAGAAAAATAGAGTGAACAACCAACATGAGTATGATATATAATTTATATTTAATGAAATTATATTATAATTTAATTATGTAATATAATTTGTAATATAATGAGTGTAAAATAATAATTTAATTATATAATATAATTTGTAATATAATGAATGTAGCCTTGGTCAGTTAAACATTTATCAGATTTTAAGTGGACAATTATCAGCCAATATTGAATGCGAATGCTGAATTTTGGCTTATCAATGATGGGAGACAACTCTAGCTTGGTTCATATCAGTTGAGTTTGAAGTCACTAAAGTGGTAAAACTGTAGCTTGGGTCATATCAGTCAAGTTTGAAGTCATATCTGCCAAGCTTGATAACAGACAATTCTGGGTAATTCTGGGCAATTCCGGGTAAGAAAATCTATAAATGACTCCATTTTAATATATGATGTAAGTCCAAGTATCAAATCTAGTCTTATAATGAAGTACATGACTAATCCTCTGCACACTGACATCGAAATATCAAAATTTCAAGCCATACATTTTTCCCATACCGCAGCTAGGAATTTAACCAATTCAATCTTGTTTGACAGCTCATTGATCTTGTCTGTCAAACAAGATTGAATTAGTTCAATTCCTAGTGGTTTTAAGGGAAAAAATGGGGTTTGAAATTTCAGTATTTTGACATCAGTGTGCAGAGGGTTTCATACTAGCAAGCGCGATTCAATATTGAAGATTCCAACATGGATGGATATGTCCCGACTGGAAAAAAATTATTGGAAGGAATTTGTTCACATCCCCTTATGCTCCTGCCTGTGATTGAAATACTCTATAAAATCCATTCTACCTACCTATATGACCAGCTTGAGCTGCTTCATGTATTGGACACTCTCCTTTCTTACTTCTCTTCCATACATTAACTCCTCTGGACAACAGTAATTTCAGTGTTCTATTGTATCCTTTGATTGCTGCACAATGGACAGGACTGAAAAATGTAAGAGGATTTCTTGTACACACATGTCTATCTGTCAACATAAGAAAGTACTTATTCATGTACTTAACTTCAGGCCAGATTCATCAGGTTGATCCAGATGAACCACACAACCACACACACACAAATATACATATATACAGAATAAATCAAATTTGTGGATTTTTTTTCTTGGGGGGTGGGGGGGACATTTGAAACCCATTATGGTTCAGTATATATTTATTTCTACGAAAAATATAAATTTTATAGTAAATTTCCTTTCTTATTATACCTACCGCAATTGTTTACTACAGGCTTGCACTACAGTGGAAGAACCTAACTCGGATAAAATACTCTCTATTTTAATCTTTCCCAAGAGATTTGGGAAAGAAAAGTGGTGTAAAAACACCACGAAAAAAATAAGCCAAAACTGGGTCGAGCGCCATCGGCGCACACCCAGTATGGGACGCTCTTCCATAGTACAAATCCACAACTACCATAAAACAGTGCGCAGTGCATCAATTCATCATTCTTTTGATTCCGACAACACAGGAGTTATGTGATCAGTGGGGAGGAAGGATTCTTACCCAAATAAGAAGACGGGAGGGCCTCCATGTAAACAATTGTGGTAGGTATAATAAGAAAGGAAATTTACTATAAAATTTATATTTCTTATCAACCTACCTCAATTGTTTACTACAGGCTGAATAGACAAAAGGATGGAGGGAATCACATAATCAACCCACACATAACTCAACAGCACTGGAACCATGCACAGAGGAAGAGATCCCTAGGTCTATCAAACCATAGCATCACAAACATTAGAAAAAACAATGAAAGATGAGGCGTATGGTGAAGTGCAACGCACAGACAGAAAGGGCAGTAACAGCAAAGAGCTGGAACTGACCCTGAAAAAAAGCTTAAAGGCTGGGATAGACAACAGCCTGAGCTGAAGAAAGAGGGCCCCCAAGGACAAAGGTCCTCGAGCTGCTCCTGCAACTGTCTCAGATAAAAGGAGAATGTAGCATTTCTCCAGTAGGCTGCCAGTATAACATCCGTCATCCGACAACATGACAGAGTTATTAAAAGAGGAAGACAATGCACGCACCTTGTGGCAGAAAAAACAATTGGTAATACAATCACCAGTAGCTAGACGAGCGGAAGCTGCACGAATAGCAAGACAAACCCATCGAGAAATGGATGCAGGAGAGATCTGGCATGTGAGAAATCTGCATATCATCCAGGATAAAGGCATGAATGCCCCCCACCCCCAAGCAGAGCAGCGCCCAAGAAAGTAACCATCTTGGAGGAAACTGCAAAGTCCTAGGCCTTTTCAAAGAAAAGAGCTGAACAAGCTTGGAGAGGCAAGGATGAGTGTCGAAACAATGCGGTACCACATATAAAAAAAGGTCTCTGAAGCATGGACTTGTACCCATTGCTGGAGACCCCTAGAAACAAACATAAACCAGAAATTCCACAAGCGGTGTGACCGAAGGAGTGACCGGAGCAACAGAATGATCGCACACCATCGACAGAAGAACCTTCCACTTAGCCAGAGGCTAAACCAGTGGAGTGAGTGCCTCCTTGAAGAAGAAAAGCAACTCCACTGCGTGTCTCGAAAAACCACTACGGAGGAGACAGGACCCGATAAAAGACATGTGCAAAGGCACAATGAAGTCGGGTCAACTTGAAACCTCCTCGGGCGACTTTGGCAAAGAAAGTCGCAATGTAGAGGGAGACATGCCGGAACCGCCGCTAACAGAGAGCGGAGCAGATTGATCCACACCCACTGAGGTTCCCGACGTAAAATGACTGAAGGAACTGTGGTTGGAAGAGGCACCCTGGACAGAGTGGGGTGCCTTCGGAAGGATATTCGCAGCCTGGACCGAACAACATCTAACACCCAAGGATCGGATGCGATGGTGGCCCAACGGTCTGCGAACTCTGCTATCCTTCCTCCAACCTGGGACGAGTCGAGGTGAGGACCTTCATTTCGAGCCCCGACGAGGCCCGCGAGAGGAGAAACCACCTCCTCAACTGAATGAAGAATCCTGATACTTCCCTCTAGTCTGCCGACGCTTACCCTTACCCCTTGAGTAAGAAGTAGATGCAGTGGCAGAAGGATCAACCTTTTGCTTCGCAGAGGAAGCAGAAGGGTACTTGTTAGGCTTGGAACAGCCCCTGACTCCCCTAGAAGGCTGATCAAGCTGAAGAAACAGCAGCTGATCTCTGGAATGACGTAGGACGTCATTCCGGACCGTCGACACGGAACCATGGAAAAGTTGCGGACCTGCCAAAGAAGCAGATCAAAGTGTAGCGCGCTGCTCCTCAGGAAGGGATCAGCCTGTGTCCAGCAGAGAATCCCTTCGAACTAATTCCAGATTAGCCGTGTTACAGGCATGCGTGAGAGTAAGATGCATGAGCGCCTTGGACAGCACACACAAAGGAGCCTGTACCTCGTCAAACTTATCTGGAGGCAGATAAGCAGCTAAAGCTGAGACAGTGTGATCTGAGAGAGAAAGCATACCAAGCATCTCTCTTGATAAGCCCAACGTGGACTCCAGAGTCATCATCGGAATGACGGCAGACTTGGGCTTGGAAAGCCCGAGGGAATTGGAGTCCTGATCCAAAACCTGCAAAGTCTGGCAGACTGACGGATTGGCGGAATCGTAGTAACGATAATGCGCCAGAGGCAAAAAGGTGTCAACCCTGGTGAAGAACGGAGCCCTCATAGCCTTGGAACTCAGCTTAGAGTCCAAGGCTGAAAATGCTTCAACCAACTGTACCGACTGGCACGGTCAAAGACACCCAGAAGCAGGTTGCTCCATAGGCTGTTGGCACGCGACCGATGATCGCGGCCTGGCTGACACTGTCGGCTGGTTTGATGGTTTGAGATCCGGAAGGAACCCAAACACAAAATCAAGAGCTGCCCCCAAGTCCGAAGACTGCTGGCTCTCGACATCAAGCATGTCTGACTCTTCCCCTGAGTCGGAAAACACATAGCCCATCATGGGCAAACCAGCCTACGCCTCCCATGGTGTCGGAACACCAGGGGGATCAGAAAGCGGCCTGTTTCCAATCCCGGGAGGTGGCGCCATAGTGGGTGCCTGGAAATCACTCGCTGCCTCGCTGGAAGCAACGGAAAGGCTCTTTGACAGAACCTGAGTGAGTAAGGAGAGGGCCTCCCTAAGCTCACTGCCCGTACTGGCCGGTTCGACAGGGGAACAAACCGGCAAAGTGGCTTCACCTCTGACCCTCTTAACCAGCGAAGGGTCATGATCCTCCAAAACACCTGACGCGGGACGACGGGTGGCAGCCAAAGCGTCTGAAGGCACATGTGTATAGGAGTATGACACACCCTGAGGAACAACATAGCAAGAACTCATGAGAGTCACCGTGGATCTCTGTGGGACAGAAGGTCCAGGCTGCACAAAAGACGTTGGTCCCCCAAAACTGGTTGTGTGGCCAGAATGAGTGGACGGAAATGCCACAGAGTTCACAGTGTCCCCACTAAGAACATCTGAATCCAATAACACAACTGTGGTGCTCGACAGCGCAGAGACCACAGTAGAGGGTCCGGCCGGCAGCCACTTCCAACTTTGCCGAGTTGAAGTCAGGGAAGGCTGAGGCCGATACCCCCATGTCTACACTCCCAGACACCGCAGCAGACCACTGCAGGTATAAAACTACTGTGCCCAACGGCTTAGAGGACACTGTAGGGGGTTCAGTCGGCAGCCACTTCCGACTTCGCCGAGTTGAAGTCGGGGAAGGCTGAGGCTGATACCCCACAACCACACTACAGACATCACTGGAGACTCTTGCAGGGATAAGCCGAGGCCGGCTAAACACAGTGCCCAATGACATTGTAGACGGAACAGCAGTAGCAGAAGATAAGACGGGAGCTGTTGGAACTGGCGGAAAAGTGGAGAGAGCCACCTAGCTCGGCCTCCAAAGGAGGATATGGAGTCACAACCCTAGTGACAGCCTCAGATGTCGAGTGGAGATGGCGCATAGTCCCGGAACCAGGCATCTCTTCACCAGAAATCCAACAGCTCCTGCAGTATCCACCACGGTAAAAAACTGCACATTCCCCACGGAAGGGGAATAACTCTCACCAGACATGGTTGAGTAGGAAGCCCCGAAACAACAGCGTCCCCCCCCCCCCCCAGCTGGAGTGGGAGGAGCTGCACATCCCCCATGGAGGGGGAGTAATTGTCACCAGACGTGGTCGAGTCGGGTGGCCCCAAAACGACAGCATTTCCCACCCCCCACAGGAGTGGAAGGGCTGCACATCCCCCATGGAGGGGGTAAAACTCACACTAGACATGGTCGAGTCGGGGGGGGGGGACAGTTTTGGGGGGCCCAAAACAACAGTGCCCCCCCCCCCCCCTGCAGTGGTGGGAGGAGCTGCACACCCCCCATGGAGGGGGTAAACTCACACCAGATGTGGTCGAGTCACGAGGCTCCCGAAACGACAGCATTCCACACCACCCACGGGTGCGGAAGAAACGGCCACGAGAACGCACCAAGGCGAGAGCAAAAGGAATTGCCCTAAAGGAACCGAACTGGAAATAACAGAGGTGAGAGCAGTAGAAGAAAAAGGTGAACTCAACAGAAACAGAAAGTAGAACACCCTCAACTACGAGAGAAGGTGCCAGAAAAAAAACGGTGGGTACACGACAGAACCCAGACGGTCGACAGGGACCGAAAAAACAGAAATTCAGCCCTCAACAGAGTGAAGAAATCCTGTCCAGACAGTCCCAGATTGACACCTAACTCCAAAACAATTAATTCATCAACCGAAAAATTCATTGTCGAATCGCGTTGACACGATGTCGAAAAAAAAACATTCGCGAAAATGAAATAGTAAATAATATACAATGAGAATGTGGTTGAAAATATAAACGAGAATATATAAAACACAATCCTATTATTATACGATCTTCAGATCCATAATTCCAGTCACAGGAAAACCATTATCGACGAGTTAAATATCACTATTATGGAGCAAAATGGCACATCCACCATGTGTGCGGATAATCAAAAGAATGACGAAATGATGCACTGCGCACTGTTTTACGGTAGTTGTGGATTTGTACTATGGAAGAACGTCCTATACTGGGTGTGCGCGATGGCGCTCGACCCAGTTTTAGCTTATTTTTTCGTGGTGTTTTTACACCACTTTTCTTTCCCAAATCTCTTGGGAAAGGTTAGAATAGTGAGTATTTTATCTGAGTTAGGTTCTTCCACTGTAGTGCAAGCCTGTAGTAATTAATTGAGGTAGGTTGATAAGAAATGGAAATTTAAAGTAATTTCTGTATTTATCATACCAACCACTGGCCCATCATGCTGGCACTTTATTAGTCCATCAGAATTTAGGCCAAAAGCTTAATTTTGCACCCCCCCCTCCCCCCCCCCCCCCCCCCCCACACACACACACCATAAATTAAGCCAAATCAATAAAAAAAACTGAGTTCTGTACAGTCCTCCATAGATGGCTTCTGCGCATGTGCAGAGCCAAGGAAGTGTCCTCAGTTCCTACAAATAACCATTCTTTTGTGATGCCTGCAGAGTGTAATAGTTCTAATGGAGGGAGGTGTCCGTGAATAACTCACGGGAGGACACTTCCTGTCTGGGCAAGTGGTAGGTATGATAAATACAGAAATTACTTTAAATTTCCATTATTTATCCACTATTACCACTTGCCCAGATTATGTTGTATAGATAATAGGATGGAGGACTAAAACAGGACTGAAATGAAAAGAACAATAATATTCAGGCTATTGCTTACTCTAAACAGTAGGAATCAGCTTGTTAAGTATAAAATAGGATTTATTTACATCCACGATAGATAAATATCATCGATGGATGCAATACCTATAGGGTACAAGAATCCATACTGGAGTAAGACTGGTTACCTCTTCTAAGACTATATCATATCCCAAATGCCATAATTTAGATTAAGGAGACTAAAATATATATGCGTCCAGAGGTAACATGAGACGTTTTATATCAAGATTACGAATCATGAGTTATTGTATGGAATCAGCTCATGACAGAAACTATGACAGCTCAACATACCAAACATTGGCATCAATTGTGGTCCACCAAAGCCAAATTTAAGAGAGAGGCTCGCAGGCTTTTCACTATAAAGCCAAACTCTATGGAAGAATACCCTCCAGCTTGTTTTTCAAGAAATACCTTGCAAAACAAAGAGGTGGGCCACAATAAATGCCATTACGAAAGCTTGAAATTTAAATTATATAACTGTGATCCACATAAATTGGAAGCAGTTGAGAATTGGCCGGAACCCAAAAATAAAAAGCAAATTCATAGTTTCCTGGGATTTTGTGGGTATTACAGGAAATTTTTGTCAGGTTTTGCTGAGATTAGTTATCCTCTTGTTCAGGCTACTCATAAAAAAATCAAATTTGAGTGGACGACAGAATGTCAGTCTTCATTTGATGCTTTGAAACAATGCATGGTAACTCCTCCAGTTTTAACATTACCAACTATGGAAGGTCAATTTGTGTTAGATACTGATGCGAGTGGTGTAGGAATTGGTGCTGTGTTATCGCAGATACAAGGAGGGCAGGAAAAGGTTGTGGCCTATGCAAGTAGAACTCTTTCCATTTCACAACAACAGTATTGTACTACCAAACGTGAGCTTTTGGCAGTAGTCGTTTTTTGAAACATTTCAAGCATTATTTATACTCCGAAGGGATCATGCCTCTTTAGTTTGGTGGAGGAATTTTCGTGAGCCTGAAGGTATGATAGCAAGGTGGTTGAGTATCATTGGTATATATGATTTTGAGATGCAACCTCGATCTGCTACCAAATGTGACAGTTTTGATGTGGGGAGCACTCTGATTGGTTGAATTATTTCCCAGGTAGCTTGTCGCGACTCGAGCTAAGATTGCGCTGCATGATTGGCTGGGTGTGTGACATGTGACCTCGGGTAACCAACTGGGGTATTCTAGTATCATTGCTGCCTATATAAGCGCCGTTTTTCTCAGTTACGATGTTCAGTTGGAAAGATTTGACTGGGTAGATAATTCACCCAAACAATGAGTCTTGTTTGAACCATTGCGACTTTTCTTAAACTTTGCCTTCAGTTTCAAAATGAATTACTTTATCTCAGAAAATTTCTTGAGTAGTATAATACTTGCCCAATTGACCCCTTTTTGGTGAAACTTCATAGAAAAAGCATTTTAAATATTGACCCACAACTGCTTCAGTTTCAAAATGAATTACTTTATCTCAGGAAATTTCTCAAGTTATATATTACTTGCTCATTGACCCTTTTTGGTGAAATTTCATACAAATATTTGAAATAGTGCTCTACAGTACATATAACCATTGTTGATGGTTGAAAGAGTTTTCCGAATGTAGAAAAGTTCTTGAGTAATATAGTACTTGCTTTATTGACCCTTTTTTGGGTGGGGAACTTTATGAAAACTTTTGATATAGTGTTTTTTTTGTTATGAATATATCCATTGTTAAAAGAAATCAAATAAATGAGAAAAAATAATGAAACTCAAATAATGTGTTATTCAATATCCATTATCAAGCACCCTAGGGCCAATCAGCAGTAAGCTAAGCACACTAAACTGTCACATAACATTCTGAGCAGCAGACAGGGAACCCAGACATCTTAGATCTCCTGCCACAGATTCTAGATTCCTCAGTTAGAAAGAAGTGTCTTGACACCAAGAAAATAAAACTCTCCGCTTCGCTGCGTAGTTTAGAGAAGAGGTGGTTCTCCTTGAAGCAGAAATGCAGTCCATTGCTGTTCTGGAAAAATGTTCACGTCTGAGGAAGTACTTAACAAGAGGAAGATGTGAACATTGAGAACAGCAAGATTGCTGTGTAGTTTGTAAGCTTTACCTTGAAACAGAAGGTCTTTCCATGGAGTCAAATGACAAGGAATGTTGAGTAACAGAGGTTGACCCATGATCTCTAAGGAGACAGAGGGGCTACCAGAATGATTGTGCAAGTTGCTTGTTTGATTTTCTGAAGCACCTGATGTATTAATGGAGTTGGAGGAAAGGTATAGCCATTGACTCCATTCCACGAGATTGACAGAGTGCCTACTGCAAAGGCTAATAGATCCGGATATGGAAGGCCTGGCTTGAACCCTGCCTTGTTTTAGAAAAAGATGTAAGAAGTAGTAATAATTAGTTGCACTGAAATATAAAATAGATTATACTCACGTTCTTCCCCTAGTGTCTTCATGGTTGATGTTTGAACCATCTGAGATCAAGATTTGAGCACATTCTTCATTACCTAGTGAGATGGCATAGAATATTGGTGTACATTTGTTCCTATCTTCAATATTTATTTTGGCTTTACACTTCTTCAGTAGGATCTTCACACACTCTCCATGCCCTCTACTAGCTGCACAGTGCAATGCTGAAAATATATCACATACAGGTTGCAATGCAATGTGTATTAGGCCTAAAAAAATTAAAAATCTGTTTTTCAGACTCTACCTTCCTCCCAAGGGTCGAAATATGCCACCACCCAAGCTATTCCATAGATTATGAGACTAAAACATAAACCAAGAACATATAATACACCATGCTATTCTATAGATTAAAACATAAAACAAACCAAAAGACACAAACTTTTGATGGCAAAGAAATAATTACGGAAATAAAAAATAAAATAAAAACCACTTGCCCGCATATAATTTTACAAATAATGGCCTGAGAAACAGAAAATTCTTTATTCCTTGCGGAGTGGAATCCTCATGGAGATACTTCTATCAATATAAATATTAATTTTTTCACATTTCCAGCTGGTGAGATTGGGGGGGGGGGGGGGGGAGTATTATGGGATGAGCTTAAAACAATCAAAGTTAGAACTGCTTGATTTTGCATGTGTGTAGGTACTTCTACAGTCTGTGCCTTCTCTGATAGGGTCTCATTCAGGGATTCTTTTGGGTGTCTGCAGGGGCCGAATATGGGACCCATTCCCAATGGCATTTTGTCATGATTTTTCCCAATTCAAACCCAAACTAAAATTTCCCAATCTGTCCACTTGAAGGCCTAATTTTGACTTTAATTAATTTTTACTGCAACAATAACAGGTGCCTCAACAGGCAGTTTTTAGATACATTTACAAGTTACATCCAAAGAATCTTATCAGTTGTTTCTAGACAAGTCTTGACTGCCTATATAGGCAGCCAAGACTTGCCTAGACACAACTGCAAAGCCACAGAATGTTGACTGTTAACTGGTAGAGTGCTAAGTTTTTTTGGTTCTCAAAATTTTGTTCACATGCTATTGCCTTGTTACAATTTATGGGAGAGTGCCTACAGGCACTCTCCCATAAATTGTAGCAGGGCAAATCCACCCAGACTAGAAAATATCACATCAAAAATTAACTGAAGCCCATCCACAGAATATGAAGCCTTTAAGCTGTGGTACCTGCACATCAGGATAAAGCCCAAAAATGGGCTTCCAGCACTCTACCAGTTAAAGGATAGCAAAATGCATAAATATCTTCATTATTTATTTGTATAAGAACAATTTATTTAATAGAGATTACAAAGACTGATAATAATTTCATGCAACTGTTTGTTATAAAACTTACTACATGTATTATACATGTAGATGTAGTAACTTCTGTATTAATTTTCTCAGTTCAATAATAAATTCTCAATTGGAGACTTCATTATGCGGATTTTCCCAACTGCATGGGCCCCGGACCCTTTCCCAAAGAGTGCAGAATAATCCCTGCTCATTGCCTCTTGTTGCAATCTCTGCAAGGGGAGATTATCCAACTCATAACCACCTGATGGTGATTAGAAATAGTTTTCCTGTTTGATTTTTCATTTCAGTGGTCTCAGATGTGACAATACAGTGAACACTACTTAACTGGATATCTCTTAATATTGAATATCCCTGTTCATTGCATATGACTTTCAAACACCAAACTATTTAAGATCTCTTCAAAAAAACATTTGACCTGTTAATTGAACATGGGTTATAGACTAAAAAACTCCTGTTGACTGAATGAAAAATCCAGTAAATCCTGAATGAAATACTCTGAAAACCACTGAATCTCCCCCACTGTTGCCTCAATTCATCCAATACTGGCATTTAATCTATTATATTTTGTTGGGGATGTGGTGGCTCAGTAGGTAGAGATGCAGGCTGCAAACCGAGAGGTCCTCAGTTGAAATCCCACCTGCAGCAACCGCGTTGTGGGCAAGACACTTCACTCCTATGGCCCATGTGGGGGCATGGTAGCATTGTGTACTAAGGCATACTGCACGTCGATGGTGCACCTGTCTTCAACCAATGCTAACCCTGCTTATGTGGAGTTAGTATGTTGGGGAGCTGACAGTTGCTCGCCATTGCTTGGTGATTCTCTCCAGGTACTCCTGCTTCCTCCACCCATAAAACTGTTGTAGTCATGATCAGCCATTGTGCAGAAATATGTGACCTTAAACACCAATAAATAAATAATTATATCTTGTTTGACTGTACTCAATGAGCACTGTCAAACAAGATGTAATAGAATAAATGCTCAGGTTATCACTAAAACAATCAAATTCCTGTTAACAGAATATAGTAAAGCCTGTTTTGAGAGACCACTGCCGTGAGTGATCACCTGTCTTCAGTGACCGCTGTGATTTTGTACCACTGTTTTACTCTGTAATGGACAGTGGCATATATAAAGGGAGGGGGGAGGGGGGGGGGGGGGGGGGGGGGGGGGCAGAAGCCTCCCCACCAGAAGTTTTGTCGGAAATTTTTGGGGACCATTTTTAGGCGAATTTATGCCTAATAACATTAAAATGCTGGCTTTGGGGATAAAAACATGCCATTTTGGGTAAAAAAGACCAATTTTCAGTACATTTGCAGTAAACAACAGATTCTTTCTGTTTGTTTGGGTTTTTGTTGTTGTTACACTGTCGGAAAATTTTTGGTCTGTCGGAAAATTTTGGGCTTGCCCCCCCGCCAGCGAAAAGCTATCTACGCCACTGGTAATGGACCTGTTATAAGAGGCCACCTGGATTGAGAGACAACTTTTGCCTGGCAAAAAGGGTGGTCTCTCAAGATAGGTTCTACTGTACTTCTGTTCACTGAATATTTTTCGCTGGCAATGTGGCTAAAATTCAAATAAGAAAATTCCACTGTACAACATCAAACTTTCCATGATGTCCACTTATTGTCCAGTGATGTTTTCCCATGTTTTAGTTTCCTCGGAAAATTATTCATTCAATTCAGTGTCCTGTATTTTGACCATTATTTTACAAGCAAGCTTCTTTAAGGCCTAACAAAGTTAAAAATCTGTTTCTCAGACCCTCTCGCATGGTCCTTTTGGCTGCCACATGCTCTCTTTTTATAACCAATGTAAACTTCAAAAAAATAAAAAATAGATGGTTTATGTCTGATATTTTACCCACGTTAATAAAATTGATAAATTTGTCCCTTGAGTGCAACAAGGCTGTGCAATGTTATAGCATTCCAAAGCCTTCTTGCACTCAAGGGACGAAATACACCACTACCCATGCTATTCTGTAGATTATAAGGTCTAAAACATAAAACAAACCAAGAACATGAACTTTTGATGGAAAAGAAATAATTACAAAAATAAAAGAAAAAAACGCCCACCCACAAGCAATTTTATAAAAAATGGTCTGAGAAACAGAAGATCTACTTTGTGTGGCCTAACCAATCATCATGCTGTATTAGTCGCTCACAACTGAGTTATACACTGTTATATCACAGTTGAAGTTACCCCCATATGGGATAAAGAGATGCCATTTTGCATTTCCAATAAATATCCTCGCCTTGCCTCCAATAAATACAGTAGAATCCTCTTAATTGAATATCCATTTTGCCAGTGATAATTATTCAATTAACAGGAGTATACAATTAACAGGGATTTGGTCAGTTTCCTGTGTTCTGGAGGTAAACTGAGCATTTATTCTATTATATCTTGTTTGACAGAGCTCATAGAGCTCTGTCAAACAAGATATGATAGAATAAATAGACAGAACCGCACAAGCGTTTGAATGGGTTAATGTTTATCGCATGAGTTTGGTTGGGCGCAATAATACCACGAGAGGCGAAGCCTCGAGTGGTATTCTGCGCCAAAGCAAACGAGTGCGATAAACATTAACCCATTCAAACGCTTGTGCAGTTCTGTATTTATTACACACCTTCGCAAATTTCTAAAATAGGCCTTTTACAGTAATACTAAGTGAGAATTAGCCTATCCTTCTGAGAAGTAAAGGAAATAAAATAAGACAAAAATCCAAATTATTCTTCACAAGCAGAAGACCAGTCTTATTGTTATTTCGTACGCTGATTGAACTTTCATTCATAGTTTCAACTTGTAAATTGTAATGCGTCACCACTTCGATCGATGAAACACTTCATCTGAAATACAGTTCACCGTCTTTTTGTGCCTCAATTTTACAGTGCGAATTCTGAACGGTTGATGTGATCCCCACCAAAAAAGTTACCACACATTCACAAAAAAAACAATAGGTGTAAATTCGGAAAATCCATCAATGAGAAATTATAAAAAAAACTCACATGTTTATCTGACTTCCAAATTCCCTGCGACTCTTGTTACTCGACTTGTTGACAGACCGGTTAAGATTTTAGTCAAGATTACAGTAGCCATTGTCAATTCATCCCACGTAAATTAAATTTATATCCTATTGTCCAAGAGAAATTATTGTATTGTTCACTATTCCTGCTCAAAATGTATTAAAGTTCGTGTTATAGCCTTTAACAGGGGTACAGAATCCATACGAATTCAAGTGAATATCGACGGGCAAGTTGTTTTGGATTTCGATTTGGTGACCCAGAAACTTGCTCGCGCAACGTCATTCATTCGAAATGACGTCACTCATAGACGCTTTCATATTCTGTTTACATTGTTCTTTAGTTTGAACTGTATGTGAGTCATTTCCTTGTCATACTTTAACCCATCGGGTTATTTAGTCAGTCAGAATTGTTCACGTTAAGAAAATAAATTAGAAAGTTTCTTTTGATGGTCGGACAGTCATTACTACATGAGTTTCTTCAGAAACAATATAAACTCAGATACTATAGACTGAGAACATCCACTTTACAACATCAAAATAAATGACCCATCGCATCGAAACGAGCCCATGTACTGTATCCCCAGAAATATGACTGGTTCCATTCTTACATTAAAAAAGTGCCAAAATCTGTATCCCACACGTGTGCAATAAAAGTTTATTTTTATCACACATCCTAGAATGCCGTGGACAAACCTTAATTTTAAATGGGTGTGTAATAAATGCCTGTATTGGATGTAGTGAGGCCAAAAAGGTTGATAAATAAGGGGAATTTGGTGCGTGTCACAGTAATTTTTTCGACAAATTACAAAAATTTATATACAATTAACAGGAGTTTACTCTACAACCCATATGCAATTAACAGATCAAATTTGTACTGAATGTATGGTAAATGGTTTTGTGTTTGAAAATTATATTCAATTAACAGGGATATACAATTAAGAGATATCCAGTTAAGTGGGATCCACTGTACATATTGCCAAGAGTGTGACACCAAAATATCTCTCTGCTTAATGCAGTCTTGAGCTATTTATAATTGATTAATGATGTAGAAGTTAGCATCCATACATCACCTGAAGAAGATGTTTTGTTTATAAACAAAAACACAAGTGTAAAAATTGGTCAGTTGCACCATGAAATAATCAGCCAGGCAAATGCATTGTTGTAAAAGTGAATCATCATCCCGCCTTTCCAAATATTTTTGCTTTGCCTCATATGACACCATATTCACCAACTCAACACCATAACTTCTAATACATTATTATAAGATATTATGTTGTGCTGTGTGATTGATCATTTTTCAAGTCATCTGTACTGCCTGTGGTGTGTATATCAGGACTTCCCCACCTCTTCCCCACCAACACCATGTTTAGAAATTAGAAAAATACCTCTGCTTGCAACACAGAGTAATGATACACCAGTGCTTCAAGACTGTGAATTCACTGTGAGTGAAAAATGTACATGTGTACGTCCTCATTTGCAAATAAAGTATGTTATAGATGCACGAGAGTGATAGCACATGTCAGTAATGAAGCACTCATAAACACGTCAAGCATACTACATGCACATTTTCAAACCTAAAACAGCACTACACTTTTTATGAACAGACATAAAATCTACATGGATTTTAACCCTTTAACTGGTAGAGTGCTGGAAGCCCATATTTGGGCTTTATTCTGAAGCGCAGGTGCCACAACTTGAAGGCTCATATTCATTGGATATGCTTTGTATTATCTTTGAAGTGATATTATTTAGTCTGTAAGGGTTTGCCTTGTTACAATTTATGGGAGAGTGCCCATAGGCACTCTCCCATAAATTGTAACAAGGCAACGACATGTGTACAAGATTTGATGGCCAAAAATAATTTAGCACTCTACCAGTTAATCTTACACAAGTAGTGGACAACATGATAAATTTCCATAAATAACAAACGAATGAATTTTTTTTTGCTTTCTAAACATAGCATAGCTTATGACCCTCCATTGAAACAAGGTTGATAAACTCGTTCCAACAAGGGCTCATAACCTAAGTTTCAGATGTTCAAATTACAAAAACTAACAAAATCTGAAAGGTAAAGTTTGCAAATATCTTTTGAGTAGATGTGACAGGGTTAAACTTTCAACAAATTTACTATTATTTTTTCCATCAATGTACTACAAAAATATCAACAGAGAGAACTGTGTTTCTGTTGATAAAATGAAGCACTACACAAAAAAAAAGTTCAAAAACTTTCAATACCATATTAATATGTGACTTCTTATTGGCACGGGTTTGTTATCTCATTCCAATGAGGGTTCACATGACTGGTTTTTGTTTAATTTTTTTAAAAATCGCGACATCGACGCCGTAGCTGCGACGGGTGGTGCAATCTCACAAAATTCTAAGTTCATCAAGGGCCATAACTCCAAGAAAAATATTTGGAATAACATATGCATTGAGCAGTGGCTAGACATCAATAAGATACACTTACATGCCAAATATAAAGTCATTCCATCAAGTACTTCAAAAGTTATTTGAAACTTGTTGGTCACAGACAGACCTACAGACCGACCGACAATTCTAAGTTCATCAAGGGTCATAACTCCAAGAAAAATATTTGGAACTACACATGCATTGAACAGTAACTAGACATCAATACAATACACTTACATACCATATATAAAGTCATTCCATCAAGTATTTCAAAAGTTATTGAGTTTTGAAACTCGTTGGTCATAGACAGACCGACAGACCAACCGACAGACCGACAGACAGACCGATATTGCCACTTATAGAGCTGCTAGTCGCAGCTAAAAATTGGGAAAATAAATAATTAAAATAACAAATTTTGATGTAGTGTGTGTTTTTTATTTTTGTAATTATTTCTTTGCCATCAAAAGTTCACATTTTTGGTTTGTTTGGGCCTCATAACCTACAGAATAGCATTGATGGTGGTGTATTTCATCTCTTGAGTGCTGAAGCATTGCAAAGCCTTTTTGCACTCAAGGGACAAATTTATCAATTTTATTAACTTGGGTAAATCACTGCACCCCCATTGCCCATGTGGGGGCACGGTGACACTGTGCACTAAGGCGTACTGCACGTCGATGGTGCACCTGTCTTCAACCAATGCTAACCCTGCTTGTGTGGAGTTAGTATGTTGGGGAGCTGACAGTTGCTTGGCGTTGCTCGGTGGTTCTCTCCGGGTACTCCGGCTTCCTCCACCGGTAAAACTGTCGTGGTCATGGTTAGCCATTGTGCAGAAATATGTGACCTTAAACACCAATAAATAAATAAATAACTTGGGTAAAATATCAGGCATAAACCATTTAATTTAATTTTTTTAAATTTTGCATTGGTTATAAAAAGAGAGAATGCGGCAGCAAAAAATACCAGGTGGGGGAGGGGGGCTGAAAACAGATTTTTAACATTTTTAGGCCTTGGCATCCAATGTAGTATGAATTTGGGACTACAGTGGGTTGTCATGACTTTTAAGACAACGTTACTTCTCTTAAAACTCTAAAATGAAGATTTTCTTAAGTACAGAGTTTTGGACTACATTTGCCTCTTCAGACATCTGAAAGTAAAACAGCTTCATATTTTGTTTGACAAATCGCACAGAGATCTGTCATTTAGTTTACATTTGATTGAACTCAGTAACTCTGAACATACAAACTAATGTTGCAGAAGACAAATTGAAATAAATCTGAAGATCTTCCAGTCAAGAAAAACTTTTCATTTATTTTACCCAGCTACAGTAAAACCTGTCTTGAGAGACCACTGTCTTGAGAGACCACCTGTCTTGAGAGACCACATCTTCCAGGCACCGATTGGTTTTACTCTATAATGGACCTGCTATGGGAGACCACCTGTCTTGAGAGACCACCTGTCTTGACAAACCACTGTGACTGAATGGAATGGTTTAACGCGCTGAAGGCACGCAGGGACAGCATGGGGAGCAAGCCCCTTTCGACCCTCAAGCCCCTTTCGACCCTCCACTGTGACCTGGTACCAACTTGTATTTTTATGCCATAATGGACCTGTCTTGAGAGACCGCCCCTTTGAAGACTGATACCATGACAAAAACTTTTTACCTGTTCTGGAATTGGAAATTCCATTGTGGTTATACTAACATAATTAAAAGTATTAAAAGCTCTTAATTGGGTTCCAGTTGCTATTCAGTTACATAAGTCATTAACCTACCAAGTTACAATGAAATCCCTTTATAGATATGACCTGTAGACTGTGCTAAAGGTTTTCGGGCTTCGGGCTTGGGCAGCCATCATGGTTGAATGATCGCAACCATAGGGGACAATCTCATCTGAGCATCATCTGGAGTGATCCTAAGAAGTTACAATGAAATCCCTTCATAAATATGACCTGTCGACTGTGCTCAAGGTTTTCGGGCTTCGAGCACTTGTAGCCATCACAACTGACCAATCACGACCAAAAGGGGATGTCATCATCTAGGCATTATATGGAGTCAACCTAACAGGTTACAATGAAATCCTTCCATAAATATGACCTTTTGCCTATGCTAAAGGTTTTTGGGCTCGGGCACCCATCAAGGCTGCATGATCGCGATCAAATGGGACGTTCTCATCTAGACATTATTTGGAGTCATCCTGCCAAGTTACAATGAAATCATTTCATAAATATGACCTCTAGACTGTGCTAAAGGTTTTCGGGCTTCGGGCTCCTGTAGCCGTCACAGTTGCCCAATCACGTCCAAAGGGGGACTTTCTCATCTAGACATTGTATGAAGTCAACCCACCAAGTTACAATGAAATTCCTCAATAAATATGACCTGTAGACTGTGCTAAAGGTTTTCGGGTTTTGGGCTCAGGCAGTCGTCACGGTTGGCAGATCATGCCCAAATGGGGAAATTCGCATCTAGACATCATAAGGAGTCATCCTACCAAGATACAATGAAATCCCTCCACATTAAACATGACCTGCAGACTGTACTAAAAGTTTTTGGGTTTCGGGCTTGGGCAGCCATCACAGTTGATAGATCATGCCCAAAAGGGGACGTTCTCGTCTAGGCACTATACAGAGGCATCCTACCAAGTTACAATGAAATCCCTTCATAGATACGACCTGTAGACTGTGCTAATGGTTTTTGGGTTTTGGGCTCGGGCAGCCATACCGGTTGCCCAATCGAGACCAAAAGGGGACGTTCTCATCTATACATGACCCCAAACCTGCATATGAAATTTCGTGACGATCTGACAAGAACTGTGGGGTGTAGCCCGTGCTAAAGGAAATGTGAACAGACGTCACAGACTCACAGACTCGAAGACTAACAGACTTCCGCACGCGTGATGGCAATAGCTTATCTTGACTATGTCAAGTTAAGCTAAAAACTCAATATGCTTGTTTGTATATAAACACATGTAGTAGTCATGTGTGGGCTTTCTATTTATTTATTTATTTATTTATTTATTTATTTATTTATTAGGGTTTAACAACACTTTAACAGCCAAGGTCATATCATGTCGGTGACAGTTTTACGGGTGGAGGACATCCCAGCAACGATGAGCAGCTTGCTTGTGAAATAATGGTCAAAATACAGGACACTGAATTGAATGAGCTATCAGCTCCCCAACATCATAACTCAGCACTGCAGCACAGGCAGGGTTAGATTGGATGAAGACATGCGCACCATCGGCGTGTGGTATGCCTTAGTGCACAGCATCATCGTGCCCCCCATGTGGACAATCAGGGTGAAGTGCCTTGCCCAAGGACACAATGCGGTAGTTCGAATCGATCTCTCAGACGGTCACCCATCCGAGGACTAACCGGGCTTGATGTTGCTTAACTTTGGTGATCTGACGAGAACCGGTTACCGCCAATGCCACTGTGCCCCATGCTGGCTTTCTACCTTTTTATTTTGTTCAAACTGTTCATGCTATGACCCCCAACAACCCAAATCAGATACCACAGACATTTGTGTGAGGCAGAGGTCCAAATATCAACTCAAGCAAGTTGGAAAAACAATCTTGAATGAAATGTGATGACCAGAAATAGTCATGTGATAATAAGAAATTTCAAATTGAACATGGGCAATAACTCTCAAAGAAATGCTTGGGCTCATTTATCTCCAAAAAGCTGTGTTGAAAAAAATATTTTGAGCAGTACCGGTATTCTTTAAAATGTGAAGACAAGAAAAGGGAAAAGATGGATGGATGGACAGAATGAAGAATCGATGGAAGGAAGGAAGGAACTATGGATGGAACCCATTTGTATATCCAAATCTAACCACAATGTAATTGAGGACTTCACCGGTCAAATGTATTATTTTTAACCTTTTGAACCTGAAAAACTGCTTTTTCTGCCGAGGAACATGATCTGTCATAATTCCAGTAATTTGGATGGCTGCTAAGTAAATGTGTGGAATAGGCCAATCAATATTTTCAATGTGCAGCCCCCAAGGCTGCAAGTTGAAAATATTCATTGGTCTACCCCCTCAAATAATGAATATGGACTCTTCCAATTGCTGCCACTGAATTGATATGATTAATACCACCTGGGTTCAAAGGGTTAATACAGGAGCCAACATAACTGCAGATTTCTTAACCCTTTACCTAACGTAACGGCCAAAAACGGCCAGCTCTATTCTCAAAACTTGCCAATTAATTTTCATTATTTTTTCATTTTTTGTCTCTAAAACATAGGTTATGACCCCTCATTGGAACGAGCTTGACGAACTCGTTCCAATGAGGGGTCATAACCTATGTTTTTGAGACAAAAACTGAAAAAAATAGTTATTCAAGAATTTTTTTTGCAAGTGTCGTCTGCTTTTCATGTTAGGTAAAGGGTTAACTGAATAACCCTGTAAATTTATTGAATATAACTTCCAAACACCAAACTATTTTTACCATATCTTCAGAACAAATATTTCACTGGCAAATTAAGTGGCCATGAAAATAACTGGTTTCTAATGTATATCTATAAAATATGAAAAACAATTGTAACTAAGCCATAATTCTATTTTTGTCATCACATAGTGAATTATGATTACCTGTTAGGCCATCCTTATCTGGTGTATTTACTTGTGCTCCTGCTTTGACCAATAAACGACATGCTTCTGAGAAACCTAAAAATACCAAAATAAATATCAAACAGAACGTTCATGATGGTTGTTGTACATGTTTGTACAATACAGGTACCGCGATCATAAAAGTGACCAACAAATTTTGATCAAATCTAAATTACCGTATTTACTCTATGTATTGGGACAGCTAAAAATAATTATTTTCACAGGTGTCCCAATTCTTAAAAAATGGAGAAAGAACACAGCCTGGTCTTGATTTGATGCTGAATAAAGTTGTGTGTGATTCGTTTTCCATCACTATATACAAAAATCGCCGTCCAATTTTTTTATATTTTCATTTTTTGCTTCCGAAACATAGCTTTTGATCCCTCATTGGAACGAGTGCATTGCGCTCGTTCCAATGAGGGATCATCAGCTATGTTTTGGAAGCGAAAAATAAAAATTTTTAGTTACTCAAGAATTTTTTTATGAGTGTCATCTGCAACTAGCGACAGGCCAACTGGAAACAAATCTCCTGAATGTCCCGAACTTTGGAGCATAAAAAAAATATAGTTTTCTGGAAAAAATGTGTGTCCCAAATCATAGAGTGTCCCAATACATAGAGTAAATACGGTAGTGTTCAACCGATTACCAAAAATGGCCTCTGACCAATTACTGGTTATTTGAGCTCACAATCGGCCGCTTCTGATGTCGATTCTGATTATAATTCCGTCGAGGATCTCAAAACACTACATTAAACTGAACATATTTTAAAGTGTTTACAGTCTGTTCATTACTAGATAAGTCGAAATTCGAAAGAACTACATTAATTTGAACATGTTTCACAGTGTTAAACTCCCCTGACTCAGGTCCAGGAAAATTACCAGTAATGCACACTTGGGTGGTAAACATGGCTCTCAAGAGTTTTACCACCCAAGTGCATGCAACTGGTAAATTTTACTGCGACCTGAGTGAATGTAGTGCAACCTTCACTTTTTTGGTAGGAACTGGTGATTGCCTTAAGTATGCTCAATTGTAAGCTTTACATGTTGTTTTACTTGTATATCCCATAAAGGGACGTCTAGAGAGAGATTAAAGAATACACACTGTGATGGTTTTTCAACTTTATTGAATGGTATCATTGACATCATTTTACATTAACAATTGAACAATTGCAGAAGATAATAAAATGCAGTTTATGACTCATCACAAAATGCTTGGCAACAATCAGTTAAACTGATGTTCCGGGAGCCATTGCCGTTGTCATCTGATTGCCCACAATCGGCCGATTGTGGTGGCTGGTTTCGATCATCAGTTGAACACTAATCTAAATAGGTTACAATCTAGTTAACCCTTTACCTAACATGAAAGGCTGACAACACTTGCAAACAAAATTCTTGAATAACTAATTTTTTTCAGTTTTTGGATCAAAAACATGGCCCAAATTCCTCATTGGTCGAGCTCAATGAGCTCGTTGCAATGAGGGGTCGTAAGCTATATTTCTGAGACAAAAATGAGAAAAATAAAGCAAACTGAATGGTGATTTTTGTGAATATTGCAGGGTTAAAATTCTCTGCCCGCAGAATCTCACCTGCCCCAACCCTAGACCCGCCCGCCCCCCCCCCCCCCCACATACACACACACCCTACTAGCTTTGGGCCTGGCATTGATATAAAATACAAGAGGCCCCATCTGACAAATCACTCACCTAACATAGTGGTTCAAAGAAGTATTTGGGGTCACATTCAGTTTGATTAAGTTCATCAACACTACAAAGGAAAGAAGTCATGAAAGACAACTTTTATAGAAAAACACTAACGAACAGATTTGAACAAACTTGTACCTAACCAGCTCTGCCCCCCCCCACCCATCCCCATAGAGAGCCCAATTATTAAGTCAGCTACTCAAATTGAAACAACTTGAATCTGATCCCCCTTCAAATGTTATACACCAAATATGAAAGAATTCTGACTGGTGGATCTGAAGAAGAAGGTTTTTAAAGAAATATCCTCACATTGCATTAAGTTAAACTTTAGGCTCCAATAGAAAGCCCACATATTAACCCTGGGGTGCGATTTGAAAAAAACTTGAACCTGACCCTCCTAGAGATGTCGTATACCAAATATGAAAGCATTCTGACTTGTGGATCTGAAGAAGATTTTTAAAGAAGTTTTCTCATATGGCACTAAGTTAAAACTTGGGCTCCCATAGGGAGCCCAAATACCAACCCAGGGATCCCAATTGAACAAACTTAAATCTGATCCCTCCAGAGATGTTGTATACCAAATATCAAAAGATCCTAACTGATGGTTCTCGAGAAAAAGATTTTTAAAGAAATTCCTTCATATTGCTCTAAGCTAAAATTCATGCTCCAATAGAGAGCCCAAATATCAATCCAAGGACCAGATTTGAAGAAACTTGAATCTGACCCTCCTAGAGATGTTGTATACCAAATATGAAAGCATTCTGACAGCGGCGTTGAAAGAAGATTTTTTTTCAAATTCCTCATATTGCACTAAGTTTATATTCGGGCCCCATAGGGAGCCCAAATATTTACTCAGGTAAACAATTTGAACAAAACTGAAGCTGACCAACCTCGAGATGTTGTATACCAAAAATGAAAGGATTCTGACTGGTGGATCTGAAGAAGAAGATTTTTAAAGAAATTCCCTCATATTGCACTAAGTTAAACTTTGAGCTCCAATATAGAGCCCAAATATACATCCAGGGGCTCCATTTGAACAAGAGTGAATATGACCATCCTAGAGATGCCGTATACCAAATATGAAAGTATTCTGACTGGTGGATCTGAAGAGGATTTTTTAAAGAAATTTCCTCATATTGCAGGAAGTTAAAATTTGGGTTCCAATATGGAGCCCAAATATAAATCCTGGGATTTTATTTGAACAAACTTAAATCTGACAACAAGCTCGTTCCAATGAGTGGTCATAATCTATGTTTTTGATGCAAAAAAATGAGAATAATTAGTTATTGAAGAATTTTATTTGCAAGTGTTGTTTGTCCTTCGTGTTAGGCCAAAGGGTTAAAAAGCTACACCAAACATCTACATCTCCTGCCACTATCAAGTCCTTCACCAGTGTATTTTTTGTGATTCAGATAATGCCATTAAAAGTTGTCACTGTAAATCTGTATTGAATGATAGGTATAATAGATCACTGGCAAAAAAAACATCTGGAGTATATGCCCCTTATCTGTTAACTCAAGTAACGAGGAAATCAGGATTTGGGGATTGGAGGGCACCACACTTCAATCATGGCTAGCAGAGAGTTGGGGCAAGTATACCTCCTCTGGTCATCAGAATCCAAATTGTAACATCTCACAACTGGAGACCCATGCCAAAACTATAGCTGTCTGTATAGAGTATTGTACATGTATTATCTACAATAACACAAGCACATTCACTAACCAGGAATTATTCTGTCCACTTTGGGAAAGGGTCTGGGGCCCATGCCATAGGTAGAGCTGTAGGTTTTTAAATTTCTTGTTCGGTTTTGGTTTTTCAGGTGGAGTAAAACCTCGGTTCGGTTCGGTTTTCGGTTTGTTCATGAGGCCAAGTAAAATTCAATAAAACTCATTCTTATGTCCGGAGTCATAACTGAATGGTAGTGAAAATGAGTGAAACTCAATGAATGCCCGAAATAAGCTATAATACATGAAGAAGCAGGAAGGCCAATATAATAATTACCTAAATATACAGAACTTTTATTGTGCTTGGCCATTTTTCGAGGTCTGACACCTACACGCAACTTGAGGAAAACTGCAAACACAACTAAACTGAAATGTCAGAAATTCACAGAATGTAGCCTTCCCAGAGTAGTGAGAGTACCCAGACACTGCCGTTGGCAGTGTCTGGGTATTCTCACTACTCTGGGATGGCTACATTCTGTGAATTTCTGCAGCAAGAGAGTATTTAATAAAAAACGAAAAACCTTAGATTACGGGATGTCGACGGTTTCAGTTTCGGTTTTTTAAAAAAACGAAAAACCTCAGTTCAGTTTCAGTTGACCTACAGCTCTAGCCATAGGAAAAATTTGCATCATGGGGGCTCCAACTGGGAATTTGTTTTGGAGGGAAAAAAACATACAAAAAATAAGAAATTTTACAATCGAATTGAACAGAGATTGATATCTGAGCAACTATATGTACACTTATATACTACAAGTAAGTTTGTAACAAACAGTCACATACAATCATGTTCACACAGTCTCTGTAGTTTCTATTAAATTATTTTCATATTAGGCCTAAAAAAATAAAAAATCTGTTTCTCAGGCCCTCCTGCATGGTCCTTTTAGCTGCCGCATGCTCTCTTTTTATAACCAATTTAAACTTTAAAAAAATAAAAATTAAATAGTTTATGTCTG
This sequence comes from Pictodentalium vernedei, assembly GCA_031216915.1. Taxonomy (NCBI): domain Eukaryota; kingdom Metazoa; phylum Mollusca; class Scaphopoda; order Dentaliida; family Dentaliidae; genus Pictodentalium; species Pictodentalium vernedei. The sequence goes on from CM062292.1 coordinate 115,389,534, forward strand.
ATATTTTACCCAAGTTAAAAATATTGATGAATTTGTCCCTTGAGTGCAAGAAGGCTTTGCAATGCTTTAGCATTGCAAAGCCTTCTTGCACTCAAGGGATGAAATACACCACCACCCATGCTATTCTGTAGATTATGAGGCCTAAAACTTGAACCAAGAACATGAACTTTTGATGGCAAAAAGAAATTACTGAAATAAGAAATAAAATAAAAAAAACGCTCGCCCGCATGCAATTTCTCAAATAATGGCCTGAGAAACAGAAGATCTAGTTTGTGAGGCCTTACTAAAGATCTTGTAATTTGCCTTTGAATTAAGGGACTTCATTAGGCGAGCAATTAAAATTTAATGTATAATTGGTGTCCAGAACTTGGGGGGTCATAAGGCCTCAGAAAACCAATGGTTTTTTGAGACGTTATGATTATCCAGTTCAGGGCACCAGTTGTGCATTAAATTTTTGTTTCAGCGAGATTGGGAAATTCAGGGTTAAGAATTGGGAAAAATCATGCCCAAATGTCATTTGGAAAGGGTCCCATAAATGGCCCTCTAGATACCCAAAAATATCCCTGCTACCTCAAGCCTCAGGTCCTGACTTGTGGTTGTCTATAATATGTTGTTGTGGATAATACAGTGTCCCCTGGTATCAGTGCCTGTAAAAAATAAGTCACAAAAATAGGGTGGGGCAGGGGGGGGGTGCACACTGGGTGTACCTCTTTCTGATCTGCCCATGTTAAGTGTAACTGTATGCCCCCAAATTATTTTGAATGAGTTTAGTGCTTTTACCCATCTTACGTGAAGCTTTGAAATTTTTTTATTTTTACAACGTTTGTTTCCGAAACATAGCTTTTTGCCCCTCATTAGAATGTGTGCATTACAAGCCCATTGCAATGAGGGGGCATAAGCTGTGTTTTGAAAAGAATATGATGAGTTATTCCAGATAAGTACCGCAAGTTTGTCTTAAAGATGAAATCAGGCATTTAGATTGGGCTAATTTTGGTACAATGCAGATTTGTCAAGTCTGCACCATTAAAGACACTTTTGTGTAACAGTGACTGTCTGAAATGATATGTTTTGCTTCTTGGGACTGCATTGGGACCACAGAATATCTATTAACCCAACAGGGTTTAATTCCAACTTTGATCACTTTTTACTGCAAAAGAACAGGTGCCCCGCCATTCAGTTGCTAGGTAAACATGAAGTTACATTATAAGAACCTTGGCAGTTGTTTGAAGGGAAGTCTTGGCTGCCTGTTTAGGCAGCCAAGACTTACCTAGAAACAACTGCTAAGCCACAGTATGTACACTGAAAATTGAGAGAAGCTTGTACTCACCAGAACTGGCAGCCCACAGAAGAGGCTGTCGTCCATCTTTATCTGCTACATTAACGTCGGCTTTCTGTGATAAGAGTTTTTTCAATATTTTGATACCCGAATCACTTTCTTTGAAGTCTTCACCACCTGCCTGTGCTGCATAATGAATTGGATATGCGCTATGACTGTCTGGTTGATCTATCTCCAAATGCTCACTAATCAGCAGCTCAACAACTTCAAGGTGACCACAGACTGGAAGACAAATATACAGTGGAACCAACTTAATTGGATATCTCTTAATTGATAGTACTGTTTATTGAATATAACTTACAAACACAAAAACATTTACCTTACCTTATGCACAAATTTGTCCTGTTAATTGCACATATGTTATAGATAACAGATTGAGATGGTCAATATACCAAAAACCCAAATCGATATCATGGGGATACTGTAAAACCGAACTGAACCAATAGTTGAAAACCAATATTCGCTACTTATAAAGCCCTGTTGAGGCATCATAACAAGTTAACAACAGCTGAAAGGTTCACTTTCATGAAAGAAGTGAAGTTAACCCTCAATGGCCTGGCAATTGTCCTGAATTACCTCTAGACTACATCTTGTACATGTCCAGTTGCTTAGCAGTTATTTCAAGTTAAGTCTTGGCTGCTTGTTAAGGCAGCCAAGATCTGACTACAAATCAATGTCAAAGTGATTTGTCTATTGTCAGCAGGATTTCCTAATTATGGCATGGTCAGGGAGCATGCTATGAGATCGCAATAGCCTGAAATAGGTCTTTAAACATTAAGTTACGTTTGGAACAAGTCACAGAATTACTGTAGATATGATTTGTGTTCATAAAAGAATGTCAGTGTTGAGTTCATAGGCAGTGGCATTTACATGTACAGTGTTGTGGTAGAGTGATACAAAAACAACTTATTCTGTTTTTTTTCATGATGTAAATTCCCCTTTGGTACTTTTAATACATTTCAGTCTAGTCAGACACCGAATACCAAACCAATACCGAGGTATACACCCCTAAAAATACCAAAGCCGATACTGAACTTAGAATTCCAATACCGCCCATCTCTAGTTATAGGCTAAAGACTTATTCATTAAATAAACATTTTTTTAATACTTTTAGTAATACGTCTGAAAATCACTGAATTCCCCTTGTTGTCAGCCTATCAGAGACGGATCCAGAGCCAATTTGATACCTGCTATAGGTAAGGGCACCCAAACTCTGGAGACCAAATTCCTGCAGGAAAATATCATTCAACTTTGAAATCTACCAGTTTGTAGCAATTATTTCCAATATTTATTAGAAATCTATACACATGAGGTTGATAAAACAGCACTTCAAGACACATGTAGTGGTCTAATCATCTGTATTAAGACATCTCAATTTATTTGGAGACATCTTAATTCAAAAACAGGTGTCCCCCAAAATTCCTGGATCTGTCCCGCAACCAATTTACTCTCAGTACATCCAATACAGGTATTTAATCTATTATATTATAACTCCATGAGATCTGTCAAACAAGATATAAAAGAACTAGAGGGCCCACCCATCCAAGAATTGAAAAGACACTTCCCAGCAGATCGACTCATCCGTGCACAGGTGGAAAAGTCCCCCACTGCATATGAAGGGGGTAATCAAAGCCAGAATTTCTTGCTGGATGGAAATGATGGAATCACAATCACTACCCATTTATATAACTGGTGAGTCCACACACCCCAGGACAGGAAGCCCCGCCCATTCAAGGGCAGAAAAGTAGCCCATAGCATATCAAAGGAGATAATCCAAGCTGGAATTTCTAGCCGGATGGAAAATACTGGAATCACAGTCACTTCCCATTTATATAACTTGCAGGTCCACACATCCAGCGACAGGAAGCACCGCCCTTGCAAGGGCATAAAAGTACCCCATTTGCATATCGAGAGAGATAATCAAAGCTGGAATTTCTAGCTGAACAGAATTGCAGACTTCCCATTTAGATAATAGTTAAATGCTCGGCTTATCTATAGAACACAAGAAAGAGACCAGACTCATGTTAGTTTAATACTCCAGTTAATTGACTAATTGGGCATGCAGCTGTTCAGAGTTCTGAATGCAGCGGCAGTGGGGTAGCCATAGTCCAAACATGGCCTGAAAGACATTATTTTAATTTTTTGGTTTGGTACGTCCTAAGGACGTACTAAACCAAAACATTAAAATACGGTCTTTCAGGCCATGTTCCATGATGTTTGTTCAGCAGATCCAATGGTTTCATGCACCAAAGGCATGCAGAGATGTTGCGGGGCAAACACCTTTCAACCCTCTTTGACGGTATAATTTTTGTCTTGTCTGAGCATGGCAAAGGAAGAAGAAAGGGGCAGGTTCCAGGTTAGCGGCATTTGTTCTTTTTCTGTTTCTTTTTTTGAGGAGGAGCAAGAATTTTTCTCATGTGCTGATAGAAACCTTGATCGCGGATCTTAATTGCTTTAAGTTCATTGTCAGAGTAATCTTGTAATAATGTTCTTTGTTCTCATCCCTTGTAGTTGTTTTTGACGTATTTTCTGTAATGATTGGTAGAGCCAATAAAATCTATTTTTAAGCTGCTGAAGAGTGTGATGGACTGCTGTCAATGTTTTCTATGAACTCAGCTGATGGTATATCTGAGTGGTCTTCTTCTCCCTCCTCCTCTGAGCAGTGGCCTGATAGGTCTGGGCAGGAAGGAGATACAGGTTGGGATAGGAGGACTTCCATCTCCTCTTCTGCCTTCTCTGTCTCCCTGCTTTCCAACCTCCCTGGTGAGGAGGGGGTTGGCGAGGGAGGGAAAGGTGCAGGGGATTTGACGGTTATCTCCCTCTCCATTTCCTGTTTCTTTGACTCTGCCTTTCTCCTATAGAGCCAGACTTCCAAGCGCCAGGAATCCCAGAGTTGGTTGATCTGCTCTTCTTTTTTCTCTTTTTCTTCATTGATGACATGGCCAATGAGTGAGGACAAGTGTCAGAGGGGATCCTCTCCCCGATGGTGGTTTGGTGGTCTCCTCCAGTTCAACCTCCAAAGTCAGGTGGATGCTCTTGCCTTTCATGAGTCCAGTTGAGAGGGCAAGAGACGTTAAGAGCTGACAGCGCTTTCTTCAGTTTAAGTGGTATTTCCAGATTAGCCATGGCAGGGCAAGCAGTAATTCTTCACACTTTAAGGTTAAAGGTATGAATGATGGACCAACTGGATACTGACCTTTCGTCCACCAGCCGAATCGTCTTTTTGAAATTTTACCCAAATCGTCTGCCAAGGGTTTGAAAACCATCAAAACATGGGATGGAAAATAACTTTAATGGTATTTATTCAGTATCAAACAGCACAGGATAATAAATAGTTAGCATAGCATTTTTTAACTCTTTACCTAACCTGAAAAGCAGACGACACTTGCAAACAAAAGTCTTGACTAACTAATTTTTTTCATTTTTTGTCTCAAAAACATAGGTTATGACACCTCGTTGGAACGAGCTCGACGAGCTCGTTCCAACGAGGGGTCATGACCTATGTTTTTGAGACAAAAATGAAAATATTTTGAAAATTAATTGGCGATTTTTGAGAATAGTGCTGGCCGGTTTTGGCCGTTACGTTGGGTAAAGGGTTAAACATGCAACATAGCACATCTTTCAAATATGTTTCTTGATTATTCAGTGACCAATTATAATAATTTGGGAGTGTGGTGGCTCAGTGGTAGACTGTTGGACTTCTATGCTAGAGGTCCCGATTTCGATCCCCATCTGGGACGACCCATGTTGTGTCCTTGGGCAAGGAACTTTATCCCAGTTGCTTACATGGGAGCATGGTGATGCTGTGTACTAAGGCGTACTGCATGTCAATGGTGCACATGTCTTCAACTGCTGAAACCCTGCTTTTTGAAGCTTGAACAGAGTTAGAATGTTGAGAAGCTGGCAGTTGCTTGTCAATGCTCAGTGGTTCACTCTCAGTACTCCAGCTCCCTCCACCTGTAAAACTGTCACAGTCACGATTAGCCATTGTGCATAAGTATGTGACCTTAAACACCAATAAATAAATAAATTTATAACAATTTCCTTTTTTTATATAATTTTCTGGTTATTCATGGTTGAGCATGGAGGTGCCTCTCAATGAATACTTGCCAAATTCTAAGATTTTTTTTATTGAACTTCATATACCATATGTTTTGATGGGTTTCTTAATTACAAATATGTAATTAATTCTTATAATATATTTGCTAATAACATTGCGATTGTTCACTGTTAAGCACTGGTGGAGCCTTTCAATGAATAACTGCAAAATTCTAAGATTTTTTTACAGAATTTAATATATTTTACGAAGTTTTGATGCGTCTCTTGATATAATTAATTTTTATAAAAAATTATCTATTTTACTACCAATAGTTTAGTGATTATTGATTGTTAAGTGCCAGTGGCATCTATCAATGAATAATTGCCAAATTATAAGATTTTTTATGGAACTTAATATACAATTAGTTTTGATGCATTTCTTAATACAATTAATTCTTACACAGTGGAGCCTACTTAATTGGATATCTCTTAATTGTATATCCCTGTTAATTGAATATAATTTTCAAACACAAAACCGTTTACCATACAAATTTGATCTGTTAATTGCATATGGGTTGTAGAGTAAACTCCTGTTAATTGTAGGTAAATTTTTGTAATATGTCGAAAAAATTACCGTGACATGCACCAAATTTCCCTTATTTATCAACCTTTTTGCCTCACTACATCCAATACAGGCATTTATTCTATTATATCTTGTTTGACAGACCTCTATCAGCTCTGTCAAACAAGATATAATAGAATAAATGCTCAGTTTACCTCCAGAACACAGGAAACTGACCAAATCCCTGTTAATTGTATACTCCTGTTAATTGAATAATTTTCACTGGCAAAATGGATATTCAATTAAGAGGATTCTACTGTAATATGTTTGCTAATAATTTTGCAATTATTCATAGTTATGTGCCAGTGGCCCCTTTCAATGAATAACTGGAAAATTTATAAGATTTTTTTATGGAACTTAATATACTTTATGAAGTACTGCTGTCATTATCATCATGAGGAAAACAATGAATAAACATAAATCAGAGCAGCATCAAACAATGTCGAAATTCATTAGATGGCTGAGTAGTTTATTTTGGTCTGGCATGTCTTTTTTCACAATCTCATTTAAGTATATGCAATTTTATTACTTTCCAAAGTGTTATTTACTGGGATTTCAGGTTTGATTATAAACGATAACTTCACAAGTGAATTATGCAATCAACAATTGTGTCATGTATCCATGTGTGCAAACAAAGATGCTTTGCCGTGGGTGTAATGGGGACTTCGTTGGGTTTTTTTTTTGCTTTTTTTTTAACCCTTTACCTAACATGAAAAGCAGACGACACTTGCAAAAAAAATTCTTGAATAACTATTATTTTCATTTTTTGTCTCAAAAACATAGGTTATGACCCCTCATTGGAATGAGCTCGTTCCAATGAGGATTCATAACCTATGTTTTAGAGACAAAAAATTGAAAAATAATGAAAATTAATTGGCGAGTTTTGAGAATTCCACTGGCCGTTTTTGGTCGTTACGTTAGGTAAAGGGTTAAATAATATAATTATCGTTAATAATGAAAAGTAATAAACAGAGTAATCGCTTGTCTGGACTGGTTACGTGAAATAATTCATTCGAGGCGAGAGACTATATTGTAAAACACTTGTGCACATTCGTGCACTCGTGTTTGTACAACGTTCCTCACCTCTCATGAATTATTTCACGTAACCAGACCAGTCAAGCGATTACTCTCTATTTAATGCAAGGAGATACATTAAGATATATTACAACAGATAATATACGATAAAATAAAAAAAACAAAACAAACACTACAGAAACAGAATTTACTGCATCCAGTAAATTCAAGTCTGTGTGAAAAGGGTTAAAGTATCAGGAAAAAACTATATAGAAAGAGAATGTATGGAGGCTTATTTTCTTGAGTAAAATATTTTTAAACAAATCAGAAATACATTTTCGATAACAGTATTTACAGATATTCATTCAGGCATCAGGACATTTTTTCTAAGAAACAGCATATATGAGACAGCATTTAAAGGGTTCGGTCAAGGAATGAGAAATTAACATTACTGGCTCTACCACTTATTTGAATGATGAGATACATGCGTAATCTTCAGAAGTGCATTAGTTTTTATAAAATGCAATTCACAATAGTTCTGAAAAATATGCACTTAATGACATCTGTTGACCACATTTTGAACCTCCAGCAAGTTTCAACTCATTTGGCGTAGGTCCTATGTCTATTGGTCATACCAAGCCTGAAGTATGAGGATAAACCAAAAAAATAAGCATTTTTTGTACAACTGGTCTCACATTCTCATTAAGGTTCACACTACTTATTATTATTCCACGCATTTTCAACGACTTTTTTAGATTACTTCATTATGGAGAATGGTCTTTTTAAGATACATGTATTCATCACCATGATATAGCCTAAGATGCTGATGTGGCATAGAGCACCAATAAATAATAATAGTAATAATAATAATAATCATGAGGATAAGCCACTTTAAAAATATTGGCTCCACCAACTCCAGATCTGCCATATTTGCAGATGATAGCAAACATTCATATCAGCTAGGAAATGTTAAGGTACATGGTACCTCTGGAAAATATATTGCAAATAAAAGAATTCAATAATGTTCAAATATTGACATAAAAAGGCCTTAAAGGCCCCCAAGAGCCCATTTAAAGACTCACTGGTATTGGCAAAATACCAAGGTCCATCGATGCCCATGTGTGTTTAGAGCAAAATTGTGAGAACGAAAAGGGTTTTCATTATTCTCAAATTGCATAAAATAACATTTTTGGGACCCATATTAAGATATTGAGAGGGTTAAAATACTTCCTTTGAAGACTCCATTTTAAAAAATATTGGCTCATGTGTGTTTAGAGCAACCTTGTGAGAACGGAAAGGGTTTTCATTATTCTCAAACTGCATAAAATTACATTTTTGGGACCCATATTAAGCTATTAAGAGGGTTAAAATACTCCCTTTAAATACTCCATTTCAATCCATTAAAATGAGCTAGTCCAATGAGGGGGTCATAAGCTATGTTTTTCAAGCAAAAATGGAAAAATAATGAAAACTGAATAGAAATTTCTGTGAATAACACTGGCCAGTTTTTTCCATTATGTTGGGTAAAGGGTTAAGAATGCCTTACCTTGGAAGGTGCACTAAACAGATGTCCCATTCCACATAGAATTAAATGTTACAGAAAAGAAAGCGTAAAAACATTCTGTAGCCATGAGTTATATGAAAGGTTTTTGTACTCACATTGAAGTATTAAGAGGGTTAAAAACAGACCATTCAAATATACCATCTCATCACTTTATAATTGTGATAGGTGGTTCGAAAAAGTCACACACCACTCCAATGACTCCGTACCAAAACCTGTTGATCCTGAGTTATGATTGAGAATAAATAAATTTTAAAAATGCTTTGAAAAGTGAAGAGTTTTTCATTCAACATGATTTGAGAATGAATTTTGTAACATAAATAAATAAATGTACAATGTTATTCTTTGTAACAGTTACAGCTTTCTCTCTGATCACTTTGTTTCTCTCCTGTTTTAAATAATGACTATTGCTTCACTGAACTCAACAAAAACATTGAGATAGGATTGAGTGTATTCAGATTATCATGTTGACAAACAGTGCATAGAAGTCAGAAATATTCCAACTTCAAAGCATGCCTTCTATGAATGATATTTATTTATTGGAGTTTAATGACACTTTTGACAGTGAGGGTCACCTTGTGTTGGACAGTTTTACTGGTGGAGGAAGCTGGAGTACCCGGAGAGAACCACCAAGCAACGGAGAGCAACTGTCAGGCTCCCCAACATACTAATTCCACACAAGCAGGGTTAGCATTGGTTGAAGACAAGTGCACCATCGATGTGCAGTATGCCTTAATACACAATGCCACGATGCCCCCACGTGGGCAGTGGGGGTGAAATGTCTTGCCCAAGGACACAACACAGTTGCCACAGGTGGGATTCAAACCAAGGACCTCTCAGCTTGCAGCCTGCACCTCTACCTACTAAACCACTGCATCCCCTCTATGAATGTAATTGGAATAATTTGGAGGCTTATTTTCGGAGATAAAATAGTTTTAAAGAAATCAGAAATAGGTTTTCGTTAACAGTATTTAAAGATATTCATTCAGGAATCAGATATTTTTTTCTAAGAAACCAGAAAAGGCATATATGTGCACAGCATTCAAAAGGTTCGATCAAGAGAATGCATTTGGGGGGCCAAAAATGTGATTTCCACTTTCCAGCATTTCTGACAAAATGCACTTGTGGCGGTTTTTTTTCATATTTACAATAATTTTTGATTAAAGCCCAAATTACAGTAACCAATGAGGTTTTCCAAATTGCAGCATGAGCTTTGGTCCCAATGATTTCTCAGGATAATTGGGTTCGATTTATTCCCACAATGGAAGAAACCACCACAAACAATAAACATGTATGCAGTATAACATGACAAATAAATAAGTTCAATAATTTATTTCAATTCTTCTTCTTTCTCTACTCTGTAATCTGTACACCGCACCTCGCCGCTATTTGCAGCATAACATACCTTTTGTACAATAACTGTGGGGGAGGGGGATGGGGTACAATAAGTATAGTTAACCCACGACACGTGGTTGTCGATTCGCCGTGGTATTACACCACTCCAGAAGCAACATCCTTTGAGTCTGAGATAAATGATACATAGGATAACTACTTAGCATGGTTGGAAATTTAGGGAGACATTTCGTCTCTCAAAATGGCTTAAAATTTATGCTAAACAGTTGAATAAATTTTGGAATTTGGCACTCCTTCTACCACAGGATACACCGTAGCATTGTGCCACTCCAGTATACCGAGGTTCCAGAATAATTGCAAATCGCTAAAAAAGTACCGAAATCTGGGGTCAAATAAAACGTGGCGTGAATTCTCTTTGAAGGGCCCGAAGATTTTAGATTTAGTGGCCTAAACATGCCTTGCAAATGGGGGAACTGGACCGACCAACATGGAAAGAAAATGCCAAAGTCGAGTTTGTCTACAATAGGAGAGGGTTAATTTTGTGATGGTATTTCACCATTCTAAGAGCAGCCACGAAAGGGTTAAAAGTTCGTGTTGGCATTACACCATTCTAAAACTCCAAAAACAGACTCTTCCGAAAATACCAGTTTGAATTTCCATGAACGTCAGTCCAGGAAGAATGAATCAAATTGTAGAAACACTACATGGTTATGTGCATGTACACCTAGTCCTAGCAGGGGCAGGCCCCACAGGGTTAACTACCTGTGTATTGAGGTATGCGGTCCCTAAAGTTTCCTATGCCAATTCGATTTGATAATTTTTAGAACGAGCGAAAAAGAGATCTCTTATTGTGAGCGCTTGCCTTTATATAGATGCGGCAATACACATTTTACTCTCGCAAAACTCCTTTGTCTGTACAAAGAGTTTGGCGAAAGCAAAATCTGAAAAGTCACAAGTTTACGACTTATCTGACTTTTCAATGTATTCTCTACATAATTTATAAAAGAACGTTAACGATGTATATTTATTCACGTTAAAAACGTTTTGAGTATGAGAATATTTTGTCAGATTTTCTGCAGAGAACTGTCATCTGCATTATGCAACAAAGAACGCGCGCGTGCGGTGGTTAAAAATAACACAACCTGGATTCCGCACGCGAAGCTGTGTTTACAACACGTGACCACAATTTCCTGGAATTCGGTGAATGACGATTGACGCCTTGAACATGTGAATTTGCCTTAAACAAATGCAGTAACATTTCGTTAAATGGATTATTTGAAAAGTAGCGCTAATGACAACTATTTCTTACCGATGCATGACGTATACTACGAATATAGCAGGTACGATTTAAACAGGATAAAGGCGTTGTTAATTTTGCAGAATACATGGGGTTTGAGTCGGCCTGCAAATGCTGTAAAACCTGCAAAATATGCAGTAAGTTAACATACTATTGACTATTGTTATTACTGGACACGTTCACACATATGAAAACTACCATGGAAGGTAATATTATACTTTAAATTAGTTATGCACTTAGGAGATATTATGATACGGAAATAGTGATGTTTAGTGACACGGATACGTATTAAGTTGAGTTAAATTGAATATTTATAATTATTTGAAGGAAGACAGCACTGTTCGAACTTCGACAATGAAGTGACAGCAAGTGTTACAGAATATCCCTTTCACAATTTGTTACTTGGGAGTGAAAAATTATTAAACCGTCCGTCCAAATTTACGACACACTCAATGACCCCTGGGTGACCTCAGTGACCTTGACCCATATTTTGAACCTCCATCGAGTTTGGACTCGTTTGGTGTTGGTCCCAGCTCCATACATCATACCATGCTTAAGACCTGAGCGTGACCCACTTTCAAAATGTTTGGCCACGCCCACTTTTTTTAGCTTAAAAATTTATGTACGAACTTCGGGAATGCATTAGGGCGTCAAAAGATGTGGTTTCCAGCAATTCTGAAAAATGCATTCAATGACCCCAGGTGACCGCAGCGACGTTGACCCATATTTTGAACCTCCATCGAGTGTTGACTCATTTGGTGTTGGTTCCAGGTCCACAGATCATACCACGCCTGACCTGTGCGTGACTCACTTTCAATACACCCCTACGGACACACCTAATGCCCCAGCGGAAGAACGAAAAAAAAAAAGAAACCATACAAAAACAATAGTCTGTGTGTTTCACACAGACTAAAAAATAAAAATGATTCAAAATACAATTATTCAAAATCCCGGAGCGGAGGAGTTTCGGTAAAATTGTAGTGAACGACTTAGGAAGAATTGCAGCGGACGATTCGGATGTAATTCGAATCAACGATGACCACGATGATGGGGTGGATGTTTGTTCTAATCGCTAAACTACTGTTACAGGTCTATCACGTCAAATCGGATCGCATCGCCATCGGAGGCATGTCTGTTTTGTGCACTCTCACCTGTCGCCAACTATTAGCAAAATCATGATGCAGATAACAACTTTGAACTGAAAATTATTCCTACCAACTGAAAATATGTCCCAAAAACTTGTTGTACGGACAACATGGCTCCTTGAAATGAATTGACAGTTTATTGGCAAAAATATTTTCTCAACGCAAAACTTTACTTTCTGAAGTTTTTCTTTAACAAATGAGTAAATTAGCTCCCTTGATTTGTACAGAACATCAGCCGCGTACGTAAATTAACTCCCCTGATTTCCTCAAGCACTCAGCGTTTTCTCCCTTCTTCACTTGAAAAGTACGACAGACAGATAGGCAGGTCAAAACACTTACCAACAGCCCAGTGAACGGCTGTGTGTTTCTCTTTGTCAACAGCATCACAGTCGGCACCCTTCTTTATTAAAAATTTGGCTAACGGCACACTTCCAGCTATTACTGCAAGATGAAAGGCTGTGAAACCATCCTTATCAACAGCATCTAGCAGTGACGGATTCGTATTGAGCAACAGATCAGCACACGCAGTGCCTGTATTCTCAGCACAGTTATGTAGTGCTGTTCGCTGAACTTTATCCTTCACATCAACAGAAGCCTGGAAATATAAGGGTATATAAAGATATCTTCAGTTCAGTGCTAATTAATTTTTATGATCATTTTAAAACTTCACATTTTTATTTGTTCCATCCCCACACTGTGGCACCCAAAGCAACTGATACAGTACAGCTCGTGTGGACGTAATCCACGTGTGGGCAGTGATTTCCACGCATGCGTTTACCAGGAAATAAAAATCATCAGCAGAAAATTTTAATTAAATGAAGCACCGGGTTGTACCCGGTGCTTCATTAATTAAATGTTTAATGATTATTCCTATAATTAATGTTTGAAATCTAATATATATATAATATTGCCCATGTGTGGAAAGTGACCGGTCCACGGCAGCTGTACTGTACTTCAACCGTCTGTACACTGATATCATAATATTAACTTTGGTAAAACCAAGAAGCGCGCGCAGGCGTGGTTTTGAAAAACATCAAAACCAGTGGAATCAACGGCTAATTTTATTCTGGATGAAAGCAAGAAAATTAAATGTGAAAAGAAAACTAGTTTTTTTTTAAAAATCGTTAGAAAATATTTTTTCTCAAAACGCCTTCTGTGCGTATCTGTCAAACAGAATAACAATAGCAGACGATGCAAAACGTCAAAAGCAGGGGGTGTTCAATTCAAATAATTTCTGTCAAAAGTAGAATAGTTTTACTCGATACTTTCCGTGTAGTTGATTTGGAAAATCCATGTAGATTAATTTACTTTCTAATTAATCCGAAAAAGACATCTGTTTTGTTGCGGTGTTGAAAGTATTTGAAGCATTTCTAAGGGCACGAATCGTTTTGAATTTGTTCTTTGGAAGGGAATCTCGCCATTTCTCATTGAATTTCTTTCAAGAACAAGGGAATCTAATTTTCAATTTCACATACGCTTTACCGAACAGGCTTGCTTCCAAGCAGCCTGCTTTTGCGCTCACTATTATCAGAATTTCAAGCAGCAATTTTCACACAATGCAACTAGGAATTTAACCAATTAAGTTTTGTTTGATAGAGTGTTTGTTTGGCAGGGCTTAGAGAGATTTGTCAAACAAGATAATATATTGAATTAAAAGTTTTGTCTGTTGATTTGAGGGCAAATACTTTTCTTGTTAAAAGTTAATACAGATATAAACTTACCCTACCCTATTTTAAGGGCGCAAATCTCCACACTTGAATATACCTAATTTTTTGTTTTACAAAAAATGTGCATAAGAGTAAAGATTTTTACAGGGGTGCTGAGAAGATGATCTATTGCGGGGGGGGGGGGGGGGGGGGTAATGGAATTTCCCACTTGTTGGAATTATGTAGTGGTAGTTGAATTTTGCCGACCAGGAGGGTTATTGGGGATGGAATTGGAAGTTTAGAGGTGGACCCCTTAGCAATATCCCAAGGTGAGCTTGACAAATTGATATGTGCCACTAGAAAACCTTTCGTTTTTAAGACCCCCAAAAATAAAGTGAATTTTTTCCCCAAATGCACCAGAACGCTCCGTTCGGCAATTAAAAAAAAATCCTAATCTGAGCCCGAACTGCTCTACCAACCCCCCCCCCCCCCCCCCACACACACACACACACATACACAAAGCATCACACACACTCGTACCATCGGTGATCGCAGCATATGCATTTGACATCTGCATGCTTGGGTGACCCCTTGAACTTCAATTAAGCCCCCACTTAAAAAAAAACATTCCTCCATCCTTTGTAATAATTAAGAAATCTCACCCCATTATCAATGAGTATTTTAAGCTGTTCGAAATTTTCTTTTTGGCATGCTTCGATGACAGTTGTTGCTCCTTCTCTACCCTCCTGATCCATGACTTTCGTGGGTATGGTTTTCTTGTATTTGAGTAGTGTTTGAAAATATTCTTGTTCATCTATTGCACAGCATCGATGTACCACTGTTGTATTTCTGTGATCTGACAAATCTATCCGGGCATTGTATCTGAATGAGATGATAGACAGGACGTATGTAATCTCTTTGTGAAGAACATTGCTTTCTTATAGTAAAAATGTATAGGGGAAGACCACAAAATCGGTACCCATCTATATCTTGCCGTGTGGGTGAACTATCAACCATAGCCATGTGACTTCACTGCTCAACTCTTTACCTACATGTAATACGACTAGAAGACGACGCCCCCCCCCCCCCACCCCCAAACATATAGCTTATGATCTTTCACCGAAACGATCTCGACGAGCTCGTTCCAATGCAAAGCAAAAAACTATGTTTTGGTGGCCCAAAATGAAAAAAAAAAAATTTGTATGATACTTTGTTTTGTGCACAGCGCTGACCTCATATGAACGTAACGTGGTGGGCTGCTTTCAGTGAGAAATTGTATGGAATTCCTGCCTTTATGTGTGCATTATATCTATAGGAGGACTACTTATACAACCTCAAAGCTCACCGCGTTTATAAACAATATTTCAATATGTATATAGAGGATATCTTGTGTTTTGAGTGGATACCGAAAATTATCTCATGAGTGACGGTGGCAAATGTTTATTTTCGCGAGCTCTTGCGCGAGCAAAAATAACCATTCGTCTCGGTCACGAGTGAGATAATTTTCGATATCCACCCAAAAACACTAGATTTTCATTTTATAATACGCTTTTTACAAGAATTTTGATAATTCCTATCGACAATTGCACTCCTTTCAACCTTGAATTGATGCATGAAAGTAAACAGCTGATGTGCATGATGCGCGGAACTGATTTGATCGATACTCGGAACAGGTTAGCGTCTTGCGATCAGATTCCGCTGGCGGATTTCGAACATCAACTCAAGGTGAATACGTGTTGAATTATTGATGGAAATGATCAGTATACACTCAAAAACATTAGATTCCCATTCATTATACGTTTTTTAGACCACCTTTATCATTTCAAGTGATAATTTGACTCGTATTCACCTTGAAGTGATGCTTTGAAAGCTACCATTTTGATTGATACCATGAACTTGAAAGTGAAAATTTTTATATCTTCACAGTGTGGGATACAATTTCTACCTTTCCGCAATACGTTTGAATGTCAACGTATGTGCGGTTCTGTATTTATCACACACCTCCCACGGTAACGACCAGCCTGCACGAAAATTGATCTAAAAGCACTTTTTAGCTGGATAATTGCTGCGTTTCGTTCCTTGTCAACAGGATGTCACTGTTAACTGGCGGGGGGTACCAACGACCAGTATCACGGTCACGATGATCGAACGTCAAATATTGACTAAACTGCGGGGAAGAACACAACAAAAAGTGCTTAAATAGCTAACACGTTTAGCACATTCCGTCATTATATGTCCAGTTGTGGAAAGTATTTGTCAAGGAACAAGAAGTCAGAATGTTATTTTTTTTTTTGTAAATTTTTGACTTTGACTCGAATCTGACTGTTTAAATATCATGGGGAAACAAATCTAAATGAGGAACTTGGAACTTCCAAGCGCTTTCGACTGCGGTACATTCAACCAATGATTGACGTGATTTATTTAGACAGGTTCCATCTCTTTTTACGTTGGGAATGGAATCGAACGTGTTATGTATCACCACTAGTGCGATACAACTTTATTTTTATCGTACAGGCAGAACAGAGGAAATCCCGTGTTTTACATTATTAAAGGGGGTGATAAAATATTCGAAAGCTTATCATGTTGTGTCAAGAATTAATATTTTATTTTTTCAGTTAAAAATATTGTTTAGTCTAACTCTTTACATGATATCAAAATTGTTTACTTTACTTATTTTTGTCAATTTTTTTCAAGCCATTTCAATAAAACCATATCATGTAACACCTCGTTGGAACGAGCTCAACGAGCTCGTTCCAACGAGGGTTACTTAATATGGTTTTGTTGAAATCTTTTGAATTTTTTTTAAACTGCCCAATTTGTAAATTATTCGGACAGATGCGGCCGATTCGTTAGGTGTAAGGGTTAATATTTTCAAATTCTATGTACATACAGCGCCAATATAAAAATGTATGACGAGCTGAACAATACACCTCTCGTATTTTCTGTATCAATGATAATAGCACTTTGACATTTAAGCTTGGAATGCTCTCTGTGGTTGCTTCTCAAGAATCAATGCGAGATACTGATGTAACCAATAAAGAAAACACAAGGAAAGATTTTCTGTCTTTTCAAGTATGTATACAGGGTTTTATGTGAGACGTTCGTTTTCGTGATGGTGAAGTCTTGAGAATGTGGTAGGTACATGAGGAGGAGGTTTCCCTATCCCATCAACCAAAGGTTAGCATTGGTGGAAGACAAATGCGCCACCGACTTAGTACACCACGCCACCGCCCCTCCCCCGTACGTGGACAATCGAGATTAAGTGCCTGGCTCAAGGACACAACGCAGTTACCCCTAGTTGTTCGAACCATGGACCTTTTCGGTGTGAAGTCCATTGCCATAACCACTGAGCCACCGCACTCCGAGTTTCGGTATAAAAATGTCCTTCAATAACTGTTTTGTTATTATTTTTTGTGGAGATAAAACATCTGTATCAGCAACATACAGGATGTGGTCAAGAGTCATGGTTCTAGAGAGAGCTCCATCCCCCTCCTCCGAAGAATTTCTAACTGTACCCCCAGCTTCCGAACACCCTTAACTGCCGAAGATCCATCGTTGAGAAAACTTTCTGCCCCTTCACCCTCATCTCTTTAGCGTGAATGTTCCATCCGCAATCTGTGAAGTTCCAACTGCTGAAGATTTTGGCCTGGCTAGTGGGTGTGTGTGTGGGGGGGGGGGGGGAGGTACCCATCACCAGCCTCACTGCCGCCACGTTCCTAAAACATCCCATATGCAGGTAACCGCTTATGAAGCATGTACTTAGAAGTTGACAACTATAATGGTGCCTTTACTTTTTAATAAAGCAGCTTCTTAATTGTGGAAAATAGTACCCGGTCTCCATTAATAAATGCTCAGGATGGGAGTTCTCGGAGTTGATAACACAACTCCTTGCATGCTGCTGGCATATATTTCTGCCCAGGACAGGATCTCTCTTGCCACTTAAATAAGTATAATTTGGACACATTTAATCAAATTTCCTTCCTGTAAATTGAATGCATTTTATCTCCAATGATTCCTTGAGTTAAATTCAGAGGAACTTTTCATCAAATCTAGTCATGGCTGCTATGAAGCAGCCATGACTAGATTTGATGAAAAATATCTTTAAAATACAAAGCGGGTTAAGAGTTAAAAACGATTGGCTCTTGAAATGATACTTCTGTTGCCATCGTGATATATGAAAACAGTTGCCCTCCGCGGGAACACTGGGAAGTAAAGCAGTGCTTGTTTACTGTGGTAAACAAGCTTTGTTCTACTAGTAAAATAGGACCCAGTCACCAATGCTTGGGGTGGAAGTCCTCTATAATGGGCAACGTGCGTGTAAACGATCGACTATACTTGACTTCATCTCCATATTGCGGCCACCATTAGCCATTGTGCAGGAATCTGTGACAATAAATAAATAAATAAAAAAATAAATAAATAAAATTTTTTTTTTCAATTTTTGCCTCCAAAACATAGATTCTGACCCTCATTTTAATTTTGTTATTTATTCTAGGTTCTTTTTGGTTTGCTCTCAAAAAAGTTGTTTAGGCGAAGGGTTATTCCTTGAGGGTGCTAACTCTTACTGCTGCTGAGTTCGCCACATCCGAATCAGGTGTCCAGCCCTTCAGGCCCTTGAGTAAATGTACAGGTAACGTTCAGAGTACCCTGGCAGTAGTTTCTAGTCAAGTCGTGACTGCACCTACAGTACCTGGAGAGTGGATTACCACTAAAACACCCATGGAGTGGAGTTTCCACATGGGCAATAAATCCTTGTCTGTGAAAAAGCATAGTACGCGAAGCAGCTGGAGAGCTTGACTGTTGCTCACCGTTGCTCGGTGGTTCTCTCCGGGTACTCCGGATTCTCTCACCCGTAAAATTGTCCGACACGATATGCTGTTGAAAGTGTCGTTAAACCCCAAGCAAATAAACAAAAATCTTATTTGTACCAAACGTCAAGGGCATATTACACTGTTTTTTTTAACGAATCTAGCAGTAAATTAACGTATCGTACACAAACTGTTACCACAAGAATCAAGTTTGAATTATAAATTTTCTCGAGAAAAATCTCACCCCCGTCCCTTCAATGGGATACCCGGAGAGAACCACCGAACAACGGCGAGCAACTTCAGACTTCCTAACGTACCAACTCCACACAAGCAGGGTTAGCAATGGCTGAAGACAGAGACACCGTCGACGTGCAGTACCCTTTAGTACACGGCACCACCGTGCTCCCACGAGCGTAATCAGGATTAAGTGCATTACTCAAGGAAACAACACAGTTACCCCTGCATGGTGAGGCTCGAACCGTGGACCTTGTGCTTTGAAGTCCACTGCCGTGACCAGTGAGCCACCGCTCTCCCTGCACAATCACATAAGGGCACCAATTACATTGCTATATATCAGTGGTGGGTCCTGTGCGATAGTGGCATGGTGTAAACAGGGACATGGCGACATGGGTGGGGGGGGGGGGGGGGGGGGGGGTCCTGGCCAAAATTTCCTATAGTTGGAAATGCGGAGGGCAAGTCATGAGTAGTTGGAAATTCCATCTGTCTGGATTTTAGAGCTTCTTTGGTGATGCTGATGTCTCCTTTACTTCCAAAATTCCAACTCGGTTTCAAATCGGCAAAAATTCCAGCTGTTACTATTTACAGCTACAGTGTACGCAATATCGAGCGTCATAAGTATGCATGATGTTAATCGATATGAGATTTTTCTAGTACCTTTACTTAACGTTTCTTAACGTAATAAAAAGAATATCCTCGAAATGCACTTCAAGAAAATCACATTCTGAGTTAATTCCATCATTCGCAGTTACAAAATGATGAAACTTCGAAAACTGACCATTCCTGCATAAGATCTGATTTAATGTTAGGACAGTGTGAATTGCTCAAAGTTCTCAGCTTGAGGATTTGTTTAGCACATATTCAATTCCCAGAATAATACCAAATAATAATAACCTGATAATGTAACATAAATGTGTTGGCATTTCAATTACTAGCATCAATTTTATGCCCCCTTTCATGGCTTCATTGTCAAAATGTTTCTCGGTAGTGAATTTCCAACTAGGGAGAGGGACCGGGAGGGTGATTTCCCCCTCTCGGTCCCTCCTCCTAGTTGGAAATTCACTACCTTACCCCCCCCCCCATCGGAAACTTCTAGCCATGTCCCTGGGTGTAAATAATTCCCCACCCAGTCCCTCCTCCTAATTGGAAATTCACTGCCCTACACCCCCCCCCCCCCAATCGAAAACCTCTAGCCACGTCCTTAGGTGTAAATAATCCCCCACCGGTCCCTCCTCCTAGTTGGAAATTCTCTACCCTACACCCCCCCTCTCCCCCCCTCCTCACAATCGGAAACCTCTAGCCACGTCCCTGGGTGTAAATAATCCCCCACCCGTCCCTCCTCCTAGTTGGAAATTCACTACCCTACACCCCCCCCCCCCAATCGGAAACCTCTAGCCACATCCTTCGGTGTAAATAATCCCCACGGCCCCTCCTCCTAGTTGGAAATCCACTACCCTACACCCCCCCCCCCCCAATCGGAAACTTCTAGCCACGTCCCTGGGTGTAAATGCAATACACAAAGCTATGTTTGCTACTATCGCTCCTCTACATTGAGAAAAATGCGAACTGTTTGGCTTCATTAATATTGCTTATTTAATCTTATTTGTTTTACAAGGATTGGCGAACAAATTATGCAACTTATATGTTAACGCCTCTCTTGGATCAATGGCGCAGGTGTGAAGGATGACCTTCGTACCAGCAGCTTCGTGGCTTCGCTCTTCTCGAATACTACGGAGGGATCTTAAGCCTGCACGGAGTGTGCCTCTCTCCACACAGAGGGACAACCATTTACGCACCCCCCACCCCCCCTCCCGATAGGACGGTACTATGTGACAGCATCAACCCCGCAATTGATGCTGACTGAGAGTGTTCGGACACCTCGAGAACTTTCCCCGATCGGGGATCGATCCGGGATCTCTGCCATGAGAGACCAGCGCCCTTATCCACTCGGCCACCACTCTCTTATTAATATTGTTTCGGGCACGGGGTGGAAATTTGTTAAACATGTAGCCAAGTATGTGCAGTTTTCTTGACCTTAAAGACTGTACAAGAGATAAAACAGACATGGAAACCTTCGGCTACATCTTAACACTTTGAATCCCGGTGGTATCTTCCATGTCAGTTCAGTGTCAACAATTGGAAGAGTCGATAGTCGTTACCTGGATGAAGACCAATCAATATTTTCAACGTGCAGCCTTAGGGCTGCACGTTGAAAATATTGATTGGTCTACCACACAAATTCACCGAGCAATTATCAACTTAATAAAGTCAGGTTAGATCCTGGACCGAAAAGCGGTCTTTCATGTTCAAAGGTTAAGAGCAACGAATTTGTGCATTCACTTCGTGTCAATTCCAAATACAATAATAAAAGAGGAATAAAGTTTATTTTAGTGCGAGTAGGGAGCTTGCTCGCCCCTCCCCCTCTCTCTCTCACTCAACCCTCCCTCTCTCCCCCACCAACCTCTCTCTCAACTGCATGTGTCTGGAATAGTGTGTGTTGGGAGAGGGTACGTGCCCATACCCCCCCTCCCCCCCCCCCCCCCCAGTTCCTACATCTCTGGTATAGATGTAATCCCCGCAAGCCTATGACATGAAGAGCCACCAGCACTACCATCATCATTACCACCAAGAATCAATGCACTCAACAGTCTAAAAATCTATTGATTGGAAATGAAGTCGCGCTCACAGCAATCTACTGATTAATTAAACAGATAAACCGCCAATAATGTATTAGTTTTGTTGCTGTGAGATATGTCGCTTTTAGTTATACGATAGAATGATAACATAGGTGATAACATTGAGGGTAAGTCTATATAACTACTGCAATAAATCAATGAAGTTATAAAAAATCACCATGTTGATAAATTTGTTCTTGTTCATTAAAAGATTTAACATCTATTTCTATATTCCTGTATTGGTGTCAAACAAGTGTAGAACTGTAACTATCTTCATATATTGGGGGTGGGGAGGGGGGGTGTAGAAGTGTGATCCATGTTTGCGCGCTCATGACATGAATTTGCCTGACGTTTTTTGTGTACACATACCCATGCCTTGCAGCCGGGGGGGGGGGGGGGGGTACACAAATGGAATTTTGCATCTTGAAACCTCTCGTTGGAAAATTTTGACTGGTGGTCGGGTGGGGTAATGGAATATAGCACTTGATAGAAATTATGTAGTGATAGTCGCTACCGGAAAGGAGTGGGGGTACAATTGGAAATCCAGAGGTAAACACGTCCCCTCCCATCCGCACCCACTCTCAACGTCCCTAGTCCAGGGAAGCTTTTCAGACAAGTGGTCTAGAATCACCGACATTAACCACGACAATCGGCAATGTCATGATAAAAACCATAGCAGACTGCCATCCATTGGTTTATCGCGGTGCTAGGGTTGGTCCGGCTCCCATA